>CM053624.1:188164686-188199730 GCA_028646595.1 Phalanger gymnotis | reverse complement strand
GACTTGTTTTTCATGATTTTCTCTCATCCTTCTCATTTCTCTTGACAATTTTTCCTCTACTTCTGTAACTTTCTTTTCCAAATCCTTTTTGAGCTCTTCCATGGCCTGAGACAAGTTCATGTTTTTCTTGGAGGCTTTTGATGTAGGCTTTTTGACTTTGTTGACTTCTTCTGGCTATATGTTTTGGTCTTCTTTGTCACCAAAGAAGGATTCCAAAGTCTGAGACTGAATCTGGGTGTGTTTTTGCTGCCTGGCCATGTTCCCAGACAGCTCACTTGACCCTTGAATTTTTCAGCAGGATATGACTGTTTGTAGACTAAAGAGTTCTATGTTCCAAGCCTGGGGGGATGTGCTAGCTCTGCCTCACCAGCACCCCTCCTTCCCCAAGAACCCCCAACATGGACTGGACTTAGATCTTCAGCAGGCTGTTCACTCCTGCTCTGATCAGCCACTTAATTCCTCCCACCAGGTGGGCCTGGAGCCAGAAGCAACTGCAGCTATAGTTCTGAAGTTGGCCCGCCTCTTCTGCCCTTGGGGCACTGGCCTAACAGCAAACTCCCTGTCCCCAGCAGCTTTTCCTACTAACCTACTCTGTTGTCTTTGGTGTTTATGGATTGAGAAGTCTGGTAACTGCTGCAGCTCACTGATTCAGGGCGCTAGGGCACATTCCACCTGGCTCCTCATCTGGTTAGTCCATGCCACCCATGCTGGGCTCTGGTCCGCTCAGCTCAGCTCCCCTCTGCTCCCAGCTCCATGCAGGATAGACCTTACCCAGAGACTATCCATTCTGTCCTGGGCTAGAGCCCTGCTCCCCTCTGCTACCCTGTGGATTTTGCAGTTCTAGAATTAGTTCAAAGCCATTTTTTATAGGTTTTTAGAGGGACTTGGTGGGGAGCTCACACCAGTTCCTGCTTTCCAGCCGCCATCTTGGCCCATGCCCTTAAATTTTAAGAGATTGTATTTTATCCATGTTCCACCAATATTCAATTGTATCTGTAATCTCACATGGGAATTGCCTCCAACGATGTTGATCCTAATCTGACCAATCCTGTAGGACCCTAAAACATGTTGTCTCAAAAATTTATCATAGGCAATCTATCCCAAAGCTAGGGGTCTTCTCTATGGCCTTGTATTATTTGAATCCCAATGCGTTTCAGAGGATTTTAAAAAATCAAGCTCAACACACTACATATCACACACTTCCATGTTGATGGATTCACAACCTCGTCAGTGCGGACACTTCTATTACTGGTGCAGCTTGCTACCATCCAAGACTTTTTATATTTTGGAAGTCTTATCATGTCTTTCAGAAAATATTCCCTAATGGATATCTTCAATGCACTTTCTTTTCGATCTTTAAATATCTATGAGAGAAATGTATAGGCCTTGAGCATCTCTGCTCTGTTGTCTCACTCTTGTTTCACAGCTATCTTGATAGACTTACTTCTCACTTGGTCATCAGCATGGATGAAATCACTCACAATCATCACACTACAGGAAATTTCAATAGTAAGAAAAAAAACTACTTGAAAAGGAGAAACACAAAATAATTGATATTTGTCCTTGTTATTCAGTACATGTCACAGTCATGACTAGGGCTGAACTTTAAACCTTGTCTTTTTATGTTCAGGTGCCTTGACTTGTTATGTCTCTATACTTTGGACAAAAATTTCCATACTTAAGGATTGAATTTAAAGCAAAGTCTTGTGGAAAGTTTGGTTAAGACTTTTCTCTTGCCTCACCTGAACCTAAGAAACTGGTCATACAATGGATGATGACATCGCATCGTTTCTTACTGTTAATAATAGGTTGTATCTTACTTGGATTTGGCAAGATACTGCTCATTGGTTTATCTAGAATTCCTAGTCTTGTGAGATCCTTGTCTTTAATGATTTAATATTACTTTCCTATCACTCAGATAATATTACAGTAGAAAAATAAGCTTTTGTGGCAGAATGACATTTGGGATTATTGAATAGGCTACACTATTTCCCAGATGTGACCAAGCCAAGAATTCCTCTGCCTGGTTAATTGTGAGCTTAGCTAATCGTCAAAGCTCTATACGCCACAGACAGATACTCACCTCAACTCAATAGACTGCCAATCTAAATGCATGCCATAATCTTAGCAATATGCATTTTTCATATTTTTTTCAGCGTAGACAATAATAGGCCCATCTTTTTCTAACAGATAAAGGTTTTATCAAAGTGATTTCGTAGCATTCTAAAGATTGATTCAGTTAATAGAATGCACTTGCAAGTTAGTAGCATTTTGAAGACCACCTGTGGAGAATGCTCCTTATACTCTGGGCAGGACATTCTCTGTGATGTTTAGGTGAACATGTGTCTCCTGTGAAATATAAAACTTCAAATAACAAAGGTGGTTACAAACATGTTCATTAGGAATATAAATATGCATTGATGTCAGAGACACAAATTTTCAGTTAGGTACCTTTTAAGGTGAGATGTTGTCAATTACATAGGGAATTCAGTGTTATAGCTGCAATTTGAACTCCATGAATGTCTGGAATATATGCTCCTCATTGTTCTCAGATCAATGTCAACTCACTCTTATTGCACATGTATGTAACAAAGTGGATATTTAGAAGCCTAAACGGTAATCTGAAATACTACGTGTGTGCACTAGGGAAAAGTTTGTGTTGCTATGGGAACTTTGGCTTTTGTTTATAGTATGTTGCAAACTATATTATGAGTCTCAGTTCACCTTAATGACTACCTTTATATACTGCTAATTATACTATTTTCCCTCATTCACTCTGACGATTAACTCCTTAAGGTTAATGTTGCTTGTCCTCATTGAGTTAGTTAATATTTTTCTTGAATACAGAAATATGAACTTATATTTTGCTTCAGTTGTGAATATTATGTGATGTATACCTGTTTATTACATTGAATAAAAAGAGTTCTTAGCTTTTATAGAATTGTAAAAATTATATTTAGTAAAATTATACATTTGTTAAAAAACTAAAGCAATTAGTCAGTTAACAAATAATGAATAAACATTTATTGTATTTGCTGTGTGAGGCAGATGAGGCATCTGAGGCAGCTAGGCCTCAGATCTGGCCCCTGATACTTACTAGGTGTGTGACCCTGGGCAAGTTACTTACCTCTGTTTGCCTTAGTTTCCCCATTTGTCGAATGATCTGGAGAAGGAATTGCAAGCTATTCCAGCATCTTTGCCAAGAAAACCCCAAATGTGGTGATGAAGAGTCAGATCCAGTTGAAAACCACTGAACAACAATGTGCCAGATGCTAGGGATAAAAAGACAAAGACATATAGCCCCTATTCCCAAGCAGCATACATTCTGATGGGGGAAGCAACATGCACATAAATATGTATATGCAGAATGCATACACACACATACACATACACACATATACACACATGCATACACACATGCATGCACACATACATACACACACACTACATTCAAGGTCATTTGGGGAATGAGTACGCTAAGATCTGAGGAAATTGGAAATCCTCATTTAGAATGTTGAACTTGAACTGAGTCTTGAAGGACTCTCCCATGGGGTAGAGATGAGGAGGGAATATATTCCAGGAATGAATGAAGGTGCCATGGCTGAGGAACAGCAAATAGGCTAGCATCATTGGGTCACAGGAATCAGATTGTACATGTAAAACAAAGGAACTTATATTTACCCTTAAAGGATATGGGGAGCCTGATTTTTATAGAATGAGGGGTGATATGATCAGACTAAGGCTATTGGAAATCACTTTGGTAACTAAGGATGGAATGGAATGAGGGGAGACTTGAGACAGGAAGACCAAATGGGAGTCTATTGGGATAATCCAGGCCAGACGTGATGAAAGCCTGAATTAGAGTATCTGCTATATGACTGGAGAAAGGGCATACGAGAAAGATGTTGTAGATGTTAGTGGTTGTTATTGAATCAATTCAGTCATGTTTGACTCTGTGATCCCATTTGGAGTTTTCTTGGCAAAAATACTTTGCCATTTTCTTCTCCAGCTCATTTTACCAATGAAGCAACTGAAGCAAACAGAATGAAGTGACTTGCCTAAGGTCATACAGCTAGTAGGTAAGGCCAGATTTGAACTCAGGAAGATGAGTTTTATTGACTTCAGGCCCAGCACTCTATCCGCTGTGCCACCTAGCTGCCTGTTGTAGACACAGAAATGATAAAATACAGCAAGTGATTGGATATATGTGAGAATATAAAGTTGAAAAAACATAAAGGTTTGAATTTTGGTGACTAGAAGGGTGGTGATGCCCTCAATAGCATTAGGAAAGTTTGGAATAGGGGTGAGTTTAAGAGAAATGTAATGAGTTCTATTTTGTACGTGTTGCATATGATTGTATGAAAAAGTGTATATCCAGTCTGAAATGTCCAAAAGACTGTTGATGATGTGGGACTAGAGCTCAGGAGAAAGACCAGGGTGAGTATATTGATTTTGCAATTATCTGCATAGAGATGGTAATCAAACCCATGGGAGGTGATATGGTCATTGAGAGAGACAGAATGAAGAGAAAAGGGAAGAAGGCCCAGGGCAAGGCCTTGGGGACATACTTGTCATTAATGGATGTATTATTGATGATAAATCTGCAAAGCAGACTGGAATAGAGATGTGGTAGAATGCAGGAGGAGAACCAAGAGAGAATAGTGTCACCAAAACCCAGAGAAGAGAAAGTATCTAGGAGAAGGTGGTCAACTGCAGCAGGGAGGTCAAAGAGGATAATGATTAAGAACAGGTCATAAAATGTGGCTATTTAGGCTAATTTGGTGATTTGGATTTTACTAATTTTGGAGAGAGCAAGATAGAGATCAGTGAAGAGACTGAAAGTCAGATTGCATGAGTTAAAATGAGAGCAAAAAGAGAAAGGCAGAGGGGCCTTTTCCAGGAGTTTAGTTGAGAAACCTAAGGGATATTATGAGAAGTATCAGGAAAGACTTAGGAGTATTTATAGTAAGCAAGGAAGGACCCCATGGATAGAGACTGAAGAAAGAGAGTGAGGAGCAAAGTATGATTGTATGGGCTCTCTACTAAAGAAGACAGGGGAGGATGGGATTGAAGGGGCATGTGTAGAGTGAGGAGGAGGGTCACTTTTTCATCAGAGACTGTAGTAAAGGTGAAAATGGTGGATGGGTGTGCGGTTGCTGTCAAGAGCTTTCTAGATAAAGAGGGTGGTCAGATGAGAAAATAGGAAGAAAAGTAAGTTCTCAGAGGAATATAATGTGTGTGTGTGTGTGTGTGTGTGTGTGTGTGTGTGTGTGTGTGTGTGTGAACAGTGAGATAAGGGCTGTAGCTGAGAGGATAGGGGACCGAGTGTAGCTGGAGGCTTCAGGAGAGAAGAGAAGGTTTGGAACAGCCTTGTGGAGAATAAATTGGAGAGGAGTAAAGGATTGTCTTGTTGCAGTGAAGGACGAGTTGAGATTAGATAGATAAAAATTTATTGTGTAGCCAGTCACCATAGTTGTGAGATTTCTTCCAGCTCAGTTCAGCTGGATAGGAGAGGAGGAGACAGATTGTGGTAGCATTGGCTGGGGTTTGTTAAGACCTGGTTTGTGAACAGCAAAGGGAGAATGTAATTCTAGAGTAGCAGATAGTATAGAGTTGAACTGATTCACTAAAAGTTAAGATTGCAAAGGGAGAAGAACATAGCCAGAGGAGGGGTGATGGTCAAGAAAAACACTGAATGATGGAGAAATTGCAGGTCATATGAAGATGAGAACAAAGAATGGGTTTGGCAGGAGTCAGGCATAAAGATAGATTGTTAGGAGATTATGATAGGATAAAGGAATTTCAGAGTTCTTGATCATAAAAATGGAATGATTGTGAGGGATGGCAAGATCAAGGATATGACAATCTGTATTGCTGAGGTGGAGTGGAAGAGTACCCCACAGGAGTTGATCAAGTTGAGAAAATGGGAACATTAGCATGTACGCTGAAGCCTCTTTGGATGCCTTTTAGAAGAGTTTTAAATTATAGAAACCTGGAATTTATAGCTATGTTTTTTGTAGTGGACCTAAGATAGGCATTGAACCTATGATTTCTTTAGTATAGAAAACTCCAGGTAAGGAAATGCTTTCTACCAATGTATATCAGCATCTGTTCCGTGACTTAGTCTTGACGAGTTGTGTGGGAGCACTGAGAGATTAAGTGATTTGCCTAAAATCACACAATCAGTAGTTAAATTAATTCATAATTTTGTGTTCTGAAGTGTTATCTGTAGCACTTTTAGGAATAAACATCAAGCCTACAGAAATAAAAACAAATTCACCATATAGTTAAAAATTCTCCATATAGTTACATAGTAAAAGAAAATTGCTATGTAGTTATATAGTAAAAGATACATAAGCATATTCTTGAAGGTTTACACACACACACACACACACACACACACACACACACACGTAGTCATATATACCTCCATATAGTTAATTGCTAAGTACATGTACATGTTTTGTATCCTATATTTGACACTTCCTAGAGATGTCAGGCACAAGATTCAAAATGTACTATATAAATATATGTTATTATAATTATAATTATTATTTTGTTCTACAAAATGTGTCCTTAGAACTAATATTAAGTTTCAAATATTTCATTATTTTTAAATTACAAAAAAAGAATTAATATATTTGTAGGAATGAAAATAACTCTTGCCATAAACTCTAATTACATTTACACATGCCTTATTCAGTCACTAAGTCAATCAGTGTCTCCTATGCTATTTTCCACTAAGTTGTCAGGGAAATGATGCTCTGAGCTACCCATTTCCATGTTTACTATCCATCCAGTTATGAGTACTGGCCTATAAAGGTATTTGAAACTAAGATGCAGTGTTGCCTCAGTATTGAAATAATTCATTTATTGTACCTTTGTCCTACCTTTTCTTTTTCTAATCTGTCAGTTCATGTCAACTACGTTGGTGTCCAATGTTTGTGGGAGCATTTGACAACCTAGCTCCCTTTCTTCTACAACCCTTATGAATCTCTTTGTTGTTGACTATTTTTATGGACTATGGATGTCCTATTTAGTTTACACTCTAACTTGTTTGTGCTCTCCTCTATGTAGATTCTGATTCATTTATCAATGTTCAAACTTTTATTTGTGGGGTGTGTGCATGTGTGTGTATGTGTGTGTGTGTGTTGTTAAGCCCTGCTTCCCTCATCCCAGCATGCTATTTCTCTTCCTGTACTTGGCTACTGCCTGCTACTTAACATTACAGAAAAAAGAGTAGTTCATCTTTGTTAAAATTTCACAGGGACAGAGAAATTCTCATATTCCTTATTTCTCTGTCATTCATCCAATTCCTTTTCAATCCAATGTCATACCTAGACTTGATAATCCCAAGGTAACCTCTCTGTAGTAGTCTCACATTCATATTTTCTTCCCAATTAAATTTTCATATCTGAAGAGATACTTAGGCATTTAATGGAATAGTTTCCCCATGAAACAAATATATTGACTTCTTCTAAGCAAATTTGCTCAAATTTCAATTTACAAAAATTACGGTTACTATTTAGAGATAAGGTGAGACTAAATTTAAAAAATGCTTTGACCATGGTAAATATACTTCAATTTCAAGGTCAAAACAGAATATCTTTTTATTGGATATGACTAGCCTGGTTGTAGCACTAAGATAGCATTGCTTCCAATGTTTGTCTTTCGAGTATGTTTGGCTTTTGTAACAACAATGCTGCTTGCAGCTACTGTGGGGGTGTAAGACCAACAACGCCAGCACACAGGATGGCTGCTAGCACATGTTCTTTGATCAGCTTTTCTGAGGAAAGCAATTTTAAGGTGTTCACAATCACAAACATACATATGTCATTCACTTATAGTTCAGGGGAAAAAGTTAGCACCTGGAACTTCAGAGAAAACACAAACAGAAATTACAAGCAGAAATTATATAAACAGAGCAAATAACACAAATCAGCAGACAGGGCTTCTAACTGTCTGTCCATAGCAGTATATACGTAGTTACAGAGAGAGAAGCACCAATATCTGGGTTTTCAAAGCCGAGAGGCTTCTTAATGGCTTCATCTGATCAAATCACATGAACGTTCTCCCGGTGAGTGAGCCCCCAAAGCAAAAATGCTAACCTCAGAGTATATATACACTTCTTCAGGGTCAGAGGGCATCACAACCATATGACAAACTCATGTGACTTAGGCTTTCTTATGACTGAAGACTCTTGATTTAATCAAAGGCAAGGCTCAATCAAAAGCACTCCAAAAGAAAAAACAGTGAAAAGTCCCACTTTGCTTGCCATTGCAGCTTTACAACTTAAACATTTTATAGTTTTTATTTTTATTCCATTTTAGTTCCCATTTTTTCTACTTTCTAGGTTGCTAGGTATTTAAACTCATGGAATTATAGACTTGGAAGGGATTTTATATAGACTATTTGTTATGTCATTGAGTCATTACAGTCAAGTCTGACTTTGTGACTTGGTCTGGGGTTTTCTTGGCAAAGGTACCAGTTTGCCATTTCCTTCTCCAGCTCATTCTGCAGATGAGGAATCTCAGGCAAACAAGGATAAATGACTTGCGCAGGGTAACACAGCTAATAAGTGTCTGAGGCTGGGTTTGAACTTAGGTCTTCCTGACTCCAGGCCCAGTGCTCTATCCACTGCATCATTTGGCTGTCAGGTTAGTCAGTCCAATCCAAAAAGAAAATCCTATTACAATGCCCCCCCGCCCTACAAATAGTCATCTGGCCTTTGCTTGGAGAAGTCTGGTGAGTGAAGAATGATTATTATGTAGCAAGGTGGTACACTGGATAGAGTTTTGGAGGTTAGCAAGATCCAGGTCCAATGTGGAGAATGTTAGTCCAAGTGGAGAGAAATGGGGCAGGGGAATAGGAAGATGATTGTATAGGATGTGAAGGCAAATCAATATAGACAGCCTGAGAGGCACATTTGTAATGCCTACATGCTAAACAAACAAGAGAAAGGCCTTTAATGTGTTAGGTAGATCCTACTTGGAAGATTTATAGGGGAACCTGGACAAAAACTTTACCAGACAAGAAGATGTTGGAGTCTGTGAGCTCAGAATCAGTGAAGGGAGTATCCATAGCCAGGAAATTATGGACTCATCAAAGTAAAGTATTAGTATATGGTGCTAATGAGCTTGAATCTTCCATTTGCATAGCTTCAGTTAATTAACTGATTTTTGATGGATAATTTCCAGTCCAAGCCAGCCATGTCTGATTGTCACTGAAATGGTACCCAGTGCTCTCAGCACAGCTGTTTCACAAAATCAAAGAATGTGAAAACTGGAAGGCCCTAGAGAGATTTTCATCTTGTCCAAACTCCTTATTTTTCAGAGGAGAAAATGGAGGCTAATTGATGTGGTCGCCCTCCCAAGCCCACAAAAGTAGCGAGAGGAAGAGCCAGGAGTTGAACCCAGATCTTCTGATTAATTCTAGAGGTTTTGCCTTTATATTGCCCTCAGTTAGTAGCTGGCTATCTCTAAGTTTTGTTTATAAGAATGAGGAGGGTAGGGTGGCCTTAAAAATGGGGCTTGGAAGGACACAGTTAGGCCCACCTTACTGAGGATGATAAATATCATGTGAAGTGTTCAGACCTTGCTAGACTCTCGGTTTTGTTGAATTCTATCCTGACTAGTCTGTTTTGTTTTTGCTTGCCCTTTAAATCCTGTTGCTCCCAATTTGCCATACCATCTATCTGGCATTTTGTGTGTTCCACTCCAATAATTTTATCTTCTATTCCATGCAGCCTATCTGTTGCGTCTGATTCTTCTCAAACTTCTACCTCTCTTAACTTCCCCAAAGCTTTATTTTATTTACTTGGGAGGCAATTGGGGTTAAGTGTCTTGCCTGGGGTCACACAGCTAGTAAGTGTGAGAGATCACATTTGAGCTCAGATCTTCCTGACTTCAAGGCTAGTGCTCTAACCACTGTGTCACCTATCTGCCCAACTGTACCATGTAGCTGCCCCACCCCTCTCATCAGTGTAAAGTAGTCCTGCCAGACCCCCAAACTTGGACTATCCACCAGTATTACAGAGTATCACTGGCCTATCCCTCTCCTGCCCTCATCCCTTCAGGTGGACCCGGGATAAAAGCACACATATATTTCCCAGAAAGAACCCAGAGGTAAAGGATCTCCAAGCCTTCTACATTCAAGCAGAAGTGAAGTCAATTTGATAGTTTTCCCCAAGGTGTTGCAAGATGTGTGTCCATAATTCAGGAGACAATCACAAGCAGGAAATAAAGCCCTATAGTTGGAAGTTTGGAAGCTTCAGGAAGAAAGTCTCTAATCACAGAGTGATTCTTTAATAATAGTAATTGAGGGGGACAAGTTTACAGCTACCTTTAGACATGGTGAAAGAAGCTTACAATTGATCTCCTCCCAAGAGGTGGAGTTAAACAGAGTAGGGATGCCATGAAAAAGCTCTATGTTGTAACTTTGATAAGCCCCAGGATTTTGTTGTTGTTTTATTTTGGAAAAAAAGTGCTTTTCCATGAAAATAGTGTGATGAAAAGACAGCAAATATGTCAAGTTATTTGGGAAAATGGTAAAACAGGCTGTCCAATGGAAAATTGTGTGTGATGCAGATTGAAGCTAAGAAAATACAGTATGAGCCCACATACCAGGAAAGTTAACAAATGGAGAAAGGAAGCAGCAGGGGAAACCCCAGAGCATTTAATCTCACTTTGTGGTGGCATTCTTGTACTGAAAGAAGTGAAGGAACAAGCCCCCACACTTCCAGAAGTGAGTCAGTTTCATGCCTCAAGCTGATTATAAACTATTCAAGGGAGGCAGCCTCCCACAGCTGACTTTAGCTGTGATTAGAACAGAAGATGGTCTTTAGTTTGGGCATATCGCATGTCCCGAAGCCTGGATCCTATAAGGCTTCATCCTAAAGTGAGCTAAGGTTTTCCTAAGAGAAAATAAGTTAATTGAGAGATGAATTAATTTTTCTAGGGTATGTTTGAGAAGCAATGGGCAGTATGTATGAATAGACTTTTTTGTGTGTTTTGACTAAAGCTGTGATTTAATGGATGTAGGGAGCTACCACTGAGGAAATTCTTTTATCGAATGTGAGAGAGAGAGAGAGAGAGAGAGAGAGAGAGAGAGAGAGAGAGAGAGTCATCAGGACCTCCCTATACCCCCTATATTAATGAAGTCAATTAGATCTGGGCTTGATATATCTGCATATGTACTTCATCAATGTAGGGAACTTCCTGTGAGAAAACCTCTTCTACCGATGCATATTTACAACTGCTCTGCAACACACACACGCACACACACACACACACACACACACACACACACACACAGAACCTTAGAAAGGCTCCTAGGTCAATGAGATGTTAAGTGATGTGCCAGTATATATAAGACAGGGACTTGAACCCAGGTCTTCCTGTCTCCCAGGTTAGCTCTCTATTCAGTATGTCACACTGGAGGACCAAGCACATATATGAATATATACATATGTTTGCTCTATCTTCTTGTCTTCCTTCCATTTCTCTTCCCCTTTCCCTAGCCCTCTTCCCTTATCTTCCTCCCTCTTTATCCTCCTTTCCCAGTCTATCTCTCTCTCACAATCCTTTTCTCCCTCTCTGTCAGTGTGCCTCTCTGTTTCTTTCCTTTTGTCTCTGTCCCTGCCTGACTTTGTGTCTCTGTCTTCTCTGTTTCTGTCAATGTCTATATCTTTCTCTCTCTGTCTCTCCACCATCTCGTGGTACACAAGAGGAGCGATCAAGGACTCCAAATTCCCACCTATCTGCATTCACAAAGAAAAAGCTTGGATCTTATGTATACAGGCCATATGGTTCCACACAGTTTCCTAGTTTTTTTTCCCCTTGAGGCAAAATTTATATTGGTATGTGTGGAATTAAAAATGATATGGCCTATGATTACAAATTATAGTAAAATTCCCATTGTAGAAGAGTAGGGTTGGGGAACTGCACATATTTTTATCAATATCTTATCAGATTTCATATAGAGTAACAAGCTTTTGCCTAGAAGTGGGATTGATTCAGTTTAATTCAACCTATGCTATTGAGTGTCTCCAATGTACAAGACAACTTATAGATACTGTGAAGGACACCAAGATTAACAAGACACTATTCGTTACCATACTGGGACTTCCAGGTTAGAAGAGACAACACATGTAAATATCAATGTACCAAAGACCCTTCAAAGACCCTTGGTACTGTTGGTGTGAGAACTCTTTCCAGAGTGGCAGAATGCAGTGTTTCTGTAATTTATAATTTTAAACACTTGTGTGACAACTCAGAAAGGTTGTCAGTTGATAAATATTTGTGAAGCACCTACTATGTGCCAGGCGCCTAAGTGATGGTAATATTATTGTGGTTATTGTTTGTCCTTTGTTCTCAAAAAGGCCCATGGCGTTAGGGAGGTGATGCCATGACATGCAAGTGAATTGAGTTTAAGTGAGGGAGGGCTGTACAAAGTCACCAGCCTCACCTTTTCTTCCAGAGTCATCTGGGTCCAGTGGCAAGATACAGATCAGGATGCCTGGAGGTGGCTTTGGATGCAGACCTTTTTGAGCTGAGGTCTTGAGCAGGTCTCAGGTTGACTGAGGACATATATATTTAATGATCAAGACTAGGTAAGAAATGAGGCAGAGAATAGCCTCTTTTACTTAGTCAAAAACAACAACAAAAACCCAAAGACTCAGAATTTCTGGCCCAAATAGAAACGATTGCTATTTTTGATCAGTGAAACCTCACAAGATATCTTGGGCTTTATGGGCTAGGTGTTTTCTTAGGGACCATGCTGTAAACCCAAATTGCTCTAGCTTTATTGATTGGCCAACGATAGGTCCCATGCCAAACCCCACTTGGTCATTGTTTGGGCCCTAATTGGCTCAGAGATGCTAATATAAAGAAAGGCAAAAGATAGTCCCTGATCCTGCAGCTAACAGTCTAATGGTGGAAACAATACGAAAACAACTATGTACAAACAATGGTTTGCCTATGGTTACAGGGCTAGTATGTTTCAGCAGTGTGGGATTCGAACCCTAATCTTCCTAACACCTGGTCGTTGCTGCCATGCTGCGTTTTAAAGTCCCATACACAAATTAATACAATATTGTTGTTATTCATCCTTTGATTTCCAAGAGGACCACTGACATCATGATGGGATCGGCGATATCTTGACTTGCATGTGAATTGGATTTAAGTGAGGCGTAGTTGAATAAAGTCATGTCAGCAGCCTCACTATCTTCCAGTCATTGAAATCCAATGGTAAGACAAGAGTCAAGATGCCTAGCAATGACCCAGGATGCAGTGGATGACCTTGGTGTCTACAATGCCTGACCAAGCTCTAACCACTCCACAGTGCCTGCTTCAATCTCTTCATGGCCATCGGAGCACATTGTTCTCATCTGCTCATTCCATCAGAAGGCTTTACGTGCCTGTCTGTTACCCTCAACTTGGTTTAGCCCATTTACCAAGATTCTAGGTGACAGGTGGACATGGAAGTTGGACGAGCAACACTGAAAAGAGTTCAGCAAGCCTTCACACCAGACGGGCTAGTCTTCCCTCAGCACCCCATGCACGTAGCATCTGATAAGTATTTTGGACAAAGTATGTGTCAAGTGGTAAGGCAAAAAAGAGTTTATTGGAACATGGAGGATCAATGCTCTCTGTGGAATATACACAAACGTTTGTTACGAATCTCTCTGGGAGAGCTTCTTCACTCAGCTTCTGTTCCACTGTTACCAACGGAACCAATTTCTATGAGGACATTGATGTTACTAGACAATTATGTTGAGAATTATATGCTATGTTAAATAGCACAATGGACATGTTATAATTGGATATGCTTCACTGACAATTTATTTGCCATTTATTTAGTATATCTTCCTGTCTGTGGTTCACCCACATAGTTCTTTCTCCACAAAGGTATTCAATAAAAACTACCTATTCATAAATGTATAGTTGATTTTACATTTCTATTTATAAAATCAAAAAAAATGAGTTCCTTCTAATTCATGCAAGGTGTTAGGCTGGTTATTTAATCAAATGTAGCTCACCGTTTTAAGGATCTGTGATTTTATTATGTTTCTCACTCCACCCTCCAAGTTTTTCAGCTCCTTTTTATGTATCACATTTCTCCATTAGAGTCTAAGCTCCTAGAGGGCAAGGACTGACTTCCTTTTTGCTTGTCTTTTTTTTTTTTGCATTTGTATCCTCAAGGGTTTAGCACAATACCTTGCATATAATAGGCACTTAATAAATGCTTCCTGCCTGTAGATGTTCCTTTCACCAGTGAAGATCATAACCATTTTTTGCCTTCGAACAATGAATTGCCATCATTGGAACAAAACATGCTATGTATATGTATATATGTACGTATTTGTATATGTGTGTATATATACTTATACACAGATATCAATATCTATATGTACACATACGTACAGATGGTATGTATATGACCACATACCTGCGTGTACATATGCATATATATATATTCTTTAGGAATACATTAGGAATTATACATTAAACTATACATTAAGTAGAGTAGCAATCTATTTGACAGCCACGAGGAGAAGGGATTTTGTATAAAACTATTATTATGTAATGGCTAGACTCCTTTATATTTAAACATCTCCGTTTCTGTAGTTTTGTTTTTTTTTAACTCTCCAGTCCTTTCTCCACATAACAGTCCAGTAAAATAGGTTAGATCATTTCAATCCCTTGTTTCAAAAGCTTCAGTAGCTCACTACTGCCTCTAGGAGATATTTAAAGACCTCCGTTTGTCTTTTTAGAACCCATCACACTCTAGTCCCATACTACTTTTCCAGGCTTGTTACATTACTCTCCTTCATGTATTCTTTGCTGTAGGCAGACCTGTTCTTCATGCATGGCATTTTTCTACATTTGCATAGATTGTCCCCTCAGTGTTAAAATTCATTTTCAGGTCACTCCTGCCTCATTGAACCTTTAAGCTTCTTCAAAGCTTAGCTGTCTTAAGTTCCACTTTCTAAAGAAAACCTGTCCTGATCTCCTACTGTTAGTGCTCCCTCCAAGAAATATATATGTGCAAATATATATGTACGTATACACATATATGTACCTATATACATGTATACACATATCTCTATCTATCTATCTATCTATCTATCTATCTATCTATCTATCTATCTATCTATCCATCTATCTATCTATGTATCTCTGTATAGCAGCTAAGTGGCATAGTAGATGGAGGGCCAGGCCTGGAGCCAGGAAGACTCATCTTTGTGAGTTCGTATCTGGCCTCAGATATTTATTAGCTATGTGACCCTGGGTAAGTCACTTAACTCTGTTTGCCTCAGTTTCCTCACCTATAAAATGACCTGGAGAGGAAAATGACAAACCGTTCCAGTATCTTCACCAAGAAAACCCCAAATCGGGTCACAAAGAGTTAGATGCAACTGAAAAACTACTGCACCAAAATATGTATGTTATTATACACATAAAATTTAATTGCTTATGTATATGCTGTTTTTTCCTAAAAGAAAACTCCTTGTAGCTATAGTGCCTAGCACAATGCCTAGAATATATGAGTCTCAATAAGTTCTAATTGGCTTGAATGGAATACTCCCAAAAATGCTTCAATGATTCATGATTTCATTGTTACGGGTACTCCCTTCCCCAATGCATGTGACATCCATGAAAGGTCTTTTAGAGTTGGTGTAACTGTAAAATTCATCACCATACTGCTAGTCTGGTGTTGAGCAGGCTGGTCACTGAATGACAGGCATTACAGTGCATCGACATATGGCCAAAAAATATCCAGCTTGCCAGCAATTATGTTCCACTATGACCTGTAATAACTCAGGTTTGCCTCCATACTGCAGTGAGGCACTTGGCTAGGCCTCCAGTGGATGTTTCTTAATGCAATTCATAGGATCCGTGCACTAAACATTGAAATGTCTAACTTACATGCACTGAATTGGCTGAAAATACTGGAAATTTATATCCAGGAGGAGAACTGAGCTACTGAAAATATTTAACATTTCCACA
Source organism: Phalanger gymnotis (assembly GCA_028646595.1). NCBI lineage: Eukaryota > Metazoa > Chordata > Mammalia > Diprotodontia > Phalangeridae > Phalanger > Phalanger gymnotis. The sequence goes on along the minus strand of CM053624.1, from coordinate 188,183,720 downwards.
CATTTAATTACATCTTATTCCTTAGCTTGTTTTACACTAGTTAAAGCCTTTCAAGGAACTTTGAGATCTGAATGTGAAGGTAGATTTTTTGTAATAACAAAAGTCCTGATGATTGAACTAATGAGATATAAAATCTAAAGAAGGTTCTATTCCCAAAGTAGAAGGTGCAATGCAGAATATGAAAGTCTCAAATGTTAGTTTTCCAGATTACCTCCAGAGCCTTCTTAAATGAGAGTTTCCTACCAGGCAGGAATAAAATAGCCTCTTAAGAGTGAAGTTCACCCCAAATTTGTAGTTTGAGATTCTGCTGTCTCTGCCATGCCCAGCCACTATTCAGGAGGGCTGATGGTGAAGACAGAGAGATGAGGGACTCAAAATGCAAACTGAGACATTTTTTAATGTGACCAATTCAAGAATTAGTCTTGACTGTGCATATTTGTTATGAGTTTCTCCCCCCCCCCACCCTACATAGGGGAGGTGAAGATTGAAGAGAAAAAAAAGAAAAGTTATTTATGTGTCCAAGAGTTCACAACTGTTGTAAAATGCTAAGACTTTGAGGGCTTTATTTAACAAGACTCTCTTTTGACAACATTTCTCTTTGAGTTTTTTGCAGCTTTGATTCTTTAGGCACTATGGTATTCTTTAATTGAAGCAATGCAATATCACTGGAAGACTATCTCACTAAAAATGGGTGTTTATTTCAGCAAAGATCTTGAGGTCGTTAGAATCATTGAATAATTTCCCAAAGCATTGTTCAATCCTGTGCCCAGTTAATCCTCCATATACAGCGTAAGCAGTAGGTATTAAGGTGCCAGGTGAATTATCCATCTAATTGCCTATCATAATCTGAACGATAGGCATTGGTTCTTCCTGTAACTACCTGTATGGGTAAACTTATTTGAAATCTCATTTTGAAGATTCTGCAAGGTTCCAGAGCCCAAAGCTGTCAATACATTGCTATATACAAACATGAATATGGAGAACACCATATCATCTATAGAGAATCTATATTCCACCGGATTCTGTGCTGGAAGTCTTTTATGAAAGTAGCAAAAAGCTTTCATGAGCGTATTTGCCCATTTTATGCCTTCTCCAATGTTAAAAGTCAGGGGGTCACCAAATATTATTTCTCTTTTTACATCTTTCAAGAAATCTTGTATGATTTTGACTTACATATGAGTCAGCGTGTTGAGAGTCTTTAAAGAAGCATTTTGCCCTATGAAATCAATTTCAATTCAATTCCCCAAGCATTTGTTGAACACCCATTGTGGGTGGGGAGAAGGACATGAATGAAAGAGATACTGTGAAGGAAGAAATAACAATACTTGGCAATTGGTAACACATGGGAACTGAAGGAAAGGGGAGCTTCAAGGATGCCTCCAAGGCTGTGAACCTGAGAGAATATGCATATTTGTGGTAACGTTGACAGATACACAGATGCGTGATTTTAGGGGAAAAGATAAAGAGCTGAGCCTTAAAGGAAGCTAAGGATTCAGAAAGTTTGAGGTGAAAAGGAACTGCATTCTAGTAAAGTATATAGTCTCATTAGACTGTGAGCTCCTTGAGAACCCAGACTGTCTTCTGTCTTTCCTTATTTTCCAGGACAGAACATAGTATGTGCTTAATAAATATTTATTGACTATTGGTTATTGACAAAGACAGAGACTGGAGATGACAGACTATGTATATGGAACAGAAAAGGGCCGATTTGACTCTATGAGTCAGAGTTTTTTCCAATCTGTGCCATATCTTCTTATTTTTATTCTTTCTTCTAATGTAATATTGATTTTGATTTTTGCTCTGACAAATCAATGATCTGAGCGTTCACATGTAACTGTTTCAGAAATGATTGCCACAGTCAATAATCAGGCATGTCCGTTAAAATAGACTTCATTTCTTTTTTTTAGATATTTTTAACTTGCCATGTTCAGTGTTTCACAATTCTTTGTGAAGAACAAATTCGTGATACATGGATTTAAAGTGGTATAGCCTTCAAATCTCTGGCCTTTTTAATTTCTTACTCTTGAATGGCCATTTTCAATATTTTTTCACCATCTTCCCTTGTGCTCACATTTGCATTGAAATCATGGAGAATTACAATATATCTTGATTTAATTTGAAATATTTTTGTAAGTTTTAAAAAATTTTTTTAGTGATGGTAGAGATAGAATTTTTCTACTTCTTCATCCTCTGCATAAAATGTCGTGATAGAATCTGCAACTATCTTTATGGTGGTTTTCTTGTGAATGCTCGTCATGAACAGCACAATAGGAAATGGCCAGGTCTCAAGAAATAATATTTTTCATTGCTTTTGAGTGCACAATAAAACCAACTCTACCAATAGCTATATTAAAAGAGATTAGAGATGGTATATTATGTGTGAAGAGCAGGAAAAAGGACCTGTTAAACTTTCTTTTATATTATGGTTTCATTTTTAGTGAGAATGTAAAGATTGATATATTTCAGTTTCTTCAGTAGTAGGCCCACCCATTTATCACTGGGCAAGAATCTCACACTGCAAAAACAAGCAATGCCTCGATTAATGATTGTTTTCTGCCTCTCTGCCACCTTTACTGCAGAAGTGGAAGGAAATTCACAGGATGTTGTCTTTTTCTTGGTTTCCTGGGTTGCTTTTGCTAAGTAAATCGTCACTAAGTGGCCATATTAAAGGAGATGAGACTTTCTCTACTTTGCTAGCTGGTCCTTGGAAGGACAACGTAGTAAGTTATCGAAATCATACCCAAAGCCTTTCAGAGTGATAAAACTCGGCAGAGCTTGGGATTCAATGGCACATAGTCTTTGAGAATTCAGGGAACTATCCACACCACAATGAAGCATCGGAGCAGGAGTTTAAGAGGAATTAGAATAAATGTAGAAATTGTACCCATGTTCTATTCTTTCTACAATTCAGTATTTATAGGATTCCATTTTAATTGTGTCAAGTAAGAGAAAGAAAGATTTCTATCTCACTTGTGTGTGTGTGTGTGTGTGTGTGTGTGTGTGTGTGTGTGTGTGTTTTCAAAGGAGGTGGTGTTGTCTAGATCTGTGATTTTGTTAGCATAGGAACTTTGGATGTGGAAACACCCCGTACCAATGCATCATGGCAATTCATCTGTAAGTTGGTTTTCAAGCTTGACTGGTACAGTGTTCAGTTACTAGTTAAGTTGCTAGTCCTGGGACATTCAGCATATGTTAAAGGCAGGATTTGAATCTAGAGATCTTCCTTCCTCAAAGACTGACTATCTTCCTGTCCATGCTGATTCTCCGCACATTGTTCAACAAAGGAAATAAAGCCAGAGATGTGTAATTGTCTAGGGTAAGTACTTTAGGAATTTGTGTAGAGTAGCATTACCCTTTTATGAAATGTCCTCCCAGCTAAAGGTTTGTAATGAATGAGACAAGAAATTATAATTCACTCTATCAAAAATCTGAAGAGGGAGGGAATATTTTTGCTATGCGCAAGCTGAATCAAGTTAATGAGGCATCTAACATTGCAAAAAGAGCGTTGTCTATAAATAAATTCAGTCTGATTGGGATGTATTAGTTGTCTGATAATATTCTGTAGCCTACAGATGCTTTGGGTAGAATGTAGATTTCTGAAAAGAGATAGGCCTATAGAATTGCCAAAGTATCATGCCAGTTTAGTGTCTATTGCTGGTTTTACAATTAATTTCCAATTTAAAGCATGGTTCTGCATCTACCCTAACATATCCAATAAAGCTAATTACATTTAGTAAGATTTTTTTTAACAGAGAAAAAAAATCTATTCAACTGTAAACCCATCTGAATCTGGAATTAAGGAAAACATGTCTTCCTCACCCTCATATCTTTTTTCTTTTCAGATGAAATTGTCTCTTAGGATATGCAGTGCAGTCTAAACATAGGTTGCCTCTAATAAATGAAATCCAAGGACTAAAAACATGAGATGGAATGCTTATTCACCGTTGTTCTGTTTAGTTTAATAACATTGTCCATGTATATACAGTTGTTTTTGAGACTCTGCTCTGTGTGAGAGGGCTGGATATTTATTAAGGAGTTAATGCTACTTGTGATTAGCTAGCAGGTGTTTCTGTAGAGTAAGGCTACTAACCCTTCCAGGTAAATTAAAAAAGTTCAGGTTTCAAGGAGCTTGTTTTTAATAGAATCATGGAATTTAGAGTTTAAAAAGACTTTGGATTCACTATCTCACTCCATTCCCTTTGAAACTGTCTTAACTGCTTCATCTAGTCAAATTTCTAATAATTCTGGACACAATTCATCATATTTCTATTTTCAGTGAAATGTTGCTTTTTAAATCAAATTTAAACATAATATTTCTCTTGGAGAGTTGTTTTATATTTTCAAGACATACTTTCCCCAGATGCCCAATTCAATTTTTCTGCTATTTCACCCCACTGTTTTTAAATTATCTTTCCTTGTGGCATATTACTTGATTAAGTTGCTTTTCAAACAATTTTCGAAACATGTTAGGTATCCTGTCTAAATTATTTTTATATCATACAATGGGCATTGTGCATACCCACATTCACCAGTTTATCCTTATGCTTCTTTCTATTTCCTTCACATCAGAAACTAAATACAAGTATCCAATGTTTTCCCACCACAAATACTCAAAAAACCCTAAATAAATAAGATAGAGGTTTGAATCTAGTATTCTTTTTTCCCTCCTCTTATTAGGTCATTGACTGATTCATTCATTCAGCGTGTCATGATTTCTTCAAGTGTAGGACAATTGAATCAAGTTTTATTTTCATGGCCAAGTTAATGCTGGCACTCTTGGCAGGTTAAATAATTGGTTTGGTAATCTTATCCTCTAACCAGTTAAGCCCTTCCTTTTAGGCTCTGGCTACAGGTCAAGTTCACTTGTCAACCAGTCACCGACATTTATTGAACCTTGCAGAGTGGCGTACTTAGGGATAGTGCAAAGGAGACACAAGCAAAATCTCACTAAATTAGACAACTTGGGAGAAGTTCATTCTGAATTAGTGAAAATTTCGATTATTAAAAAATTTTCAAATAATCATACTCTACATATGGCATCAAGGTTCTGCTTAAAGAAATTCTATAGGAGGATGCTTTAATGAATGTTTTTGTTGTTGCTTGATTGTTTCAGTCATGTCTGACACTTCATGACTCCATTTGGGGTTATCTTGGCAAATGTACTGCAGTGGTTTGCCATTTTTCTCTCCAGCTCATTTTACACATGAGGAAACTGAGGCAAATGGTGTTAAGTGACTTTTACTTTCACTGATTGTTACCGTTTCTAGAATCTTCATAGATCGTAGGATGATAGCATCAGAGCAGGACAAGGATATCGATGATTGTCTAGTCCGACACCTTCATTTTATAGACAAGGAAACTGAGGCCCAGAAAAATTAAATGACTTGTCTAAAGTCATCCAGGCATCAAGTGTCAGAGCCAGGACTCACAGTCAGATGCTATGCTTCTATGTTCTTTATACCACTGGTTTGTTTGATAAGTCTTTTACAGTAGATAACATCAATGTAAATTTAACCTAATTTGAAGTCTCAGTATTAAGATTTTACTGTAGGTAGACAATGTAAATGGAAACAGCCTAGTCTTGTAGAAAGTTTGCTGGTATGTGTAAGATTAGTAGGGAGACTAGACAGGAGCTAGATTTATACAGAATTCACCAAGTTTGTAAGAACCCAAGGGAGTTAGCTTATCTCTTAGTGCCTAATTCCTGGAAGGTAGGTAAGAGGTAGGGTTCAGCCCATCACATCAATTGGGACTTTATCATGACATTTTCAACAGGTCAGATGGTAGAGAAGGGTTGACTTTTGCTGACCTATTTTCCAACCTGTTCTTTGGAGTTCAGAAGTGGAAAAGCAAGTAGGTGATCTGCAAAAATTCTTCTTGGCTACAAAATTAGTATTAGCTACAATCCACATTCATCAATGCAGCATTTTGACCCTTCTCATAATCACACCCTCCTTTTTACCTTCTCCATTCCAGGAACCCATTGCATTCATTTAGCTTCTGGTGAAACCTCCATTCTATCATCGAAATAGAAGAGAGTTACATGGAAAAGAGGATTTCTTAAAGAGAGAAGAAAAACAGAGATTTAGAAAAATCACAAAATCTCAGAGTTGGAAAAGTCTTCAGAGGTCATCTGATCCCAATAGCAGGACTGGAAGATTAATGCCTTTACAGAATTTCCAACAAATTGGCATCTAGACTCTGCTTGAAGTCTACTTGTTATGGGGAACTCATTGCCTCCAAAGGCAATCCATTTTATTTTTCAATAGCTGTAATTATTACAAACTTCTTCCATATATGAATCTATATTATGCTTCTTTTTAATCTCAATCTATTTCTCTTAGTTTTACTATCTGGAGCTGAGAAGAAAAAGTTCAAACTCTCTTCCATATGATAGCTTTTTAAATGATCAGATGTCACAGTGTGTGTCAGCCTGCCTCCTCTTCCTATGTCCCAAATATTCTCCCCCCACCCAGGACAAACATCCCTTCTTCCTTCCATTATAAATTATAAAAATTATTAAAATATATTATAATATATTTTCAGTCCCCTATCATGCTAATTACCCTCTTCTGTACATTCTCCTATTGTCATTCTCATTTCATGATTCCCCAAAATGGGCACAATAATTCATATTTATAATATAGCAAAACCATCATCTCCATTGTCCTGGGCACTTTGTTTCTATACAATTCAATCAAATTAGCTTTCGTGATGATCATGTTACACAATTATATCATACATTCCACTAAAACTACCAGTTCTTTCTCAAATGAACAGTCAACTTGCATACATCTTTTGACCCCCGTACTTAAAAAAAAAGTCTCAAACTTAGTGTAAGAATGAGTGTTACACATGAGTTATCAATCTACATTATTGGAGAGAGTGTCTATGCCAGAAATTCCTATAGTGACAAAATCATAATTCTGCCTGCCTCCCGCCTCCTCCAAGCCAATGACTTGGATAAGGTCATAGATGGCATACTTATCAGATTTTCACATACCACAAAGCTAGAAGGAATACATATCATGTTGCATAACAGAATCAGGTCACCGAAAGATCTCGATAAGCTAGAACAACCACATAATCTGGCACTGAATGTCATTGTGGTTCAAAAATATTTGGTTTCAGAAATCAACATTATGAGCAATGCTAGATAGAAGTTTATTTGAAAAAAAAAACAAAAACAATAACAAAAAAACTTATTTGAAAGAATTGCAAGATCACTATGCTCAGTAGTATGAGATATTGGAGCCAAAAAAGCCAATTCCTACACAGGCCACATTGGGTAAATAATGCTCAGGACTAGTCTAGCTCAAATCTGTCCTTTTCATAGAATATGTGGTTCACTATGCTGCATTCAGGCTTGCTCATTTTGGAAAAGTTCTTAATAACCTGGAGATTGTTGACATGAAGCCAGTCAGGCTGGTGAAAGGCCCCAAGTTCATGTTATAGAATAAGGATTCGTTGAAGGAATGGAGGATGTTTAGCCCAGAGGAGAGAAGATGGGGCAGGTGGGTGGGGAAACGAAAACAGTTTTGAGGGATTCTCACATGGCAGAAACATTAGATTTATTTCATTTGGCCTCAGAGGCCAGTACTACTGTAGGAGCAATGGATAGAGATTGCAAAGAGGTAAATTTAAACTTTACATGAGAAATTTCCAATTTCTAGTTTAACAATTAGACCTATTGAAAAGTAGGATGGAGTGCCTACAGACATAGAATTCCTCTTTTCTGGGAGATGTTAAATAAAAGGTAGACAAGTCCTTGTTAGATGCTTTGTTACATCTTAACAAGTTGGAATAGATAGTCTCATTATTTTCTTCTATCTCTGGTGTTCTGTGATACTATGACTTGCACCCTTTTGGAGCAGCTAGACATCATAGCAGATGGAGTGCTAGATTGGGAGAGAGGAAGTTTTGAGTTCAAGTCCCAGCTTAGGCACTTTTGCTAGCTGTGTGACTGTATACATCACTTAACCACTCAGCCTCAGTTTCTTCATTTGTAAAATGGAGGTAATAGTAGCACCCATCTCGCAGGATTATTGAGAAAATCTAATGAGAGAATACATGTAAAGTGCTTTGAAGACTTCAAAATGCTAAGGAAAGGCTAGATGGTGATGATGACCTCAGTTATTTTAGTCACGTACTTATAGGTAAAGTATCATAGAAGGCAAACAGGTCCACTCAGACTTTGGCAGAAAATCCCTCTATAGCACCTTCCAGAAGTGGTTGTCTCATCTCCTCTTGAAGTGCTGAGGTACCTTGTCTATCCTCTAAGGTTTTCTCAACCTCAGCCATCTCATTTACTAGTTCTTTCAGGATTTACCTAAAGACTAAAATTACCTTGGAGAACCCAAGAACCTTTGCTCAACTAACATAGCTTTGCAGTTGCATTTACCATCAGAATCTCAAACTGTTTGGTAGAGAATTTCTCATTTCTTCTTCCCTTTTCCAATTCATTGCTTTCCACATTTGTGCAATATATTTGTAAATGCCTTACTCTAATGGGCAAGAGGCAGACACTGAATGAATTTACTACTATAAAATATCATTGTAGTGTAACTCAAGCCCAAAGTCTATTGGTATGGGACTCTTTCCTCATTAATGGAGATCTGTGCTCTATGCTGCATGAAGGGTAAGATGGAGTTACCAAGAGCAGAGAAAAAAATGTCATCTTCATTATTTTAGAGCTCTTTAGAATCCAGTAGTTTTTCTGGCTTCTAGCTTCAAAAGCAAAGATGGGCAATACCAACCCCTCTTCATGTGGCTGAAGGGAAAGAAAGATTTTGGGAATATGCTGATATGAGAAGATTTCCATTATATATCTATCCCAGATTTCTCCATTAGAGTTTCAAGGAATTTCTCCTTGGGTGAGATTTGATTCTCTTTCTTTCTTTGTTGAGTTGAGTTACCTCACTCCCAAAGGGAGAGCACCTTCAATCTGTATTGTCTAATATATTTCCTCGCATATTTATGCCTTCTCTGATTTCAGTTTTGCTATCAACTTAGATGAAGGAACTGGCATTTGGTGGGAAAGAAGTCAAGCCTTGAATATAAAGTTTGGAGTCATCCTAATCTTTTCCCATTGGGAAATAACAATTAGGAGTTTAGCTTAAACTTGGAAATGATATCCCCTAGACTAATAATATTTAAGGGAGAATATAGATATAATTCTAGCCTAGTACCTCCCCCCCCACTCAGAGATATCAGCCATTGGCTCCAGCCTCCTGATTCCTTACCCCCCTGACAAGAATTAAAGTCTCCCTTGAATAAGAGCTGGGAAAGGAGATGTTAGAGATGTATATTCTTGATTTCCTTTGAGCTATACAACACTTGATATTCCATGTTACATGTGGGAGACAGCCTTACTACAGTAGTGAGGAGTCATTTGGATATATCTGAACCTGTCCAATCAGTGTATGGGCAAGTTTAGAGAAAATCTTTTCTCTGTGTTTGGGTGTATATAATCACCACTATATACAAATGTATACACCAACATATTGTGTGCCCAGTCACCTGAGGCAGAACAACATTGCCTCAAAATAAAGTAGTTTTGCCTTTTAAAAAATATTTGAGTGTTTTCAGTGAAGATTGGCATCTGTATCCCCTAAATTGGTATTTAGAACTCTCTACCCCTTGAGATTACTTTGTATTACTTTGCATTTATTTAGATGTGTACTTGTATCGACCAAGTAAAATGCAAGACTGTTTTATGCCTTGCACATAATAGATACGTAAATATTTCTTAAAGTGTTGAATTGAATTAAAAGGGCTTGATTTTTGAATCAATTTTTTGAGAAAGATGATAATTTTTAAAAAAAATTAAGTTGATTTTAAATTTGTCTTCACACATTCCTTCCTTCATTGATTCATTCATCTATTCATTCATTCATAACTAAAGATTGGTTTCAGAAGAAAGACATCTTAGAGATTATTATAATAATTATTTTAATAATATTCAACAAATATAAAGTGACTCCTGTGTGTGAAGAATTTTATTAGGTTCCAGGGAAATAAACAAATGACGTAGACCCTACCATCAAAGAGCTTACATTCTATTGAGTGTGGGGATGTGGGGGATAGCCCATACATGCATATAGGCAAATAGAACTTAAGGTGAGGGAGAACAATCATTAACAATTGGAGGATCAGGAAAACCTTAATGAAGGTGTTGATACTTAAGCTGAGTCTTGAAGAATTCTGAGATAGGGATGGAAATAGAGTTCATTTTGAGCAGAGGAATGATATAATCATATCTGTGCTTTAGGAAGATATTTTGACAGCTATATAGAAAATGGTTTGAGAAAGGTAGAGACTAGAAGTGGGAAGACTTAATTAGGAGGCTATTATAATATTCTAGACAAGAGGTGATGAGATCTTGAATTAGGGGGATGGCCATCAGTGTAGGAGGAATGGGATGAATGTGTTGTGGTTTTGACATCAATGTGACCTTACAAGTGATTGGAAGTGGAGGGGAAAAAAGAAGAAAGAAAGCAAAAAGTCTTGGATGAATCCAAATTCTATGAACTTGGTTGACTGGAAATACTGTAGTGCCTACAATAGAAATATAGTTATACATACATATATATATATATATGTACATATATACATCTGTGTGTATGTTTGTATGCTTAGAGGTGAAGTAGGTTTAGGGTGAATAACAATCAAAAAAAGGAAAAGCACAAGACTGAATAAAGGAAGAGGAAAGGTATTCCATGTGGTTAGACTAGTATGTATCAAAGTTTAAAAGTGAGAGTGAAGTATTTTTTGGTGTTGTAATGTTAATCAGGGCAAGATTTTTTGCTGTTCTTCCCTTAAGTGCCTTTAATGAGTCAGCCTTTGTTTGAATAGGGCAGGTAAAGTGGGATCTTCTTTGTCTTGGAATGTTTCTCAGCACTAAGACAATTGGAAGTCATTGTTTGGAAACTATGTATAAGGTAGTACTAGGAATTACCTAGCTTTCCCACACCCTAAATGGGACTTTTCACTGTTCTTTGAGTGCTTCTCAGCATTGAGATTATCAAGTGCCCCAGTCTCCTAGAGAGGTATATAAGATCTGAGGTTAGCATTTGATTTTTGGGGGTACACTCATTGAAAGAATGTGGGTCACAAGACTCCAGGCAAGCCGTTGAATCCACCCCGACCCCGGCTTCATAACCCAGACGGATAAATGTTGGTGCTTCTCCGGTAACTATACATTGCTATGAATAGACTGGTTTGTGTTAGTTGATCTGTTTATAATGTATGCTTGTAGCTTCTGTTTGTATTTGCCCTGAAGTTTAGGGGGCTGATTTTTTCTCCCTGAACTAAGTGAATGATATGTGTATGTTTAATTAAACTGAGACTGTTAACCCCTTAAAGTTGCTTTCCTTAGAAAAGCAGTTCAAAGAACCTATGTTAGCAGCCTTTCCTGTGTGCTGGTGTGGTTGGTTTTACACAGCCAAAGTAACTGCTAGCCATATTGTTGTTACAGCAGCTACAGAAGAAGGTAATTGGTTTTACTTGGCTGTAATGATGAGTTTGAGTTAGTGGGTAAATGATGACGATACCACAAATATTAAGTAGGTAAGATGCAATTAGTCAAAACCTTTTGCAAATGATTGGAAGTTGAGAGTAGACCTAACTGGCCGTTGAAGCCGATGTAAGTTTTTAAGCAGGGGGGATGATGTAATCCAAACAAAATTTAAAGATTATTTGAGCCACTGTGCTTTCTTTTCCTGTCTGCTTTTTGGTTTCTCCCCAGCATTTTGAAATATGGTAAGGAAAAGTTTGTCTTCTCTTTATGTAGAGAGCCATAATTGATTGGTCACAAGATCATCAAGTTAGGGTTAGAAGGAAGTTTAGAAATTATCTAACCCAACTCCTTTTTTATTTTGTAGTTGAGGAACTCAAAGCCTAGAAAGGTTAAATGATTTGCTTAAGTCTACACAGAGCTGGAACTCTAATTCAAGACCTCTCACTTGAAGTCCATTGCTCTTTCTCCTCTTCCTTTTTTTCATTTTAAAGTCTTAACACCATAAGAGCAAAATACATAGCAAATGTTGACCAAATGTGTCTAATCCAAATAGTCAAGTATTCAAGTCGTCTAAGTGTCACCCCAAGGAGAAGTGTGGCAACCTATTGTGTGCCTGGAAGATTTAATAATAGGTTGCACAGGTGACAAATGCATACAAGCCACAAATCATTCACTTAAACATACAACAGTTAAATTGTGTTGATCATTACTCCATTTCTAAAACATAGTACAATTTCCTGAGATTTTCTAGTAATTTATGTTAGGAGAGAATGTGATGAGTCCAAAAAGTGTGTGGGGGTAATTTTACCATATAGACCTTTGGCTGGACTTTTGCAAATGAATACGCTGTTCTGGGAAATGTGAAAAGGAGTGGAGTTCAAGTCTAACAATTTTTCATTGTAATTATTTTTAAAACACCCAAGTGTTAAAATGTCCTATCTGTTTGCTTAAGGGTATGTGTGTGTGTGTGTGTGTGTGTGTGTGTGTGTGTGTGTGTGTGTGTGTGTGTGCATACACACACACATATAGACACAATGCATCTATATATATATATAGACATAATGCATCTATAACTGATTTTGATTTGAAAAGATACCTTTCGTACCATCAGAGCACAACACAATGTAGTTATTCTGGCAGTTGAATAAATGGTAAATTGTATGGCTAGGAACCAATGTCTTCCTCAATATTAATTAAGGATACATTTTTGTCACTCATTCCCATACTATTACATGGCTCAACAGGATTTTCTCTCTATTATTGAAGTCCCAGATCATTGATAAAGAGAAGGAACCCAAATGTCAAACCATACACAGTTTAACTATAATGGAATTTTACTCATGGGACAGCAGGGGAGCATTGTGATTGGTGTTCCATTCTATTCAGCAATAAGAACCAGAAATTGTATTGTCAAGTAAGCAAACAGCCTGTCCTGTCATGTGTACCTCCCAACACTAGAGGGCCCTCCAAACTCCAGTTCCTGTCTCTTACTCTCAATATATTGGCTGAAGTTTATCAACCTTGGCCGTGCTGTCCTGTGGATGATGTAATTTTTCACTTCTTACCCTAGGATGAGGTGAGGAACCTGCAGCCTCGAAGCTACACGTGGCCCTCTACGTCCCCGAGAGAGGCTCTTTGACCGAATCCAAACATGTTTGGACTTGGTCAAAGGGCCACACATGAAGACCTAGAGGGCCACATGTGGCCTTGAGGCCACGGGTTCCTCATCTCTGCCTAGGAGATGGTGTGGATTATCCAATCAGATCATGACCGGGCATCTAGCCTAATTTGGGATATGCTGCAACCCATCGTTCCTTAACCTGGTATACTTCCCTTAAAGTGCCTCCACAAATACACTTGTATATAATTTTTAATCAATTATTCAAATGGATAGTTGAGGCCATTAATTTAGAACTTCTGTCCAGTGTTGCAGATAACAACTCATCTATGTCTACACGTTCTTCATACCTCTCGTCTACAAAACAAGATACCTTGCCACAGGGTATCTTTAATCAAACTATTAAAAATGAAAAAATATCAAATGAACTTAGGGTGTTTGATCCCCATGGTAGCAATTCTCCTTAGTACCTGCATCAACCCAGTTTAGACAGCAAGTCCCCCCAAACAAGAAGTTCAGTTACTTCTAGCTACTCCCAGCAAGGATGAGGCAAGACTGTTGGTACAGTCAAAATAGCACTGGATTTGGAGTCAGGGGACTTGAGTTTGAATGCTTTCTCTGTCATTCACTACCCGTGTGACCATGAGTAATTTACTTTAGCCTCTATGGGCTGCAGAGTCTTCATCTATAATCAGCATAACAACAAGCACAAGTACAACCTTAACCACAACCACAACGATAATTATAATGATAACTATCATTTATATAGTGCTTTAAGACTTACAAGGCACTTTGTAAATATTATTTCCTTTGATCCTGGGAGATAGATGCTACAGATGAAGAAACTGAGGACAAAGTGGTTGAATGATTTTCCTAATGCATAGGGCTGACTATGCCACCCTCCATCCTCCCCTAACACTTCCAGGATCGAATACAAAATCCTCTGTTTAATGTTCAAAACCCTTCATAGCCTAGCCCACTCCTGCCTTTCTTGTCTTTTTTATACCTTACTCCTTGCCAGAGACTCTTTGATCCAACGACACTGACCTCCTGGGGGTAGACATTCCATGTTTTAGCTCCAGCCATTTTCTCTGTCTGTCCTCTTTGCCTGGTTTGCTCTCCCTCCTCATCTCTGCCTGTTTTTTTTCACTCTGGCTTCCTTTAAATCCCAGTTAAAAATCCCATCTTCTACAAGAAGCCTTTCCCATCCATTTTTAATTCTAGTGCCTTCCCTCTTTTAATTATTTCCTATTTATCTTGTATATAACATGTTTATATGGACTTGATTGCTGTCTTTCCCATTGGATCTTGAGTTCCTTGAAGGCAGTGACTGTCTTTGGCCTCTTTTTGTGTCTGACATACAGTAGATACAGCAAATATTTGATTTGATTACTTTGCCAAGGTTCACACAGCTGATAATTGTCTGAGAGCAGATTTGAACTCTGATCTTCCTCACTCCATGTCCTGTGCTCTATTCATTGTGCCACTAAGCTGCCTTATAAAAGGAGTTGAATTAATGGGACTTGAAGGTTCCTTCCAGTTCTAGATCCAAGAATTTTCACTCAACTTTCAGCAATGGCATAGCTTTCTGCTGATGGTCCCTTCCAAAGATGTCCTAGTGCTGAAAGTAGTTGCATTTTCAGACAATTAAATGTCTGCTTCTCCATCATTCAGTGTTTAGGGTTCATTCCTTTAATTTTTTTATTTGTTCCTATTGTACTGGTGTGGAACTGGGAGAGGACATGGTTAAGATTTTTCTCCCACAGGATATTAATTGCTTTGGTACCATAGTATTGCATGGAGAAGGAAAACCACGTGGGCTCCATTAATGGCCCCATTTCCTTTTCGTTTTCACCTTCAAAACCCTGTACCACTGTGCTAGTGATGTTTCTACCCTTCTGTCTGTCATCCCTCCAAGAGCATTGACTATATGGAAAGAAATGGGGCAGGTGAAGGAATGATAAGACAGCAATATATTGATAGGAACCAAAGTTCTTACCCATTAAATTTGGAATCTTTCTCATGAAGCATATTGGGAGGAAAAAAAAGAAATCCCCCCTAACTGTAGGCATGGGGACCCTTTTGCAAATCATAAGAGTCTTAATGCTAGCTAATTATCAGCCCAAACACTAAGTAATTATATCCCACCAGTACAGGACACCTACATATGACTTATGGAAAACTTTGTTTAGGTAAGAGATCTGAACTGTGATAGAAAAAAACTGTTTTGTTCACCCTGGAGGATTGCTGATCCTTAATATTTTCTCTTTCAGTCACTCTTTTTGGTAAATTGCAATCCGATAGGATTAAAGAAAATACTATTGGATTTTTCAGGGTAGTGGTTGGAGAATGAGAATCAGAAGTATAACTTTTGGTTGTGTGGTAGGTAATTTTACCTCATTACTTATGTTCTGGGGAGCCAAACAGAGTCCTGTGAAATTGAAACCCAAGTCATGTGAAATGGATTATTAGATTCATGACACCTCTTCACCCAGGAAATATGCCAGTGTGTCTATCTTATTCCTGAGTGATGGACTTTAAAGTCAGGAAGCCCTGGATTCAGATCCCACTGCCAATATTATTGTGAGCCTTGTGAGCAACTAATTTCGTCATGATAAGCCCATTTTGCCTTCTTTAAAATGAAGATAAAAATACCTGGAGTGCCTAGGTCATGGGGTTGTTGTGGGGCTCAAATATTTTCACCTGGGTATGTTCCTCCACTGTGCTGTCCCCTTTCTCCCATGGCCTTTGCCACCTTCACTCTCCAACTTTCTCACCTTGGGCCTTTCATCAGGGTCTGGGCCCTTCTCACCCTAGAATATCCTTTTGCCATTCTAGTCTCCTTCTCTCATTGATGAATTCCTTCTGGAGAGGGGCTCATGTCAGCCATGTTTCATTCCCTTCCCACTGTGCTTCTGACTCTCTGGATTTAGCCACTGTGCTCCCTTCACTCTTCCTGCTTTCTAGCTCCATTTAATATATTGTCTTCCACAATTAAAATGTCTGTTCTTTGAAGGGAGGGGTTGTCTTCCTTTGTGTGTATATTTGTATCCCCAGCTCTTAGAATATTGTCATCTGTCAAATGAGATAATGTAAAATGCTATATAAATGAGAGCTACACTTATTGCTGACGTCTTAGATTTAGAACGTGGGTGTCTTAATATGCATTTTTTAAAATAGTAAGTCATAATGAGAAAAAAATATCAGTAATGATTTTTGGGTTTGCTATCAGTATTCCAATTCATAGGAGATGATGTCACAAAGGGAGAATGGGGGTATTGCTACTTTGTTCTCAACTCCATTCTTTTCTCAGTAAGCATCTTCCTATATACCAGCATATAATAGAAAAGGAGATTGAAGGAGTCCAAACCTCCTACTGTACCCTTATATAGTTCAATAATATAAATACCTTCCCTTATACAACTTTAGCTACTACAAAACATATTAAAAATAAAACAAATGGAAAAATATCCTTCCACTAAACCAAACCTAAAACCTAACCAAACACAACAGAACAAAACATAAATTTGAATTGCATTTTGAAGGAACAATATTTGAGAGAAAAAGGGCCGGAAAGTAGCCTCTGTGGCAAAGAGATGATGCTTTTTCTTTTAAAAATAGATTTTTTTTAAATGCTATCGTTTTATGATGTCTACCTGCGTGGTCCCTGTAATCTAAAATTTTTCCTTACAATTTGGAAAAGTTAAGCATAATAAATAAATACACCAACTAACTAATCAGTCAATTAATCAATAAGCATTTATTAAGCACCTACTATGTTCCAGTCACTGTGCTAAGCATTGGGGATGCAAAAAGAAGCAAAAAGATAGTCCCTGTCCTCAACAAGATTATAATCTAATCACAACCATGATATATGGCATATGCAGCAATTTACTTCTGTAAACCATCAACTCTATGGAGAGGAACTCAATAATAATCAGTCTTCTAAAATTAGGTCCAATCATTGCATTAATCTAAATCATGATGTAAGGTTGTTTTTTTTTTGCATTATTGTGGTCATCACATATGTTATTTTCTTGGATTTTTTTTTTATTTCTCTTAATCAGTTGGTATAAATCTTTTCAATTTTCTCTAAATTCCTCACACTTGGGATTCCAGCCATTCCATAATTGATGGAGGGCAAGGGGAGAAACAACATTTTTCTTCCCTTTTTTGCTACTACACAAGTGCATCTATGAATAGAAATGGTACTTTTTATTGTTGGCATGGACTTGTATCCCATAGCTATAAAACATCATTTTATTTTTTTGCTGTAAATTTAAGGGGAAAATATGCTTCTGGAACAGAGTTGTTTTTTTCAGTGCTAAAAGGTGGAGGAAAGCTATAAATCATTCCTCTTAGTAAATCTACTGAGTTTGAGGAGGAAAAGGAGGTGGAAATTGGCAGTTTAGTAAATATGCTAAAAATAAATGAAAGGAATATTAAAGTGAGACTATTGAAGATTATGTGACATCCTTCTAATCATGTAATGGGTGTAAGGTTTTTTTTTTCCCTAGTAGCATATGTTTAGAATGTAAGTACTTCTGGGCTGGGACTTTTTCTTAACCACTGTAAAGTACTCTTTCAACTATAATTCTTTGCAGTAAATAATAATAATGTTAACTGTAAGAGATATAGTCAATGAAATCTAGTGGAGACACTTCTTTTTCCTTTCTATTGGCATCTTAAATAGTCAAAAACTAGAATAAATGGCTGCAACTAAGAAAATGTCTGAACCATCATAAAAATCCATTTCTTTGAGGTCAACCAACTGGTTGTTTATAATAGTGACACTGCATTTATGGAGTGTTTGACAGTTGGCAGATCTTTTTCACATGAATTATCCTACTTCATCTTTCCATTAGAGCTATCAGGCAGACAGGGCACATATTGTATATCCATTTTATAGATGAGGAAGTTGAAATTCAGAGAAGTTGAGTGACTGAACTAGAGTCTCTTAGTAGTAGCACAGCTGAGATTAGAACCTTGGTCTTCTACATCCTATTCTTTTTACTTCCACATCTTACTGCCTCAAATTCTTTTTATTTGTTCTTTGAAAATTGAAGGTCATGCCTATATATACATCTCAAGGTAGCTAGATGGCAAAGTGGATAGAGTCCTGGGTCTGGAGCCAGGAAGACCTGAATTCAGGCTTTTACTTGTTGTATGACCCTGGACAAAGTCACTTAACCTCTGCCTCAGTGTCTTCAACTGTAAAATGATGCATCAACCTTCCAGGATTTTTTCTGAGGATCAAATGGGTTCCTTTTTGCAAAGTGCCTGGCATAGTAGGTGCTTCATAAATGTTTCTTTCCTTCCTACCTTCTTCTTCTTCTTCCTCTTCTTCTTCTTTTTTTATTTAATATATTTAGTTTTCAGCATTGATTTTCACAAGAGTTTGAATTACAAATTTTCTCCCCATTTCTACCCTCCCCCCACTCCAAGATGGCATATATTCTGGTTGCCCTGTTCCCCAGTCTGCCCTCTCTTCTGTCAGCCCACTCCCCTCCCATCCCCTTTTCCTTTTCTTTCTTGTAGGGCAAGATAAATTTCTACACCCCATTCATTGCCTGTATATCTTATTTTCTAGTTGCATGCAAAAAGTTTTTTGTTTTAACATCTGTTTTTAAAACTTTGAGTTCCAAATTCTCTCCCCTCTTCCCTTCCCACCCACCCTCCCTAAGAAGTCAAGCAATTCAACATGGGCCACATGTGTATCATTATGTATAACCCTTCCACAATACTCATGTTGTGAAGACTAACTATATTTTGCTTCTTCCTAACCTATCCCCCTTTATTGAATTTTCTCCCTTGACCTTGTCCCTTTTCGAAAGTGTTTGTTTTTGATTATCTTCATCCCCATCTGCCCTCCCTTCTATCATCCCCCCCTTTTTTATC
>CM053624.1:188095216-188164186 GCA_028646595.1 Phalanger gymnotis | reverse complement strand
TCTGCCTGGCCATGTTCCCAGACAACTCACTTGACCCTTGAGTTTTTCAGCGGGGTGTGACTGTTTGTAGACTAAAGAGTTCTATGTTCCATGCTTGGGGGGATGCACCAGCTGTGCCACACCAGCACTCCTCCTTCCCCAAGAACCCCCAACCTGGAGTGGACTTAGATCTTCAGCAGGCTCTGCACTCCTGCTCTGATCAGCCACTTAATTCCTCCCACCAGGTGAGCCTGGGGCCAGAAGCAACTGCAGCTGTAGTTCTGAAGTTGGCCCACCTCTGCTGCCCTTGGGGTAGTGGCCGAACTGCAAACTCCCTGTCCTCAGCAGCTTTTCCCACTAACCTTCTCTGTTGTCTTTGCTGTTTGTGGTTTGAGAAGTCTGGTAACTGCCACAGCTCACTGATTCAGGTCACTAGGGCACGGTCTGCCAGGCTCCTGGTCTGGTTGGTCTGCACCGCCCACTCTGGACTCTGCTCTGTTCCGCTCCCAGCTCTGTGTAGGATAGACCTTACCCCAAGACCATCCAGGCTGTCCTGGGCTGGAGCCCTGCTTCCCTCTGCTATTTTGTGGGTTCTGCAGTTTTAGAATTGGTTCAGAGCCATTTTTATAGGTTTTTGGAGGGACTTGGTGGGGAGCTCATGTAGTCCCTGCTTTCCAGCTGCCATCTTGGCTCCGTCCCCTTCTTCTTCTTCTTCTTCTTCTTCTTCTTCTTCTTCTTCTTCTTCTTCTTCTTCTTCTTCTTCTTCTTCTTCTTCTTCTTCTTCTTCTTCTCCTTCTTCTTCTTCTTCTTCTTCTTCTTCTTCCTTTTTAGAGATCTGTTTAGGAAGATTTGAGCACTAGTTTGTTTAAAATAGGCGTGTAACCAAATAGATAGGTAGAAAAAAAGGAGGGGCAATGGAAAGGGCAAGGAATTTAGAGTAAAAGATCTTACATTTAAAACCTGGCCCTGTTCCATAGTAGCTGAGTAGATTTAGACTGGTCCCCTTTCCCCTCTTTGCCTTTGTTTTCTTACATCCTCAGTGACTTCTAAAGTCCATTCTAGTTCTAAGTCTATGGATCTGATCATGAGAATTCATTCAATTTTCGTTTAACTTTATGATCTTCTGATAAAGAGAAATACTTTAATGGATCTCCGATCTCATTGATGTGGTAATCCCTTCAATAGTGCACATCTTAACTCATGGAAGTGTGACATGCTAGGTGACTTATCCATATCTATCCATAAATCTGTCACAGTGGATCCACCAAAGTTCCTAGGCATTGGGTGTTGGGGAGGGAGCTTACATTAGGACTTTTTTAAATTGGATCTGTCATTTCTTAGGTATAGAATGCTAAGGGTATGCTGGTCAATGCTTAATAGTGGCTCTCTATATAAAAAATTACTCATGATGTACTTTCAAGTTGTCTGCATATTAACATTTTGCCATTGCTTAAAGTATTGATAATCAATACAACAATAAATCAAGCCATGATTTGTCATTTTTGCCAGTTTCTGAGGGGTAAATGCTGACACTGAAAATGTTATAATCAGCTCTCTTGAGTCTCCAGCATACCTCTGGTACCAATCAGGACTTCCCTCTCCTAATGCAGATCGATGCTTTCTCTGAAACATAGAGATTAGCTTGGGACATTGAGAGACCAAGTGACTTGTTCTGGGTCACACAGGCAGCATTTCTCAAAGGTGAGACTTGAACCCAGATCTTGATTTTGATGCCTACTCTCTATTCACGATGCAAAACTGTTTTCCTACCTAGGCATCTAACAATAGGTCAGTGTAGTATCTTAATAGACTTTCTATTTGAGGCAGCTGTTGGTGCATAAGATAGAGTATTGGGTCTTGAATAGGAAGACTAGGTCAAATCTTGTCTCAGACACTTAAGAGCTGTGTGACTTTGTCACAAGTCACTTAATCTCATTTTCCTCAACTGTAAAATGAGGCTAATATTAGCACTTCCCTTGGAGGAAATGTGATATTATTTGTAAAAAGTGCTGGCGCATTGTAGGTGCTTAATAAATGCTTATTCCCTTCCCTTCTTCTAGCTCTCACAACATGGCCAACCCATCTTCTTTTCTGGTCTTACACTACATCTTTCAATGTTTTGTTAGCCTGAACTTCTTGGCCACAATTATTGTCATTAATGTGCTGCAGCCTATTAAAAACCACTGTACATCTTTCCAATCACTTTTGAATTCCTTTTCAATTTTTTTTCATAATACCATCTTCAGGGAAAAAAAGCATCTTTGATCTTTTAGAAAATGTGGCATGCTGTGATTCATAGTCAGAGTATCATGCTAATACTATAATGAATTTTCATTTCAGGAAGAAATTCGTTTTTTTAAAAATTCTGTCTAGTTTTCCAAAGCAAATCACATGTGCTTTCTTCCTCCTGTTTCATTCTGAGACAAGCTTATTACCCATTTTCATTTTGTGTCCCAAGTTTTAGGAGGTCAAAACTGCACAAAAATTTATGGGACCCCCCCATATGTATCAGTGGATCAGTTCTATGAACTGTTCATCCAATTGAATATCAGCTATGTATATGGACAATGGGTATTCATTTAAAAAATTATTAAGGACTTAACAACCATAAGTAAGTATGGTCAGTGCAATCTTCACAGAAAACAAAAGAATATTTCATGTAACTGTGTACTTCTGTTACTTAGTTTTTTAAAACAATTATTTTCTTTTCCCCAATTACTTTTAAAAGCCATTTTTAACATTTGTTATATTTTTAAGTTTTGAGTTTCAAATTCTATCCCTCCCTTCCTTCCCTTACCCTCCCTGAGATGACAAGCAATTTGATATAGGTTATACTTGTGCAGTCAGGGAAAACATTTCCATATTAGTCATTTTGTAGAAGAAAACTAGAACTAAAAAAGCAAGCAAGCAAGCAAAAAATAGTATGCCTTGGTCTGTATTCAGATGCCATAAGTTCTTTTTCTGGAGGTGAGTAGCATCTTTCATCATAAATTCCTCAGGATAGTCCTGGATCATTGTATTTCTGAGAATAACTAACTCATTCAAAGTTGTACCATACTGCTGTTACTGTGTACAAAGTTCTATTCACTTCACTCTGTATGAGTTCATGTGAGTATTTCTAATTTTTTCTGAAATCATTCTGCTCATCATTTCTTGTATCACAATAACATTCCATTACAATCACTTACGACTATTGTTCAGCCACCCTCCCCCAATTGATGGGCATCCCCTCAATTTCCAATTCCTTACTATCACAAAAAGAGCTGCTGTAATTATATATAGACATATAATGTGTGTGTGTATTTAACACATCACTTACAAAACTGCTCTGTGTGTATCATCTTCTAAATCTGCTCCTCTCTTTTGTATATTTTTCAAATGTTTTGTTAACATCATTTTCTTTCTCCCATATCTTTGCCTCAACGTCATTACCTATCAACTTCTAACCCCAAATAGAATTTCTACTTCATAACAAATAAATACAGTGAAGCAAATGAATGAACATACTGCCCATTTCTTAAAAATGTCTCATTTTGTACCTCCAGTCCTTCACTTTTCTGCTAATAGATGAGAAGCATGTTTCTTTAAAAATCTGATGATTAAGTCATGATTAATCATTGCATTTATCGAAGTTCTGAAGTCTTTCAATGCTGTTTTCCTTCAAACTTTCATAGTCATTGTCTAACTTGTTCTCCTGGTTCTGCTCACTTCCATTTGGGTAAGTTCTTTCAAGTCTTTCCAGATTCCTCTACATTAATTATATTTGTCATTTCTTATAAAGCAACAAGGTTCTATTAATTCATATATGATAGTACAATTAGCTATCCTCCAATCAATGGGTACCTATTTTGTTTCCATTTCTTTGCCACTACAAAAAAAGTGCTACTATAGATATTTTTGTAGGTATTAGTCATTTCCTTCTGGTTTTGATCTCTTTGGTGAACAACAGACATTCTCCATCCAGCTTTTTTTCCTTATTTGATGCTTGAACTCTATTGAGTGATTATGAATCTCATTTAAAAGTCTCCAAAATTTGGGGGATTGATTCAATCAGCACAAAGTCACCTTCAAACAGGAGCATCTGAAGACACGTACCTTCTATGGAAAGTACTTCTTGAAATTTGATTTTTTAGGATATCCTGCATGTTGGAGACAGAAACCTTTCAAAAGCACATTTAACCTTCTTTTATGCTTATTTGGTATTAAAAATCAGAGGATTCACACAAATTTATCTCTGTTGTTGTATCTCTAAAGGAACCTTGTATGATCTTAACAGATGCATGGGAAACACCTTGCTTGATAAAAGAACTAAAGACTTAATTTTCTGTACAAAATAAAATCCTTTGCAACAAACAAAAAGCACAGTGATGTCTTTTAGTCTCTACATCTGTCAGTCAATTGCATATCTAAATTGTGGTCAGCTGTAGAGTATTGTTTATGAAGGGCTACATGTTCCCACCTCATATTTTCACTAAGAATGCCTTTAATACATACATTGCTCACTCCAATAAAATAAATAGGCACTTGGGTTAATAGTTACCAATGTTCTCTTGAACATCTATGTTCTGAAGAAACATAATATTTCTTGCTGATTTTTTCTTTGTTTAGTTCTTTTTGTTCTCTTGACAACCATCATCAACCCTTGAAATTATGTCTTGTCCAAGCATAGACCTCTACATAATTTGATCATGTTGCTCTTCCATTTTCTGTTGTCCTTAAGACCACTTCTATTTCCAAATGCAGTACGTGTATTTTGCTATCGATATCTAAATGTCATGATTCCACCATCACTAGTAAAGAAAACCATATTAGAAATGTTGCTATTTTTCATATTTGTCCTTTTCCTTCCATTTTCACCTCTTAATTTTCTGAATAATCTGACTGGGATTCCTAGTCAGCTTTCTGTAAACATTTTTTTCTTTTTTCTTTACTACTATCTGCTTAAAAGCCAATGCTGCTGACAATCTTTCCTTATCTGTTTCTGTAAAGTTTTGTAAATGACTTTATATTCTAATCTGGTGTTGCCTTTGGCTACTATGTTATTCTGCATGGTAAGATCTAATGTTTATTCAGTAACATGGTTTCTATGCTCTTTTGTCCTCCTCATTGTGTCAATTGCTTCAGACAGGTTGAATGTCCTTAGGAAATAGAGATAATCTGTTTAATTGTAAAATTTGCTTGTAAGATAACTGTTTTAATTGTATGCTCCCATATTCTCTTATTTATTCCTTTTTGCTGACGAGTGAGAGAGAGAGAGAGAGAGAGAGAGAGAGAGAGAGAGAGAGAGAGAGAGAGGTTAATTTGTACTTGGGGTATGTAATGCCTTACCACTCCCTTCCTGAAGAGAATATTTATGGTCCATTTGCTTAAAGCTTCTGTGGAATTTACAAATAGTTGGCCTCTTTCTTCCATCTCCTTGATCCTGAGCTATAAGTTCTACTCATTTTTACTTTCATTTTCCATGCCCCCTTTTTAAATTTAAGTCACTGCATACTGAATTATTGAGGCACCTAGGTGGTACAGTGAGTAGAGTGCTGGGCCTCATCTTTCTGAGTTCAAATCCATCCAAAGATACTTACTATTTGTGTGACCTTGGGCAAGTTGCTAAACCCTGTTTACCTCAGTTTCCTTATCTGTAAAATGAACTGGAGGAGAAAATGGCAAGCCATTTCAGTATCTTTGCCAAGAAAATACCAAATAGGGTCAGGAAGAGTTGGATGCAAGTACAATGACTGAACAACAAAATATTAAAGTATATTTTATGAATTTAGAGGATCCTAGCAAAGTTCTTCATAGAATTATTTCTCTATCAGTTCATCCTTTGAGAGGCCCAATGGTATAGTGGATAGAGAATTGATCTTGAAACTAGGAAGACCTGGATTCAAATTTTACCTCTGTCTGATGCATATTGACTTTGTGATTCTGGGCAGCATCCAGCTCTCTAAGACTATAAGTTTCAGAGAAAGTATCAACCTTCATTGGTATAAGGAGTTTCTTCGCCTGGAATTTTCAAATACCAAGGACATCTCCTAGTATCGCTCATACTTTCCAGTAGATCATGGCAGTCTTTGTGCTTATGTTTATCATGAGCATGGCAATGTGCAATGACCTAATGTCCCATGAAATGACATTTATGATCACCTTTGGACATATTCTTAAACCAACTCTGCCAGCTCCTTTATTGGACTCCCCAAGGGGAGCTACAACTTTTTAATATCTTCTGGATTTAGTTGTATTGATAATGTCCATATTCGTATCACTTAGTTCGTTGTTAGTTGTTGGACGTTTTACTGACATTCAGAGTACTACCAGTTCCTCCCCAGAGGCAGCCAGGTGGCATGATGGACAGAGCACTGGGCCCAGAGTCAAGAAAACCTGAGTTCAAATCTAGCCTCAGATATTTACTAGTGGTATGATCATGGTAGAATCACCTAACTGTGGTTTGCTTCAGTTTCCTTAACCATAAAACTGGGATACTAATAGCTGGTACCTCCCAAGGGTGCTGCGAGAGTGAAATGAGATATTTGTAAAAAAAAGTACTTAGCACATTGCACATATAGATGCTATAGATTCTTATTCCCTTCCTTTATTTTTTTTATACAAGATATAGTCTAAAGACTGTTCTGTATTTGACTCTCTTTACTTGTAGCTTGGTAGCATGTGCCAGGCCCTGCCTACTGATTTAGTATTCAAGAACCAAGAGTCAGCTCCACGACCTGATGAGGCCTTGGAATAGGACACTTTCAGGAAAAATATGATTTCAAGATAAGTAGAAATGCCTTTTATGTAGGTAATTTTCTGGTCTGGGGAGCTTTGAGTAGAGGAAACCTAGAGTAAGCAGTGCTAAGACACTTAGTGGCAAATCGTTTTCTAAGCAAGAGAATTGAGTGTAGTTTCCAGGATGATTGCAGCTGGAACTTGAACAGCTGGTGGAAAAGTCCACACTGATCCCTTTGCAACCTTTGCCTCTGGAAAGCAATGCTTCTCCACATGGCAGCATAGTGCTGAGTCAACTGTCGAGGCATTCTTTAGGCAGCTACAGTTAGTTCCTTCTTCATTCTAGGTTCCATTGCTCTCCATCATCACGTTGTCCCTGAATAGGTAAACTCCAGCCCTTCAATGTACCCATTGTCCTTTTCTTCTGAGTCTGCTCAGTGTTACTGGAAAATGCCCTATTACAAATGCAGCCTAATCCAGGTTCTCATTCTTATTTTGTAACACTGCTTTAGCCACTACAAGGTAAGCTTGCTCTCCTCCTTTTATTGGCTGTTTGGATTATATGATAGGCTGGCTCTTTGAGCCTTGCAACCTGTTGCCCACTTCCTTCATTTAAAGTTCGTCATCCCATACGCTACTTTTCTGGGAAGTCTGAAAATATCAGAAGGTTATTTGCCTGCTGCTCTGATCTCCATCCAAATATAATATTATCTCTGTACCCACCTTTTCATTCCTCCCTACAGTCATATATGAGGAAATGCTTCCTCTCCCTCCTGGAGAAGCCAAGCCTTCAACCAACATTTTGGATTCTACCAGTTACTGTCACATAAAGGAACTTGCACCCACATTGTTTTTCAAATGATATAAGGCTCTTCCTCCTGCTGATTTATGTGATTCTGTTGATTCACATTGATTCACAACCAATGTATTCTCAACTTTCCTTCTTTAACTCATTTAATATGCTACCATGATGTGATGATTCTTTTTGCATGATATCTCAGCAATTTGCTTCTTCCTTTTGATTTTTACAACTATCACCCCAGTCCAAAACATTTTCTCATAGACGTATTGATGCAGATACTTATTAGCTAGACTTTTTGGCTTTATTTCAATTCAACTCACATACAGGTGTTATAATAATTTTCCACAGATGCCATTTTCATAATATTTCTTGAGAACTCTCTTCCTCAGGACCTTTCAGAGACTCTCTATTGCTTACCTTACAAAAGTAGGGTTCCTCAGCTTTGCCATCAAAGTTTTCTGTTTACTAACATGTTCTCTTCTTCATGCATTAAGTTATTGCAGCTCCTTTGAAGCACAGCTTAAAATCAATATATTCTGGATAGTGTTCCATTATTAATCCTAGTTATTCTCTTTGGCAGGCCCTTGATACTTACCTTCTCTTCCCTTCCACACACACACACACACACACACACACACACACACACACACACACACACACACACACACACACACACACACCCCTACACACATCTCCGCTTTCAATCCACAAACCCTATGTGAGCTTTTGGCATTCTTGGACAATGCCTAGTAAGGTGTTCTGCATGAAGTGAATAGAGTTAAGTCTTGCTGACTACCTGAAACGTAAAAATTCCCTTGGGGCAGTATCTTCCTTGGTGCTGACACCTCACTACATTTCTTGCCAGGGAGCTAGATTAATTAAACAACGCCACATGACATTTCTTGACCAAGTACTTAAACCCTGTATCGGGGTTCAAGGACAGTTGTGATCTACCACAATCTGTGAGTAGGTTCAGGGTGAGGTGTCAGGGCCAATTTTATGACCTTATTATTTCAACAATTATACAATGTGAAAATATTCTTTTTATCTTCTGGTTCTCTAGGTTGTAAAATTTCCTGGAATGTGCCTTATACTAATGACTCCAGTATTGATGGAAAGAATATTCTTTCCATGATGATACAGGGCATGAAAATGAGGCTATTTCCTTGATATTCTAGAAAAAAACAATTTTTTTTTCAGAATCTCAATTTAGAACGAAGAGAACAAGTTGAAAAGGAACAAAAACATTCATTGTTGTGCAGTATGTGCACAAATACACTGTGATCTGCAATATATTTATTCATGGACAATTGATCATTAACTTCTTTTAACTTTCTAAAGTTACTTGAAGTGAGGTCACCCACAGCTTTGAGAACATTGCAGTACGGGTCTCATTCTGTGATTGGAACACTTTTACTAATGGAAAAATATAAAGAGACAGAGTGGAAAGGTGTGCTATGGCACAGAAATAAAGGACATTAAGGGAACAAAGCATCCTTTCCACTTAACACGATCTGAAGGTTAAATGGATGAGAAATGAAAACTTGAAATTCATTTTCCAGAACACTGCTTGATTCCTAAAATACCAAGTGAAATAAACTTAGCAGACCACAACTTAGTGGCTAGTAAAAGTCAACATAGACCTTAAATAACCACTACATTGATCATCATAAAGGTATTAAGGTATCTGATTGACACTCTGGTATTATTTTTTTTTCCCTTCTCATTGGAACATGAAATAGCCTTTATAAAAATCATTAATTGGGAGATCTTAATTCAGTGGCTACTCACATAGAGAATTAATCAGTGGATAGAGTGCTGGGCCTGGAGTCAGGAAGATGTGAGTTCAAATCCAACCTCAGACAGTTACTAGCTATGTGACCCTGGGCAAGTCACTCAATCTGGTTTGTCTCAGTTTCCTCATCTGTAAAATGAGCTGGAGAAGGAAATGACAAACCACTACAGTATGTTTGCCAAGAAAACCCCAAATGGAGTCATGAAGAGTGGGACACAACTGAACAATAAAAGAAGAAAAGCAAAACTTGTAAAGCTTTGAGTAATCCTAAAAAACTAAAAGAATGCTTAAGGTTCTTCCACTTGTTTGAGTTGACAAATAAATTACCAATTGGTTATTTTGTCCCTTAAAATGTCCATGGTACATTGAAACCATTTAGCTATTTTTAATGGCTACAATTACATGTGAGTTAAATATGTATGTGACTTAATAATAGAAAATCGATCAACCAATTTTCTGAAGAATTTGAATTAATGATTATTGAAAGGGCAATGTAAAGCTGCATGTTGGAATGAAAACAGGCTTTGATACATTTTTGTTGTTTTGTAGTTTGGTTGTGTCCCTGAGTCTTTGTGGCCCCATTTGGGGTTTTCTTGGCAAAGATACTAGAGTGGTTTGTCATTCCCTTCTCTAGCTCATTTTACAGACAAGGAAACTGAGGCAAACAAGGATTAAATGATTTGCCCAGGGTCACACAGCTAGTAAATGTCTGAAGCCAGATTTGAACTCAGGTCCTCCTGACTCCCAGCCTGGCACTCTAACCACTACGACACCTAGCTGCCCCTATGATACATTATAAGTAAGGAATTAGGAATGAGAAATGGTATAAACAATGTTGTCAAAAATGTATGAGTGAAAATGGTGAGTTGGCCACGTAGCAAGATGCACAACCTGTGTCCCCAAGTGATATCATCATGATGCTAAGAAAAAGTGAGGAATACTTCTAACACTTTGGGAGGACTTTCTATAGAGAGCTCACAGGAGGAGGGAATGGTTAAGTAGGAGGGAATGGTTAAGTACAGATGCCATTGGATGTAATTGTTATCTGCATTGGTGAGAACACAGTGGTTGAATATTTGAATCAACTTCAATACATGTCACTGTTAGGTTCTTTGGAGGATAATGCTTTTTCTTTGAACATGTGGTAATGTTGCTTACATTTTCCAATCAATTTTCTAAAGATATGGATTTAAATTCCAATTTTAATTGTAATTTCTGACGAATGAGGTGGGGCAATAAATCCCTACTCAAACTTTAGCCATTCCCTCTATTAATTAACTGAGTCAGACAAGGGTTAAACTTGCCAGGGTTACACAGGTAATATGTGTCTGTGGTAGAATTTTAACTCAGGCCTTCCTGACTGCAGGCCCAATGCTTTATCCACCGAACTGCCTATATAAACACTAGCTGTTATTACTATTATTGCAAAAGTTATTATGCAAAACATACTGCATGATTGTTATAGGAATAGTGTAATAACCTAGTTTACTCTTCATGTGGCATGAATATATTCACTCTTTTGTGTTGTTTTATATCTTGCCTTGCCTCCAGGAAAGGAAATGTTACATAGAATTGGTTCCATAATTAGTAAGCATAAGGAGTTATTGATTTGAATAATGATCTGTGGCCTATTACTATTGTAGTATAGTATCAAACTCTTGCATAAATTAACTGGAGTTCTATAAATTGGTCGTATCTGTACATTCTAACTTTGTCTTTGTGACCTGGTCTATGAAATATGGGTTTGGCACTCTATAAAATCACGTAGTATGGAAATTGGCGTTTATGAGGATTGTGCTGTAAGTCTGTACCTATATCGATTCAACTTCTTTCTTAAAGGGATTGGTCATTTAACTTCTCTCAGCTCCGACTCTTCGTAATCTGTACCTAGCTACTTGACAGGGATGCTGTGAAGATCCCTGAGGATGATGAGGATGAGGATGAGGAGAATGAGGAAAGATGTTATCGAAAATAAAAATATTGTTACCACAATATCTTGCAGACATAGATTTTGTTGACAGTAAGTAGCCTATCGCAGTTTCCTTAAAGAAGTCCCTTTTAGGGTGATATGATGTACTTGGCTGAATAGGAAAGCATATCATATCATCAAAAATAAATAGATACTTTCTGAATATAAACTTAGTATCAAGTCGACAAGCATTTGTTAAGTACCTATCATGTGCCAGTCACTGTGCAAAGGGCTGGAGATACAAAGAATGCTACCCAGACAAAACAAAACAGTCCCTTGCTCTCAAGGAGCTCCTGTCTAATGGGGGAGACAACACGTAAACAACTATGCTTAAACATGATATATCAGCAGAGGGAAGACATTGGACTTAAAGGGGATGGGAAAAGATCTCATATACCAGGTGGGATTTTAGCTGAGTTTTGAAGTAAGTCATGGAAACCAGGAGATGGAGAGTTCAAGAATTTCAGATATGAGGGATTGCTGGTGCTAACACATGGAGTCAGGAGATTGAGCGGCTTGTGTAAGGAATGGCATAGAGGCCAGCATCACTGGGTCATAAGATATGTGGAGGGGAATAAACTGGAAGAAAACTAGAAAGGTGAGAAAGGGCCAGGTTATGAAAGGTTCAATTCTTTGAACACCAAACAGGATTTTATATTTGATCCTAGAGGTAATAGGGAGCCACTGCAGTTTATTGAATAGGGGGAAGACGCTGAACTTTAGAAAGATCAGTTTGACAACTGAGAGAAAGATAGACTAGAGTGGGGAGCAATATGAGACAAGGGTTAATGAAGAGTAGTATTTTAGTGATAGAAAATGAAAAAGATTATGCCATGATTAAAAGGGACAGAAATTCTTTGAAAAAGATAAATAGGAGAGCATTTTCTACCCACATTTACCAGCACTACTGTCTTTCAAGGATTGATATAAACCCTATTGGTGCCCAATGAGTTGGGCCTAATGTGTTTATAAAGTGTTTTTCTCTCGCGTGAAAGGTACTGTTGAAATACAAATTATTCCTAGTATCATGCACGCAAGTTATTATTACAGACGTAATATATAAAAGTCAAGTAATATATGCAATAATAATATACACCATTATTATCCATAATAGGAGATTAGAATAATGGCTGGAATTTGGCAGAAGTTATTTTCATTAGATCAAGGTAGTGGAGAAACCTTTCCTTAAATGTTGACATATGCCACAAGCTGCTAAGAAACAAAATCAGAAATAATTAGGCTGCCATTATTTAGAGTGGGATGGGCCATATGAGGTGTGTGTGCATGTTGGGGTGGAGGGAGAGGAAGAGTTAGAAGAGCCAGTGAGCTAATTTCCCCCGATGAAATACCTGTAATATGTGTATTACAAATGTATATGTATCTAAGTATGTATATGTATATGTACAATGTTAGCTTTTAGTCTGTGAACAGGACTATGTGCAGATTTTGTAGCTACTCATTAAAAGTCACTCGCTTGCATTGCAACATATGCATTACACGACACATGTGTTACATAGCAATTAAAAGTGTCATGGTAACTCTTGCATTACTTATATTGTTTTAAGAGAAAAACAATGTTTTCAGGAGATGGTTATTTTAATAACTATTTTACTATTGTTTTGTCAAGCGCATGTCTTTTTTCCTTTACTTTTTTCTGTTCAGAAATTGAATTTGTTGATAGAAAACATGGAGCAAAAGGTTCTGTTTGTAGAACTAGAAAGGAGTATACATGAGGGGCAGAGTGTGTTTTGCTTGGCAGTTCTTTGCTCCCATTTTGTTTTTGTTTTTAGTGCTGGAGGGCAGCAAATTGGCAGGTGTAAATAAGGCTCTAGCTCACTGCGTACTGTATTTACAATCAGTTATTATGGGTTCAAATGTCTGTGGTGCATAGGGAATTAGGCACACAACTTCTGTTAAGAATAATGGAAGCTTGCTGCCTCATTTCCAACCTAGCACACTGAAGAATGGGCTTCTTTAGCCTGATCTTGCAGGCATTCCCACTAACTTTGGTGGGATTTGCACACGTTGACGGGCTACTCAGGCTGGGGTTGTTTGTGTTGTGCTTTTACTTAGATAAAGTTGGAAATTTTTGAATCAAGACACTTTGTAGTGAAGATTCCAATTTCTCCTTTTCTAGTTCTCATTCTCCTTTAATACCACAAGAACAGAAAGAAGTGATAGGTAAGGAAAAAATATGTATATGGAACATCAAAAAAATAGACCAGGATTTGTCACTTAACATCAAGATTATTTCTTTTATATTGTCTGTCCATCTTTGATATTGTATACATGTCTTGTCCATCTTTGTCAATGGACAGTAAAGTCTTGTGATAATATGGCTTGTGCTTCGATTTGAATGTCCCATTAGTCAAACTGTATCCCTAGATATATAGCATTCAAAGAAAAATCTTACTTTATGGGGTACATAGGGCACGTACTATTCCATTCTTTAGTGCCAGGGTGGGAGTATGTATGTAAAGGGGATTTAAGGTGCATTATGTGAATAGTTATGTATGAAATTAATTTGTACGAATATCTGTATGTCCATATACACTGGTGACAAGAAGAAAAATGTGACTTGGGAAAGCTAGTGGAGTCAAAGACAGTGCATGGCATTGGATGGAGTTTTATGTGGATACGGACAAAGAGCTAACATATTCCTGGATTTTGAGGAAGAGGAGTAGAGTAGTTTACCATAGAGGTGGATGAAATAAATTGCAAATAAATAAGCTGCTGTTTAATAAAACAATTAGCTTGCCCTGGGCTTTTGCAGCAGCTTATGAATTCTTACCAGTGTTAGTTTACAGCTGTAACTTCGGGATATAATAGGAGATTGAATCTTACACAGGCAATGAAACAGATGATCAAATTCACAAGGGATTGTGTCAGGCTTTTTCCAGTACCAAAGAAACATATTAATCCTTGTCACTGTTTTCAGAAACGCTGTGACAGAAATAAACCTGTACTGTAACTTGGCCCTTTTAATGAGCTTCTGGAGTGTGGGCTTTCCACTCAGCACCTGAAAAACACAACAAAACACCTTTTATATTAAAGATGTGAGGTTTGCTGCTGGCTAAATTTGTACACAGAAGTCTATAAACCAGTGCTCAGCCAGCTGGGAAGCAAGAAAGCAAATTCAGATTCTGCCATGAACTTCACAGACCAATTATCTACTTGGAATCATGGGAGTTTAACAAACAAATACCAGCTCCTGCTGAGCCTTTTCAGTCCAGCAGCTTATGGGTGATTCAGTTGCATCCGAGGCTTTTAAACTGATCAATTCTTAATCACAAAGCGCAAAAATTATTCTCAGACACGTCAGTTTCTTTGGACACCTTTGTTAGCAATCTGCTTCGAATCATTTTTTTTAAAGAACTGCAGACACTGTTTTTATTGACTCCCCACTTGTAAAATGTTTATAGCTTGTTAATTTATATTTACCCCTTTACTTTTGCCTGCAAATCAACATCACTTAGCACAGTTTGGTTACACTTTGTCCAAAGGAAATTACAGAAGCCTGCTATGGGGCTAAAATGAAGGAAAGCTGCGGAAAATCAATACGCTGCTGATTAAACAGATCGTAGCAAATTCACGGCTGTATGCTGCAGCATGGAGACATCAGTGTGATGCCTATCTAGCACTTAATGTGCTTTCAGCCAGTTGAAGGAAATTTCGGAATAAGGCAAAATCTCCCAGAAAAACATGAGCTATCTTAAACAAGCATTTCTACCCGTGTATGGAACCTACATTTTGTGGAGGGTGATATTTCACTTAAGACTTTCTTGGGAATCTTTTATTTTTTAGAAATAAAACAGGTACTCTAGCTCCTTTGTGCTGCGTTCTCTGAGGATTTTAAAAGGACTCATGGCATTGAAATGTATTTGCTATTATATTAATTTGCTTCCTTCCCTTCCCCCCTTTTAGAATCTCAGGCTTGTGGCTGGTTCATGTATTATTTCGATTCTGTGATGATGATAATTAAAATGACAGAAAGGTAGAGCATCTGTATAGGTTTCCAAATAGAAATCATGATATCCAATGAAAATATTTAATACAAACTTCATATTGTCTGATCCAATGAGAATCGTCTATCATTACTCAGGGTAATAGAGCAAATATGCAATGAAATCAGGTGGGGGGGGGGAGAGAAAGGTCCTTGTTTATACATAATTGGATTTTTTAAAAAATGCGCTATGAATGAATTATGAAGGCGGTGGGATTGTAATGATGAAGACATTTGCTTTGAAATCATAGACAAAAGCAACATTCAGATGACTGGATTTGACTTAACAACTAAAGCAAACATTGTCTGAGTTAAAAGTATAACCTCTTTTTTTTCATGCCACCTAATAATGGACTTTCCAAATCCCATGCCATTTCAAACATAGAGAACCAGTGGCCATAAGAGGACCAGTCAAGATATGGTACCTGTATTTCACATAGCATCTCATGATGGATAAGACTTTAATACTTTAATCTCATCAATTTATCACAGAACAAGAAAAAGAGAGAGAGGGAGGCAGGGAAGCAGAGGGAGAGAGAGAGAGAGAGAGAGAGAGAGAGAGAGAGAGAGAGAGAGAGAAACTTTAGCTTAGCTGAAACAGAATACTTTCAGAAGGACCTCTTTATAAGGCAATTTATTTCAGAATTTGATTAGCTTTTATTTGGACCCACATATAGGTTTCTCTGTTAGGGTTCCTATACCAAAAGGGATATGCAGCTGGTAGGTTAGACTATAAGCAGAGCTGGTGATATGATGTTTCTACTGACCACAATTCTTTGAAACCCACTGAGACTTGAGTATATTGTGATATTTATGTGAGATTAATATCAGTAGTGAGTTCATGTTCTGCAAAATAAGTAAAAAAAAAAGATACTTGAAAAAACTCACATGTGAGCCAAATTTAAGTCATAATCTCTCAGAGTTGTTTTTAATTCTCTTTTTTCCCAAATACCATAGACTTTCAAATCATAACATGGCTTAATCCTTTGCCAAATTTCATGTGTTAAGATGAAGGTGTTTTTGAGTCATCGAAGCTCATAAAAAAGACCTTTAACTAGTAAACAGCTTTTCCTTTTCTTTTTGAGGCTAGAAGATCTGTTAAAAGAAATGGAAAGAAGAAAACATATTCATGGACGCCATATGTATATTAAGTTTCATCCCAAGATTTGAATTTTAATGAGACTTGAGTATTCCTAGAAAATGGGTCTTTTGAACTCATACTGCCAGATGACCACATATATATGTATATATACGCATACATACACACATATGCACATATATATGTACATACATGTATGTATACACACAATATATACAAATACACACATATACACACATATGTATATGTATATGCAACCAATATATTATATTGGACCAAAACATTTTAATATTCATAGGGCAATTTATATAATCAATATGGTTTAAAGTGAAAAATGGTAGTCTACTATAGGAAGGATGAAGCCTACAACATTTTATTAAATATATATAATAATATTGTACATTGAACTTCAACCTTTTCCGGTTTTAGCAAAAATAGTATAATTATACCACCTCTTCTACCTCCCCCATTCCCTAGCTCACATTACATTTTGCTCTTAACTTTTTCTTTGTATTTACCTTTACCGGATAAGGTTAAACAAACGATATGGCATGCAGACCAAAATTCAACAAAACATGGTTATATGACACTGTTATAGGAAGGATGATAGGATGGAAAATATGGGGGGAAAAACCTATGCCTGAAATCCTCTAGGGTTTGCCAGGTTAATTGTGCTCTTGAGTGTGGAATTTAAGATTTCCTTTCATTGCGGCATTGAAGGAAAAGTAAAATGAAGTGACAGATCAGATTAGAAGGTGATAATGGAAGAAAAAGTCTCAATAAACCAAGTGTAAACTTTTGATTGGAAACAGTTTTATAAGTTTAGCTATTTGTGTGATATTTTCTCCTTTGCAACCCCAACAAGTTGCCAATGGTAGATACTAAACACCTTTCCCTCTCCTTCAAATAAATCTACTGGCTGGCTAGCTTGGGACTAAAATTCTCCTTTGTATAAAATACTTTTGGGGGGTTATTAATGCATAGTCATTTATTACTATTAAATATCTGTTCCATGATCCATTTGAAAAACATTTTGATGAACATTGATCCTTAGACTGTAATTTCAACTGGTATTCATGGTGCTACACTTTAATTGAATTATAGTTATTTTAGAAATGTATATCCTTAATTAAATTGCACCATGCATATAAAGAGGAATTGACTATGGCATGATTCAAATATATTTTTAAAATGGAATACTAAATTTTGAATAATTTCTTCTTAAATGAATGCCTAAGTAGGCTACAGAAATGCCTAAAAAGTCTACTAAAAATTATCGAGTAAAACTGTTTAGCCCTCTAAAGTACAATGCATTAAAATGTTGGAAGGTTCCTCTATTAAATCTAAATATACTTCTTATGGTATATACAGTATTACATTTTGAAATTAATTGCCATGTTCCCATTTGTTAAAGAATTTCACTCCATGTGAAAAGCAAAGTCTCACTAGATGTGGATTTTACACTGCACTAGATCAATCCCAATACCAGTAAATGGATATTATTAAACAGCATGGGGTAGTGCAAACTGGGAAAGAAAACTTGTAGTGTGCTGCCTTTGAGCAGACCTGGCTTGCATGCTGTGACAGGGCAATTGTCGACATGCTTTTTTCATGCCAATCTGCAGCTTTTTCAACTCTAGATGCTATGGCAACCAGGGTTTAACAGACTAAGCAGCTAACAAGCTTCCCTGATGGAATTGTCTGGTGGTGTGATTGCCTTGTCTTAGGGAAAATATAAAATAGAATGAAGACGCTTGTGGACATTTGTCAAACTGATTATAATTTGGACAGTTGAATCATAATTGTCTGTTGTATACAGTACAGTAGTGACACACACTCTTTTCCACGTCCTCTGCAGAGGACACCATTGCATTCCCGCGTAGGCTCCGTTTCCCGTGGAAACAATGGGTCCTGGTTACTGCCGGTTTGGTGCAACATGGCGGGCTACATCTTACACCAGATCATGTGGGCAGAGAAAGTGAAATAATGCTCAAGGTTTTGTGTTTTTTCTTTCCTCTTTGAAAGGGCTTGTGTTTGATTTGAATAATATTTGTATGAAATAGAGTAACGAGCACAAGCTGATGGGAAAGTGCCCCCTTAAAAATGGTTCATGTTTTGTACAGTAGGTTGTAGATCAAAATATGCAGGTGAATTAATTTGTTATTTATGATTGGGCATAATTTTAGTTCTTTGGGAATATTGATTTTTAAAATTTGCAACCACTTAAAAATGTATTTGTGTCACCAATCATATGCATAATTTAAAACACTGAGAAAATAATCAAGCTCCTCTGATGGAATGGTCTTGTTTTAATATTGCCTTGTCCTATTGAAAATGAATGAAAAGATGCTTCATTCTATTTATTGTTTTAAATGCTGCATTAATAAAATCTTGGAGTCTGTGTTAAATAGTGGGAGATATTGATCTTGTCAAGACCATTTAACATCTTATATTTTTTTAAACAACTATCTCTGTAACAAACACAAAATCAAACTATTTCAAATAAAGCTTGAAACAGTATAAAAGAAACCATATTTTCCCCTTTGTGAATTGGAAATCTGAAATAAGATGAACAAATTTACAATCTGATATTGATAATTGCCTTATAGAATTTTATGAAATGGATTATTTTGTACTCCTTTGGAACATGTCAGCTATGTGCTGATGGTAATAAGTAATATAATGGTAATGAGAGGGAATTTCCTTCTCTACACTCTAGGAGCTAGCATTTCTTTAGGATGTTTATAGTAACCAGTCTTCTTCATCCATGAAGAATCAAGGAAGCACTTAAAGGATTCTGTAAGCTAGTTTTACCTCACTAGATCCCCTACAACCTCTTCCCCCGTTTCCTGTACCCCATGAAACCTTGTTTCCTTTCTGTCTTGCTGATAAGGTAGCAATTTCTTTCTTAATAAAGATACTTAAAATCCTGTTCTTCCCAACCATCCCCATCAATTTGAGTTATTACAGCTTCCCGAGAGAGTAGTTGTTTCTTTAGTTTGAGGTCGGGAGAGGAAATGACAACCTCAAGTTGTTTTTTGTTCTTAGTTTTTGTCATTGTTTTCACTTTAAAATGCATAAAATTTTGCCAGTTTCAGTCAAAATAATTCTTAAGGAATTCAAATTTCCAGTTTGGGAAAATCATCTTTTCCCAAATGTGTGGATCTCATAAAGAGTATCTTCTAAGATTACTAACATGCTATCTTGAAAGTCAAGAAAGAAATCGGGGCTATTAGTGCCGCCTCAAATATTACCTAGTTTAGTTTAAGGTATGAAGACCCACTTTGTAAAGTTATCATCCATGAAGATTGATCAGTCAAAAAACAAAAACAACAAAACAAAACCCAGCTCCCTTTCTTTCTTTCAGATTGACTCTCCTGCAAAAACAGCCTTTCTTTACTCAAAGCACTGGAGTCTTCTCAAAGTGTTTCCTCACTTGAGATACCTGCCCCCTTTATTAACCACCCATATGCCTGTCACTTTCTCTTTCTCAGTTGGTGTTGTACTAAAGAGCTCTTTTCTGTTTCCTTTCCTGAAGAACAGAACTTTTTTCCCCAACGGGGAACTCAGCTGAGTTGCCTGTTGAACTGAATTAGTATCATGCAAAGATGAAGTGTGGGGGGCAAAGGTAGAGAATGTATTTTCTGTGAATAATAATGTGAAAATCAACTCTGCTTTTGGTTCGCAACATCAGGGATACGAATAAAGTAAGCAAATATGCTGGACTTTCTGTTCTTTATTGCGAAAATTTTTCTCCTCCCAATTGAACAGAAGTAGGAGAATAAGCCACATTTGCTACTTCTAAGTGAAAAAAGAACTATTCTTCAGTGCCCAACAATTCTTTCATTTATAAAGCAGAAGTAAAAGAATAATAGCTAGTGTTTCTATAGTACTTTAGAGTTTGCAAAGCCTTTTCTATGTGACGTCTCATTTTGTTCTTACCTCTGGGAGGTAGGTGCTAATACTATTTCCATTTAGCAATTGAGAACATTAAGGTTGAGAGAAGTGAAGTGGCTTGCCCAGAGTCATAGGGCTAGTAAAAGTGGCTGAGGCTGGATTTGAACTCAGGTCTTCCTGACTCCAAGACCATTGATACAAGTGGTTCAAGATCATTTTATTCATTTTACTACCTAAGTGTAAGCAGATTGTCAAGTGTTCTCCAAAAATTTTTGATCACATACTATCAATGTATTTGTATTTTTATTATTTAAAAGTTTATGTATGTGTGTATATGTATATATATATATGTACACACACACACGCACACACATACATACACATATGTATATATATGAGAGAGAGAAGTTTGAGAGAAATAATTTCTGGGTAATTAATCATTTTATTAATTATGGCTGGCAAGAAATTAACAAAAGGATGATCATTTGGCTGCATCTCCTAAACCAAAGACCTCTCATGGAATCCACTCAACATATACGACTTTGGAAGAGTGAGTGTTCCTGTGGGTGGAAATCAATGCTGATTAGTTAACAAGTAATGAAAGAATGAATATTATAATGAGAAGTAGGCTTATTCTAATGAAGTTCTGGGGGACATGACTGATCACTCAATCTTGGACAAAGAGACTTATCCCCTGTCTAGGGCAAATAAGACAAAAGGAGGAATCTACTTCTACTCAGGCCTATCTGACTAAAGCACAATGGGCCAGAATTCACCACTTCCCCTAGACTAGAGTTTCTTTACCTTTTGATAAGGTCTAAGTTTTTCCAGTTGAGTTCAATATTTCGCCTTATCATCAGCCCTGCCCTTCAAAGGCTGCCTGAATAACCTACAGGGGCTGATTTCTGAATGAGGAAATAGAAAGTGGGAAAAACTAGCCCTGATTCAATAATTGGTCATTAATATAAGAGAGAAATAATTTCTCTCATTATATATGTATATATATACATATTTTGAGCATAGTCATACTCATATACATTATAACACTACACAAAATGTAGAAAAGGATGCGATAAAGATGAAATAATATTTGATTCTAGAGTCAATAAGGAGCCACTGAAGTTTATTGAGTAAGGGGTTGACATTTAATGAAAGTTGCCTTGGCAGCTGTGTGGAGGATGAATTGGTTAACATAGAAACTCAAAGCAAGGGGACCAATTGGGAGGCTATTGCAGTATTATACGTAAGAGATGATGAAAGCCTTATGAAGGTGGTGGCTCCATGAGCACAGAGAATGGGAAAGATGTGAGATGTTTTGGACATAGAATTTGTGTGTAGAGTCAAAGAGTAAGGCGTTTAGGATGGCGTGAAAGTTCAATTGATAAACACTTACTGAATATCTAATAAGTATAAAGCACTATGCTAGGTACTTTGAGAGAAACAAAGATGAGTGAGACACAGTCCCCATCCTTAAGATGCTTAGGGTCTGAGAGAGAGCTCCAAAACAAATGCGTGGTTAACTAGAGTATAAGGCAGAATATACTATGTGCTGTGAAAGGCCACAGGAAACTCACAGGAATTCAGAGACCAGAGAGAAATATCCATTTGGCAGGGTTAGGGAAGACTTCCTGGAGGAAATAGTACTTGAAATGGGCTTTGAAAGATGAGTGGGACTCTGATAGATGGAGACAGGTGGGTGTTGGTGGTATGTGTATGTATTAGGTGATTGGATAACAAAGCATAGATCCTATTCAGGGAAGTTACAGAAGAATAGTGGGATAGTGGGGAATAAGCCTAGAATGATACATTGGAGTTACATTGCGAAAGGCCTAAATATCAGGTTGAGGATTTGGGGTTTTATCCTGTTAAGCAATGGGGCTCTTTGAAGATTTTTGAGCAGATTACATGAAAATCAGATCATCATTGCTATTTCCATTGTATATATCCTTCGATCCATTTACCAAAGATCAGACATTTAGACATTCAGCAAGAAATTAAGAGATCACTTATTTCAATTCTTTCATTTTACACATTAAGAAACTGAGGCTCAAAAACTGGAGAGGTCAAATTATTTACTTAAGGTCGTAGAGTTGGTAAGCAGCAGAACTAGAATTCAAACCTAGATTTTGTGGCTCCAAATTCAGGGCTTTTTCTGTGTTATACCATGAAAGCATAGAATCACAGATCTCAAAGCAGAGGTCTCAGAGTCCATGTAACTTAAAGCCATCATTTTATAGATGACCGAATCAAGGCATGGGGATATTAAATGATATGCCCATGGTCACACAGATAAGAAGTATTAGAAAAGAGATTTGAATACAGGACCTCTAACTCCAGAGGCAGTACTCATTCCATTGTACCATGTTTCTTCCCTCTGTTATTCATATGACCCAGTTAATAGCAGAAGCAAGGTTTAACCTTTGTTGCCTCTTTTTGTTAGGCATTACTTACTCTTCGTTGATTTTGATGGAATTATTTCATTATTTGATGGAATTATTTGCAAGTATCCATGACATTGGGCTCAGCCCAACTATCTGCAAACCATGCAAAGCTACCATCCCACCTCCTAACCTCCCATATATATTTACCTGCAAATACTCTTCCATCTATCAGGAATTCATATGATTCTTCACTTCTTGGCCTTAGTCATTGAAGGACCCTTTTGAAATGTAAATACATAAGGAAGAAGTAACACATTCAGTCATTATCAGCTATTAACACTTTAGAACCAATTATGTTGAATTAAATTGCTTTATTTTAACAAATTAGCTAGTAGAAAAGGTATACTTGAGGGATCCGACCTAGGACAATTGAGTTTAGTAGAACAGAGAGATTGAGGGAAAGATCTGACATGTGGGGACTTTCAGAAAGGAAGTCTAGCAGAGTTAGAGCAACATGAATTGTACTACATAAGAAGAGAGGAGTATTTAAAGAAAGGTGGATAATGGAATTAAACAAATTCAGTCTACCTTACTGTCCTCCCAAGGACTAGACAAGGCATAGAAAAGATTTTTTCTTCCCCTCACAGTAATTCCTGGAGCTGAAATGTATACACTAAGCTACCCGATCACATACACAGGTTTTATTTTCAAGTCATTTTCCATGTGAGAAGAGACAACCTTGAATCATCAAGGCATGAGCTGCCTCTCTTCACACATGCCTTGGTGACACAATCTCCCAGTGTCTGCCTCTCTACTTGAAAACTCTTATCGTGGTCATACCTTCCATTGACACCATTTATATTTGTGGGAGAATATCCTCTATGTTGTTGAAGAAATGTTTTCTTGCTATTAATCCTACTATGTCATTTCAGTCAATATCTTTGCTTTGAGCTAATTTTCTTTCCCCGATGATTAGAATCATGGTAAACATAGTAATGGGGCCTCATGAGCTTCAGTTTCAAGATTTCAGGCCCACAGAATAACTGGGGTAGTCATTTTCCAAAGGAACCCAACCTATGTGAATATAAGCAAAGAATGGTAGCTGGAACAGGTACTATACTTTCCCCAAAAGATAAAGATCAGACCAATTTTTTCCAAGTTATATTCAGCTGGATACTGACTTAAGATTTAAAGTCTTCTTGAAATGAATAAAGATCTTCAGATATTTGCGCACTTATTATGACAGTATCTCTATGATGTAGGCATGGAAAAGATAACTGTTCCCATTTTAATCTGTGAAAAGATGAACGAGAAGTTAAGTGATTTGTCCTTGATTCCTTAGCAAAGCAATGAAAAAAGTCTGTATAAGGCCGGAATTTTTTGTACTATATTAAAACGTGTCTCTTTGGGGCTGTCAATTATGTTGAGAAGCAAGCTACTCAATGATGGGAGACGGCACAAAGGAACCAAAAAACCCTTGGCTCAAATTTGGCCAAGATGAGGAAAAATGAAGAAAAGTGCTTGAGGAAAAGATAATTGGAGCAGGGTTCTGAAGGCCCAAATTTAATTTCTTCCATTTCCATTTTATATGTCATCTTGTCCAAGTCACTTCTCTATCTGACCCTCTATGTCCTCGTGTGTAAAATGAAGAGGCTGGACAAGACAATTACTGAAGACTCTTCTGTCCTTAATATTATGTGATTCTGTGGTGCTCTCATAAGGTTGGACTGACCTGTAGTGGCCTTGATAATGAGAAAGTGTTATATTTACCCCCAAATGCTACCCAAGTGTCCCATCCCCAACACACACAACGAGCTTCGTTAGAATTTGAATGTCCCGTGGAAAGCTGTTTTTATTTGACTTTTTAGGCTTCACTACCAAAATTCCACCTACTCCAACTAGCAAATCATAGTACATATTTCAAGGTTTTTGTTTTTATATAACATTGTTATTTAGATAGAACTTTCTTTAAAAGAAACAAACAAAATTACAAGGAAAATTTAATATTACATCTTCCTGGAGTTTAGAAGATAGAGTCCAACCTTGTTTCTATGCATGGCAACTGAATATTAAGCCAGTTTTCTGGTAAGGGACTCTTGAAAGACTATATGTATGTGTAGACAGGAAAATGAAATGTATTAGGCACATAGGAAGAACAACAGATAGCATATGCACGGTGTGAATGTTGCATTGGTACCCATAAACTCCGAAAAGATGCCACAGGAATACCACTAGGACATTGGGTAGATCCTTTG
Source organism: Phalanger gymnotis (assembly GCA_028646595.1). Classification (NCBI taxonomy): domain Eukaryota; kingdom Metazoa; phylum Chordata; class Mammalia; order Diprotodontia; family Phalangeridae; genus Phalanger; species Phalanger gymnotis. The sequence goes on along the minus strand of CM053624.1, from coordinate 188,139,289 downwards.
TGGAAGATTTATAAAAGACATGAGGGCAAAGATCATGAAAAAAATGAGAAGGCATGGAAGACAGCCCTTCCAAACAGAGAGAATGACCATGTGTTAGATAATGCCATCATCTAAGCATCTAATCTCTTTTTACTTATTGTCAAAGGTCTAGCTTTATTTTTGGAATAAAATAATTGAGTAAAAAAAATTCATGAGATTGCTTGTTAACCAGCATATCTGGCTGAAGTGTTTATTGGGACAGGATTTGGGCACTCTGAAGCATGTCCACAGAAAGCTATGCATTCAAAAACCTTTGAAATTAGCATTAAAATGACCACAGAATCATCAGTGGTTATATGTCTATTGCCAGATTCTAAAGTATGGAAACAGCCTTCATTATTCCCAGCTACTGTGGAATCCTATGAAAAGCACTCCATCTGTCAAAACTGCAGCTTCTCTTCCAGTTAATAGGGATAACAATGCTTTATACCTTCTAAAGCACTTTTGAAAGACAAAGGAGATTATTTAGTGATTGCTTTTGGCACTAATATAGTATCTCTTCCCTTCATTCGGGACAGTGGAACTTCCATATTTGGACCTCCTAGGTGAGGTAATGGAACTTGTGAAAATGAAATTGGGGAAAGCATCTGGAATTAATCTGATAGTGGGGTGACATGATCAGATCTGTGTTTTAGGAAGATTGTTTGAAAGCTCAATGAAGGATACATTAGAGTAAGGAGAAATTTAAAGCAGAGAGTCCAACCAGCAGATGATTGAAATCACTACCCATAAAGTGATGAGGACCGGTACCAAAAACGGTTGCAGTATGAAATGAGAGAAAAGGACAAATACAAGTGATGTCATGAAGATAGAAATGACAAAATATAGTCCTCATCCATTTAGTCTTTGTGAATTGTTTGGTACATTTCTTTTAAGTGTCAATGGAGCTCATTGAGGAGGCCTTGTGATATTTTGAGACTAGTAATCAGGACAATGTGCAAACAGGAGCTTCTGGAGGATCCACTGTCTCTAGGGGGATCCTTCTTCCATTTGGGGTCTATACAGGATACCTTCCATGACAAAGATAAACATAAGCCTTCCTGTTTTATGCCTCACTTGGTAGCAATAATAGGGGATTCTCCCCCCTCTTATAGCATCTATTAAGGGACTTTAATAGGATCATGGATCTAGAGCTAGAAGGGAATTCAGAGGTCATCTAATTCACTCCCTTGTTTATCAGATGTGGAGCCAGAAACCAAAGAAAGTTAAATGATTTGACCAAGTTCACAAAGTTAGTTTTAAAGGCAAGATTTGAAGTCATGTCTTCTGATTCCAGGGCTGGTGCACTTTCCACTTTATCATACTGCTCTTTTCCTTAAATAATTTTAAGATATGTATGAGAAACACTTAATTGAAAGAAAGCCTTTCAGATTATTCTCTATGCTACATAATCAAATGCTTCTTTATGTCTAACAAACAATAAACATGGTGGGATCTTTTATTTCCTTTACTTTTAAGTAAATCGTGGAATTGAAAAGTTATAATTGTGAAGTCAGTTCTGGTCTTTTGTAAAAATAATTTGTGAAAGACTTCCTGTGATGTATATACATATATATATATATATATATACACACATATGGATACATGCACATATATGCAAATATGTATACACATGTGTATATATGCATACATATAGGTGGTGACCTGCAATCAGAAAGACTTGAGTTCAAATCTGGCCTCAGACACTTTAGCTTTGTGACCCTGAGAAAGTCACTTAACTCTGTTTGCCTCAATTTCCCCAAATGCACAAAGAGCTGGAGAAGAAAATGGCAAACCACTCTAGTATTTTCGCCAAAAAAAAACCCAAAGGGGGTCACAAAGAGTCAGACCTGACTGAAATGATCTAACAACAACATGTTTGCATATACACACATGTGAGTATGTGTAAACAGCATTCTCAATGCATTCTAAAAAATTAAGAGAGATGAGGAAATGGTAAAGCAGGTTGTCAGTGCTGATGTCTCAAGAGTGCCTTTAAAATTAATATTGTCTTAATTCTTTCTAATCACTCCATATCTCACTTTCTTTGAGTAATCTTGAAAATCAGTTCTTTAAAACTTTCAAAATTACCTGATCTCTTGTACTTTTTAATTTTATGTGTACTTGTTCTGGTCTAGTCACTGTTTTCAACTTCATCATAGGTATCTTTTTCACTTCCTCACAGAACATATCAAGGATTGACATGCTAGTGACCAAATGTCTCACTGTGATCAATTGTGAGAATAGGTTACTATAGAAATGTTGGCAAATTGATTCCATTTGGCATCCTTTTATTATCTTCCTACCACTTTGAGTTATAAATGTTCTTGGGATAATCTGGCTTAGTTCCGTCTCATACCAAGTTTTGTGTAGATTCATTTTCCTTCACACAGCTTCTTGCTATTTTTGAGAATGTACTACTTGCTATAAATATTGTGCAAATGAATTTTTAATAGTAATGTGTGTTATCTTTGGATGTCATATCTCAGGAAAAAATAAGTTTATTAGTAGAGTAGTTTTCTTTGTTCTTTTGTAATTCTCATTGTGGTAATTATATTAGTTAATTTTTTCTAAACATGATGACAATCAGAGTCAATGTCTTTACCTTTATCCATTTCTCAATTTTTTATGTTTATAACTTATATGCATAGGTCAAGATGGAGCTGTTATAATTGTATACAATGCCTTCTTCATATCTTTAACCTAATTTGATAGCTATTTGGAAGTTTACTCTTAGTCAACATTCTGACTATACACAGACAACTGTTTTCCCATGGCTCCCACATCAACAATCACTTATTTTCTGCTTATTAAGATATGATAGATTCCATTTGGGAGGGACATGTGTGTGTGTGTGTGTGTGTGTGTGTGTGTGTGTGTGACTTTTGTTTTCTACAACTTGTGCTCTCCAATGCTTTTCTTGAAGAAAGAATTTATCATATGTTGAGGTTGTCTTCTAATCTTTAATAATTTTTATTTCTTTAGTATGAATCACATTTTACAATATAGCTTTCACTATTCTCTTCTGTACCTACCTTTAAATTGTCATCACTAAATACTAAGGTATCTGTCCAATTGTGTTAGAGAATCATGCCAAGTTCTTTATGGGATTCCTCTACTTTTTAAATTATCTTCAATCCCTTGTAGTTAGCAAATGAGCTACCATATTTTTGTGATGATATGATGGGTGTCTGGTCAGTGAAACCCTGTTCTAGGAGCACTGTGCTTTGCTCTGCCTACTGTCAGTCCATGTGGAAGAGCTGGAAGTTTGCTTTCACAAAGGCATGCTGATATATAGTATAAGGGATCTGCTTCTCAGTTCAGAACACATAGAGACATTCTATAAGTGATTCTGGTCATTTGACTAAAAGGTGAAGAGAAGGGTTTTGATTGAGAGTTGAGCCAGAATTTGATATATAGTTAAAAATCACCAACTGGCCAAAGTGAGGTACTTAATTCTTTCCTGTCAGTCTCTGATTCAAGTGAGGAGGTAATGATTCCTATAAATTACTGTAGAGGAGACAAACCTCAGGCCTTTATCTCCCTACTAGGGCCAATATCATGTTGTCTCTCAGTATATGATCTTATGGTTGCTTCTGTCTTTGTTGTGTCTATTGTTGTTGTTTTTAGATGAAGGTGTACTGGAAATGGCTATGACCTTGTAGTCCTTGAATGGTTGGCCTATTAAGTACCAGAAGTCTGTGAGCTAGAGTTCCTACTAGAATTTGTTGGAGGCCAAATATGAGTGAAGTAGTAGCTGAGGGACTGAAGACTGACCTGCTTCATTAAGCTAGAGTGAACAGAGATTGAAAATCATCCATTGGCTAGACTGCATTTGGAAGGAACTTAGTAGAGCATTACTTTTTATCAGATGATTTATTTATCAAATGAGTCCTGTCTTCCCACAGATTGAGGTAATAGATGAAAATGTGCTTCCCTAACCTCACTCTATCCCCTACTTCAGGAGAGTGGTAAAATACTTTTGTTATTCTGTTCTAGCTGTATTTCCCCAGTAAGTAATAAAAGTTAATTGAAGTAAACGGAACTGGACATAGCCACTAGCAGTTACCTTTGTCGTAGAGAACCCATGAAAATGGGGAACAAAACTAATGATATCACAGAGGAGTTACTCAGACTACTCAAGGATATCCATAGAACCATGGTGGGGGAAGATGCAGCATTGCTCTGAGAAGATCTGACTCTTTAGTGTAAAGGTGAGTTGGAGGAGGATGTTTCAGAGCTTATACGGTCTACAAAGATATTTTTCATTATGTTCCTTATGAATAGTACCAGGGAAAATATCAGGTATCAGATGAAATTAAGCTTCTTAATACACAATATTTGCCTATTTATTTGTCTCTCCAAATAGAACCTGTGAGCCAACCTCCCATTTAATGGCAAGTTATTTATTTCTTCTGATTTAATTTGAAGCAAGAACATTAATAAAATGTGATTCATCTCCTCTAGTAGATGAATCACTGCTCACTCATCAGTCTTTGGATAAGGATTTCAGATTGAGAGTGCCACCAGTTAAACTGTTGTTTATAGGTCTTTCAAAAGCTGTACTTCTTAGTGTCTTCTGACCCCTTTTCCACCTTTTAGCCAAGTTGAAGGGCCACAAACAAAATCAGTGCAGAGATGAGAAACTATTAAAGGCATAATATCCAAGATATGTAGCAAATTGATACTAATATATAATGCCATTAGCCATTTTTCAGTAGAGACATGGTCAAAGGATAGCAACAATTTTCAAAAGAATTGCAAACTATTAATGACTATATGGAAAAATGCATAAAATAACCAATAAAAAGAGAAACATAAAATAAAATGACCCTGGGATCTCACCTCACATTGAACTAGTTAGTGAAAATGGTATAGAGAGAAACAATAAATTGGAAGGGACTATGAGAAGGCAAATACACTAATACATTGTTGATGTAGTTGTGACTTGGTTCAAAACATTCTAGCGAACAATTTATAATTATTCATAGCCACATATTTATGACAGCAAAGAAATGGAAAAGTTAGCATCCCTCTATTAAGCATATTTAAATAAACTGTTGTGTATAAATGTAATGGTATATTATTATGAAGTAAGCAAGGGATGCTATGAGGAATTTAGAGAAACTTGTGAAGACTTGTATGAACTGGCATAGAGTGAAATAAGCAGAACCAGAAGAGTATATAATGAAATAGCAATGGGAATGAAAAGAACACTAAAAAGAAGCTAGACTTTTGGTAATTGTAATGGCTGATCTCGGTTTTAAGAACACGTAATAAAGCACACCTTCTCTTCCTGAGAAGAGAAGTGTGGATCTACAAGAACAGATCACTATGTATGCTTTTAGACATTACTGGGTTGTTTGTTTTTGCGTAACTTTTTTTTATATAAGAGAAGGTTCAATACTAGGACTTGGAGTGAGACTTTATCTGGAAATAATTGTGCTAGGAAAACAAAAGGCATCTATGTGAACTATTGTTAAAAAAAGAGGAGAAAGTGAGGAAAGCGGCATACAAAAGTAAGATTCATTATTTCCCCCTTCATTTCATTTGTTATTGTGGCAAAATGTTTCATCACCTGGTCTTGAAACAAAGAATATGATGAACTCAAAACAGAACTTTGTACTGTTTGCAAATATACATAACTCTAATCTAAGCAGAAATAATCTATGCATGTATTTGCCTCTGAGGGCAGAAACTTGGTCTTAATCACTTTCTTATCTTGTGCCCAAGAGAGTGTTTTCATGAACTCAGTTGCTTATTGGATAGCTGAACGACTGTGGAAGGAACGAGGAAAGGAATGGAAGGAGGGAGGGAAAGAAGGAAAAAGGAAGGAAAGGAAGGGGGAAAGAGGAAGGAAAAAGGCGAGAGAGAAAGAAGGAAGAGAGGGAGAGAATAAGGGCAGAAGGAAGGAATCATTTTCCAGTACTTAATTTATGTAAGATAGTCATTGTAAGATGTTATTCTTACCTTAAAGAGATTATAATTTATTTGGCATCTTTTGGTTTCTCTGATACCACTGTTTAATGATTCTTCTGATTTTCTCTGTTCAGTCATACTTGGTCTCTTGCTAGTTTCTCTTTCTTTCCTTGACCTCTAAATGTGCACATCTGCACATCTCCTCCATTCCTCATTTCTCTTCAGACTCTCACTTTTGTAGATCTCATCTAACCCTGTCTTCAAATGCCACCTCTATTGTGATCATACACATATGTATGTGTGTGCGTATATAATATATGCATATGCAATACATGTATTTTATATATATATAGCCTCATCCTCTCCCCTTAACTATAGTACAATCTTTCTGTTTTCTTTTTTTTGTTTTGTTTTAAATATTTATTTTTTTTTACATTTTGAGTTCTGAGCTCTTTTCCTCCCTCACAATCCTGCAGTAGAGAAGGCCAACATTTGATGCAGATATATGTGTGAAACCATACAATACATACGTCCGTGAATCAGTTCTTTCTCTGGAGGTGGATAGCATCTTCCCTCATAAGTCCTTTGTAGTTGATTTGAATATTCATACTACTCAGAATAGCTTAGTCATTCACAGTTACTCTCCAAACAATATTGCTGTTACTGTATACAACATCCTCGTGGTTCTGCTTCTGTCACTCTTTATTATTTCAGGCAGGTCTTTCCATGTTTCTTGAAAGTCAACCTGCTCATCGTTTCTTGCAGCACAGTAACATTCCATCACAACTGCATACCCCAACTTATTCAGCCAGTGCCCAATCGATGGGCATATCCTCCATTTCCAATTCTTTGCCACCACAAAGAGAGCTAACATCAATATTTTAGAACACATAGGTTCTTTTCCGTTTCCCCGATTACCTTGGAAACAGACCTAATGATGATACTGGTGAGTTAAAGAGCATATACAGTTTTATAACTCTTTGGCAATAATTCCAGATTGTTCTTTGAAATCTTCGTGTTTTCTTGATGGACATCTTTTCCTGGATGTCATGCCAAATCTTAAACTCAGCAACAAGGTGCAGTGGAGGAAGTATGGTGCAGTGGAATGCAGCATGATATAAGGGAAAAAGAATTCTAGAGAGTCAGAAGACCTGTGCACAGTTCCCAGATTTGTTAATTATGATCTCAGCTCTGTTATCTGTAGTGTGTGTGTGTGTGTGTGTGTGTGTGTGTGTGTGTGTATGTGTGTATGTGTAGCGGGGGCAGAATGGGGTGTGAGGTGAAGGTGGGGAGAATCAGATTAGATCCCTAAGGTCCCCTATAGATCTAAATCCATTATCTTATGTCAAAAAAAGAATTAATCTTTCCTGAAGAAGTTAACCTTCCTCCCAACTTTCCCATCTATATCGTTTATACCACTGTTCTCTCTACTTCCAGGACTGAAACTAATCTCCAGTTGTCTTTCCTTGCTGCTCCACCCCAAACCAATTGACAAGTTTGATTGAGTCAGCCCCACAGAATATCTCTTGTATTTATTCCCTACTTTTCCATCCCCACTAACACTACCCTAATTCAGGGTATTAATTCCTCTTGCCTAGACTATATTCTTTTATCTGGTCTCCCTGCCTCTCTCTATTCTTCCCCCACTGTAGTCCATCTTTTACAGCGTGGATGAAATACTAGACTTGGAGTTAGGAAGACCTGGATTCAAATCCTATTTCAAACACTTAGTACTAGGCATGTCACTTAACCTCTCTGTGCCCCACTTTCCTTATCTGCAAAATGAGAGAGTCACACTAGATGGCCTCTACAATTTCTTCCAGATCTAAATCTATTGTCATGTGCTAATATGATTCCTGCCAGGGTAATCTTTGCAGTTCAGAGATCTGAATGTATTTCTTGCTCAAAAATCTCTAGTGGTTCCCCATTAGTCAACAAACAAAAAAAGTGCTTTGAGCCTTCCATTCATTCATTTTATGTAGCAGCTTAACAGCACTGATAACATTTCATGGATATTTTCATTTCTGTCCTGCTTCTTTAAGGGCTGTCTCTCATAACTGAAATATATTCTTTCCACATCTCTCCTTCCTTTGCTTCTCATCCTTTGAGGTCAATTTCAAGGCACCAACACCTTCATAAAATCTTATGCCTCCAGCTAGAAGCAACTCCTGCCTAGCTTTAATCTTCTGTGTCACTCGGATTCACCTCTCCTCTCATCATCCTCTAAATTATATTATAGCCATTGACATCATTGCTATTTCTTCTCTTACGTTACAAGTTCCTTTGGGACAAGAATTTGTCATAATTCTTATTTGTATATCTAGGACTTCAGGATAAGAGGTTTGTTGTTGTTATTCTGTCATTTTCAGTCATGCCTGACTTTTCATGAACCCATTTAGGATTTTCTTGCAAATATATAGGAGTGCTTTGCCATTTCACCCAGATGAGGAAACTGAGGCAAACAAGGTTAAATGACTTGCCCGGGGTCGCACAGCTAGTAAGTGTCTGAGATCAGATCCGAATTCAGAAAGATGAATCATCCTGACATCCTGGCACTCTATCCGTTGTACCATCCAGCTGCCCCTAAAAGACATTTAGAGGTCATCCAATCTGAATTCTTCATTTAAAGAAGAATCCTAGGAGCAGAGAATTTAAGCAATTTACCTGAGATCATACTGGTAGCAAATGTATGATAATAGGAACATAAATTCAGAGTTAGGAGGGATCTTAGAAACCATTTAGTCCAACCCTCTCATTTTAAAGATGAGGAAACTGAGGCTCAGACAAGCAATGGACTTACCCAGGTCTTCAGAGATGGTACCTGGCAGAGCTTTAATTCATTACCGAGATCCTCCAACTCCAAGCTCAGCATCCTTTCCCACATACCTGCTAACCCCAAGTCCTCTGCCTCTGAAACCAGTTCTTTCCATTGTGCTTTGTTTACTTAATTGAACTGAATTGGATTTAGTTGAGTCAAATTGAATTGGTTTCTTGCTTTGTGCAGACTCCTTGAAATATCTTTGGAAATGAGACATATTCTCTTCTGCTTTAACCTGATGCCACATTCTTTTCTGTGTGTCAGTTCTCATAGTTTACAAACACTGAAATGGGAATTAAGATTCTTTTAAATAGATTGCAGTACCCCTATTGGGCTGAGATTCAGGAAAAATGCTTTTGTTCAGGAGTGAAGGGGAATGAAAGTGAGCTCATGTGCAGACACACTTCCAAAGATCCAGTTGGAAGAAAATTCATTTATGTCTTTTAGGGGTAGATACCCTTCCCATATAATTCTAGAAGATTCCTCTTTGGTTAATAGAAGCAGATACACACACATTTTGCAGTATATCAGTTCTCCTTTGAAAGGTTTTGCTGTTAACCACAGTGTATTTAAGAACTCAATTTTGAACTTCAACCAATCTGCTCAAGATTTAATTAGTTTTTATATTCTTCACCAGCCAAATTCATTTCCTGTAAAAGGACAAGATGTACACAAATCTTATCAAATGTTAGCTATGCCAAAACAATTCAAAGGAAATTGCTGAAGGTAAATTTCTGTCTGAAAATTAGTTCTGATCCTAAAAAGCATGTGAAATATCTTTCTTTTTGGCATAGAGCTGGAAATAAATACTCAGCAACCTCTTTTCCTTTGAGGTTTGGCCTTTAGTTTTATTACCTAAGCCAACCTCTTTCTTTACAGCATCTACCAAGCCCCAGGTCATTCTTCTTTCTTTTTCGAGTTCACTACCTGTCGCACATTCTCCAACCCTTCATCTTGTTCTTGAGAACGTCAACATATTTACTGATCACCCTTTGACTACTCTGGTCTCCCGGTACTTCAGCCTCCTAAACTTCCATGACATTTTTCATTCTACCTTAGCCACTCACCGAGATACCCTTGAAATGACCTTTACGCATAAACTATTCCACCTCAAGGATTCAGACCTCTGAAATGTCTCTCTCCGACTACAAACTTCCACGTTTTGATCTTTTCTTTTGTATCATCCCTCCTAAATTTGTTCTTCATCCTTACTAGAATGTCTATTCCTTATTCCCTCCATGTTTATCAAATCTATTTCTTCTGTTTTGGCCTCCCTTTCCAGGCTTGACCCTATAGCTGACCAGTTCAACCAGATGCTGTCAGCTATTCTTGAATACCTGACCTCAACCATCTGCACATCAGCAAATCCCAACTCTACTCCCCTCCCACCAGATGCCTTAGTAGTTGAGATCAACTTAAAGACCTCCAAGGAAGGAGATCTCCCTGCCTCCTGTGAGTCAATTTCTCTTTGGAGCAGCTCTGTTTATTGGGATGTTTTTCATGATATGAAGCCTAAATTCTCCCCTTTACATCTCCTGTTTCTGTCCCTTGGGGCCAGACAGAACAAAATCTTATTCTTCTTGCACATTGACCATCCTTAAAATACTTGAATGCAGATATCAGGTTCCCTTTTCCACACCAGCAAGCCTGATGACCACATGCCAGTAAAGTTGTAGTGGATATCTTTTAATGGTATGGGTTGGAAGAGGTGACTCATGAGGTTCCTTTTGACCTTAAAGTTCTGTGATTTTGAAGCTTGTTGTTGAGGTGGGGAGGGGTCAGGACTAGAGACATAGATTTAAAAGGATCATAGGAATGGTTAAGATAAACAAGGGGGAGAATTAAGAGAAAGTAAAGGACTGAGGACAGCGCCTTGTAGAATAAGTGCATAAAAGGGACAGGAGGAAGAAGAGAAATCAATAAAAGTGAAAGAGATGGTAGACTATGAAAGTGACCAGAGATGTAGGAGGACAACCAGCAAAAAAACAGTATTATGGGAACCAAGAGAGTAGGGAACCCAAAAAGAAGTTTGGTGAAATGTTATACTTTCTCTCCCAGTATCCACACACATTAGCAGGCTGGGTTCTCAGGGTTTGGCTGGCTACATCTTCCCTTCAGGTTTCTAGGGTACTCTGAGGTACAGTGGGGTTTATCTAAAATGGATATTTACTGAAAAGAGCCAAAGTCCAACCACTTCCAAAATCAGTCATCTTTTCCTATGTACATACTGCTCAGTTCTTAGAGAAAGTAGATTTAAACTTAAGGTGGTGACTATAAAACATTTCCAGAGCTGCTAGGTGGCACAGTGGATAGAATGCTGGGCCTGGAGTCAGGAAGACCTGAGTTCAAATGTGACCTCAGACAACCTAGCAGCTGTGTGACCCTGGGCAATCACTTAAGTAAGCCTGTTTACGTGTGTTTATTCGGCTGTAAAATGAGCTGGAAAAGGAAATGACCAACCATTCCGGTATCTCTGCCAAGAAAACCCCAAATGGGATCACGAAGAGACAGACACGACTGAAAAAAGACCGAACAACAACTAAATAAAGCATTTCCACCACTGAATTCACTTCTGGGCATAGCATAGTTGACGGACAAGTCTTTCCCTTACTTCCAGGTGTGGTATCTTTTCTTGGCTGATTGATGGATTGGTCTTTGGTTTACCTGGGTCACTTACATTGCTTTTCAGGGCTGACTCCTTCCCAGGCTCATCTTGTTGCCCTTTGGTGGCTCTTCTGCCTGTTCAGAGCTCACAAAGTCACAGTCTGATCTGTTCATTCTCTGATATTTATTTACCTAAAATCAAGAAAGAAGAAACAAAAGCCACAGAAGGAGCAACAGTACCATGTATTCAAGGCCGTATATTGGCCCTGGTGAGGAGAATAAGCCACTAGTGCTGCTTCTCTTTTCTCTTGGAGGGTTACTAAATTCCTTCCCACACTTATCACTAAGGCAAAGAGAGATCAAGTTTCTGTGTTGCAACTTTTTGTGTGTACTCTTGTTTCCAGCTCAGCAGCTAGTTAAAAGAATTTTCTTCACTACAAATTAAGTGCAAATAGTCACAGAATACCTGTTCATTCTCTGAACCAGGAGTAGGGTCCCTCCATCACGTACACTTCCAGAAGCAGGCTTACCACAACTCTCATGTGGATCGGCAGCATAGGGAAAGAGGAAGGAAATAAGCATTTATGTAGTGCCTACTATGCGCTAGACACTACGTTAAGCACTTTACAAGTATAATTTCATTTGATCCTCCAAACACTGCAAGGAAGATCCTGTCATTAACTTCATTTTACATTTGAGGAAACTGAGGCGAACAGGGGGTTAAATGACTTGCCCAGGGTTATGCAAGTAGTAAGTGTCTGAGGTCAAATTGGAACTCGGATCACCCTAACTCCAGCCCCAGTACTTTATCTCACTGCGTCCCCTAGCTGCCTCAGATTCTGTGCATATCATCTGGAGAGGACCTTTCTTCCTCCTCCACTCACTAATTTTCTCCACTATGTCTCTTTCTTCCTGTTTAAAATTTTGCAAATATCAGCAAATTGGCAAAGGTGCATTTTAATCTCATTATCCATATCTCCAATCCAGAACAATCTTCAGGAATCCTGGAGAGGCATCGTCCCTTGTGTACATCGTCCACAACGTCAATTATTGTAGGGGCATCAAACAAGACAAGAACTGAGTTTTGGAAATTACAAAACCATTGGTGGCCTTTCATGTTGTAATTTTAATAGCTGGCATTTATAAACCACTTTAAGACTTTTGAAACACTTTACATATGCTAACTCATATGTTCCTGACAAGGACCCTGGAAAGTAGGTGCTATTGTCATCATCCCCATTTTCCAGATGAATAACTGAGCCTGAGAGAAGTTAAATGGCTTGCCTAGGATCATATGACTAGTAATTATCTGAGTCAGAATTTGAAGTTGGGTCTTCTTGACCAAAAGTATTGCACTCTATCTGTTGTACCATCTCACGGCTATTGTAGAGATGGTAACTGTATACTACCATATTCAATGAGGATTAGGAGAGAGCAGAACCAAGGGAATGTCTAATGACTAATATCTATTGACTAAACCAAGGCTAGTCCAGAAGATTTCACATTTATCCACAGGCATTTCTGGGGATAGGTGTAGTGGTAAGAGTTGGTTCCATCTAAGACAGTCCTGAAATTGCTTTAGCTTCATAGGAGTTTCCCAAAGCAAGACCAATGGAGTCAAACCAGAACTGTGGGGAAGAGATCAGGTTAGAATAGACTTGGTTTAGTTCTACACATCTCTAATGACAGTAGTCCTTTGGCACTAGGCAAATTTCTGGAGATGTGCTTACCATGTATATTCTCATCTTGTCCCTGATAGGTTTATTTTTTCTTGTTTCGGTACTAATTCAAAACACTTTCTTACAAAATATATATATGAACCAAACCAGCCACTGATATAATTTTAGATTAATAATTTATTGGCCTAACATTTCATATATTATTGAACAAAATTATATATTGCTACAAACTATAATTTTAGTTATTCAACAAAATGATAAACATCTATTAAGAGTCTTCAGTTCTACTGAGTCTCTCCACAACATTTATAGCAGCTCAGAAGTCTTAGTTTATGGTCACAGCAGCTTGAAGGGCAGAGATTTCTGGGGTCTCCTTCAAACCTAACATCAGGACAAAAGTCTGACATCCTTCTCTTCTGAAGAGGAATCAATATGTTCCATACAGGGGAAACAAACTCACTTAAGTGTTATTGGGGATGTACCAGTCAACCAGGTTCGGAAGAGAGAGGACTTAGATGTATATCTGACTAATGAAATGTTGAAGAGCCTAGGGCACTATGAAGGGCTGTGACTGTTTATGATAAGTGAAATTTCAGTTTATTCCCTGTAAAATTAAGTTTTGGGACCAGATGATTTCCAAGGTTTTGTATTATATTATATTAGACTTTGAGTCTAGTCAGCAGGCCATTGGGTGCATGATTGTTTTTAATATCATGGAGTATCTTTTCTAGGCAATTAAAAGATAAGGGAAACTAATCTGTATACTCAGGCAAATACTTTACTTGAACCCATTGGATTTCTTCCTTCATGCCTTTCCGTTCCTCCTCTCTCTTTCACTTCCTCCCTTTCCTTCCTCCCTCTCTCCCTTCTTTCCTTCCTTCCTTCCTTCCTTCCTTCCTTCCTTCCTTCCTTCCCTCCTTCCTCCCTTCCTCCCTCTCTCCCTTCTTTCCTTCCTTCCTGCCTTTCCTTCTTTCCTTCTTTCTTTCTTTCTTTCTTTCTTTCTTTCTTTCTTTCTTTCTTTCTTTCTTTCTTTCTTTCTTTCTTTCCTTCCTTCCTTCCTTTCTTCTTTCCTTCCTTCCTTCTTTCGTTCCTTCCCTCCTTCCTTCCTCCTTTTCTTCCTTCCCCAAATATATATTAAGCATAAGCAGGAAAATCCAGCAGTCTGGCTAAATTGCTACTAGAGTTTAAGGAACTTTGTCTCGAGAGAAAGGAAGAACATCTTGCGTGTATTACACTCAGTACCTACCCTAATATATGTGATATTTTCAATAAATATGTGTTGAGTTGAATTCATTTATGTAAAATTATCTATTTCCAAGTGTGCAAGCTATATAAGTGTATAACTAGATAGTTTTAAATGGGCTGTTCATATTTTTTCATTTGAGAATTAAGGATTTCATTTGTTTTCAGAAATGAACCTGGGCCTTATATTTGATTCATTTGATTTGGTAAGTCAGATTCGGGTATGTGTGCATATTTGTGTGTGCGTGTGCGTGTGCGTGCGTGTGTGTGTGTGTGTGTGCTAATCATCTCATCATCTCACATATCTTGATTTTAAAAGTTCAGGCTTTACACATAAATCTTAGTTACTAACCACTAAACCTGTAAGATTTGTGTCAGCAAGCAGTAAAAAAAAAAGCTGATTTATTTTAGTATATGCATACTTCCTAATAGGATTAGTGGTAAAAATAGTTATTTATAATTATTTATGTCTGGCAAATATAGCTATTTTGTGAATCTTTTATTAGACATGAATGTTTTTGTTTTAGGTATGGATATTAAAAGGGGATAATCATGGCTGAAAGTAGTCAAATCGTACATTAAGTTCTATGTCATTTATTTGAAATAGTGAAAGACTCTGAAAGATACTCTATAGAAAGTGAAATATCTGGATAGCACTAAATGTAATCTCAAAAGCAATAATGAAGTGGCTGCTAGGTAGCCAGGCACTCTAATGGGTTCTGGGGAGAAAATCACATTTGAAAATGAATTTGACTAAACAGAAGATCCTTTATGAGCCATTTGCAGTTGGTTTTGTTCAGATACAGCAACAACAACAAACAACAGTAGTAATTAACATTTATACAATGTTTATTGTGTGCCAGGCACTGTGCTAAGTGCTTTATGATGATCTCATTTGATCCTCACAAAGATCCTGGGAGGTAGTTGCTATTATTATCTCCATTTAACAGATGGGGAAACTGAGGCAAACAGAGGTTAAGTAACTTGCCCAGGGTCACACATCTATATGTGTCTGAAGCCAGTTTTCAATCTAGGTCTTTCTGCCTCCCGGGCCATCTCTCTATCCACTGAGTCACCCAGGTGCCCCAGGGGCAACGCTATCATACAACTTCAGCCTGTTCCGTGGTTCAGAAGGACCTCATAATTGAGTACTGGAGGGATTTGGGGGTAGTGTTAAATCATGTGGTCAATTACTTATTTTTCGAGAAAAGCTCATGGAATAACTGGCTTTTACTTAACTCCATTTATGAAAATAGCCACTGCGGCACATTTGTTTTTGTCAAAGAGGTGGTTTTCCCCCTTCTTAAAGTGATTACGCATGGAAAGCACCAAACTACCAATTAATGTAATTTGTTTTCATGGATTTTTGCTTTGTATATCATTGAGGCATTAGCTTTCAAAGGTGAACGGTAAATGGTGAGCCAAAAATTGAGCGCCGGGCCACCCTGGCAACTGAAACGAGAGCAGGGAAAGAAACAATTGCCCAAGACTTTAACCCAGATTCGCCTTTGACTGCGGATCTTAAACTAAGATTGATAGAAAACAGTTTTGGGGTTGAAATAATGCATACTGATTTATAGAAAATGCCATTTGCTGTATTTTTCTTTTATGTATTAGACTTAATGAATAGATATGCCTTTTTATTTTGTGGTACCCTACCATTAAATGATACCATCAGGTTTTTTCTGCCTAAATAAATTCAAATTCTTGTCACCTACTATCTGTACAGGAAGATTTGAGACATTATTCCTAATTGAGATTTTTACTGAATATCTTTTAAAGATAAATTTGTTTTATTCTTTCACCCACTATTTAAAAGGATTTTCACATTTTTATCTTCTAAAGGAATTGTCAATGAGAAACTAAAACTGCATAGACTATACATTAAAATCACTTTAGTTTTTAAAGCTGTCATGAACTGTTTCAAAAAAATGCTAAGTTGCCATTGTTTAATGTCTGTCATTTTATAATGCTTTAGAAGTTATCTATCCTGTAAAATTATTAACTGATGCTAAAATTGCCTTGTAAGTATTAGGACAATAGCAATTTTGTAACAGCTGGGACACTGCCAATGTAAGATAAGTACATTTTGCTCTGTAGATTCATAAAGTGCTTTGAAATGGTTTGTAACTGATGGATGGATGCATTTTCTAAGTGTAGAAAGCAATATTTTGTAGAAGGAAATGGCTTGAAAGCTGACACACATGCATGCAAATGCCATTCTCTTCAGTAAGTAATTTGCTTTTTCTTTCAAAAGCATAAATGGCATAGTTAGACACATTATTTTGTATATTGCACATAACAATACAAGATGCACAAAAACAGCAAGTACAAAACATTTCATATTGATAGAAGAACCCATGGCTGTGGTATATGATTAGCATAAATGTATACACACTGAAGTAATGCCTTCAGGATTAAAAAGTGAAACTAGAAAAAAAAAGTTCTGCTAACTTCAGGAAATGACAATATTTAGAAGGCTTTGCCTTCTTTCCACTAGGTTGTGGCACCTAATCCGAATACAATGAGGATCTGTTTAATGGGCCTACTTTGGCCGGGAACCACTAAAGAGCATGGCGCCAAGGCCATGACAATGTCAATCTGGAACAGGAGCCCGTTGACCGTATCTGATATCTCTGTGCTTCGTTTAGTAAAAGTTCTGCCATGGATCTTCCCTTACAAGTGTTCAGAATCAACCCTTAAACACACACACACACGCACACACACACACACACACGCACTAATCGGAAGCCGTCACCTGACCCAAACTGTGTGTGTTTTCGTCTAGAAGAAAGACAAAGGTGAATCGTCTTTCAGAGACACTTGATTAAAATCACAGTTCGGAGTTCCCGCAATCAGGAATCATGGCCAGCTCTGTTCCTGCTAACCCCACTTTTGTCCCGCTGTGTTATTATTGACATTTTATCTCCCGTGTCGACACAGGTTTGTCTTGATGTCTTTAAAATGTGCTCAGTGGAGTTGGATCCTTTCCCTGCAAGTGTTCACATAACACCCATTAGTTAATGGCAGGTGTGAGTTGTCAGTAAGAGGAAACTATCCCCCTGAGGCTTTGACATGTTTTCTGATTTTTAATAAAACAATACCTTGGACTATTTGGGGCAGGCTTTCTTTAATACCCTCAAATGGAAAATTGAAATGGACCAGAACCACAGGCAACGGGGAGTGTCCTCGGTGATTGACAACAAAGAAATCATCTGCATTTTGATTTGGGCTCCTGCCATGTTCTCTGAACGTTCTTTATGGGATCATTTGATCAAATATCCTGCCTTTATAGGATCCTTAAATCTGTTATACAGCTGGCAGTTCTCCATTGAATTCATTGGCCAGTTTGTCAGTTGATCACTGGATATTCAACTTTTGAATAGCTCCTTTGAGCATTCAAAATCCCTGCCCTGAGACTTTGACAGAAAAGAAGAAGAAGAAGAAGAAGAAGAAGAAGAAGAAGAAGAAGAAGAAGAAGAAGAAGAAGAAGAAGAAGAAGAAGAAGAAGAAATCCTGTTTAACACAACACAGGTGTTTATGTTCAACATACTATCACTGGAGGGAACCTCATTCCTCAATGGGGAGGATTCTTTCATTAAGAGCTGAAATAGATGCATCCCTACCTCTATCCCCTTTGGATTGTAGGACAAGTAGAATGCTGTGGTCAAGCTTGTTAACTTCTGCTTCGTTAATGAGATCCACAGCTTAGCAAGTAACTACCCACTCTCAGATGGTTCTCTATTTAGACCTCCTATAGGGAGCAGCAAGGTACCAAGGAAAGAGCTCTGAATTTGGAGGTAGAGAAGCTGGGTGTGAATCCCACATCTGATCCTTACTCTCTGTGTGACTTTGGACAAGTGACAACCTCATTGGGCCTCATTTTGCTCATCTTTAAAATGCAAGGGTTAATCCCGATGACTTTTTAATGTCCCTTCCAGATCTAAATCTCTGACCCTATTTTCTTCACAACTTTTATTTTTCTTATTATCTTAATTAGGTTCCATAAGTAAGCATTCTTAATTAGATTTTATTGCATGAGTTTGTATTGCATAGATATATGGAATCAATTTTATATCTTTACATGTTAATTCACTGCCAAATATTCAAGATAAGAGCAGAATGAAAATAGAGCTTTTGAGAGCAGAGGGAAAAAGTAGCTTTCCTACCAAATGGAATTCATCTGACTCTAAAGGAGAGTTTCAGACAATAATTCTGTGCTCATGCTTGCTATAGCCTTCAACTTCCTGACATTTGAGAAGCATTAGGGACATCTAGAATTCTTCATTGTGTGAGATCTTGGAGCTAGAATCTAGTTTTGCTTCTTGCCCTTGGTGCCAAGGTCTCACAGGGGAAAATTTGTCTCTAGTTGGTGAAGTACATGGAAAGCTATACTTGCAGACCTCATTTTGAATCCTGCCTCAGAGACTTGCTAGCAGTATGACCTGGGTAAGTCGTTTTCCTTCTCTTCTACTTGGTTTCCTTTCAGCCTTAGTTTCCATCTAGAAAATGGGGGTATCATGTGTAATGTAGTGTATCTAAGACACTTTTCAAACCTTGAAATATATATAAATGCTAACTATTACCTTTCCTCCATCAAATGGAGAAAATTTTGGCAAAAGGGTGCCAGGATCAAGAAGATTGATATATTTGTGTTGATATTCACATAGAAATTCAGAGTGTAAATGGGCTACTGTTCTCTCCTGTGTTGTACTGGGCAGGCAATCAACATAAGTCACATAGATTGGACACATCATAGCGAGAAAGAAATTGAAATACAACATGAATAATCATGTGGAGCTATGCTTGTATATATGTGTGCGTCTGTTTTTATGTTCCTTTTCAATCAGGTGGAGCTTGATCACACATTCAATGGTTTAGGTAACAGATATATGTATATGCACCTACATGTATATATAGGCTTATGCACCTACATGTATATATAGGCTTATGCACCTACATGTATAGGTATGATCCACATGTACAGAAAAACCAGAATAATCTACATGTAGCTATATAAAACACATTTATGTATGCAAACACATATTTATGACAAGGAATGCATATACATATGTGTTTATATATATGTGTGTATATGTATGTTGTGTGCACGTATGCATATGTATGTATCTGTCCAAACCACTGAATGTATGCCCAAACTTCACCTAGTATATAAACACAAATTTCCACTAAGGAGAATGAATATTGCCTAAAACCTAGTAATTGTTGTTACCAAATATCTAATACTACATTTTCAGTTAAGACTCAAATACGTACACATGTATCGAACATTTATGTAGTTCTTATGATATGCTAAATGCTTTAAAATTATTATCTTACTTGATCCTCACATCCACCCTGGGATGGAGGTGCTATTATCTCCATCTTAAAAGTGAGGAAACCGAGGCACACAGAGGTTATGTGACTGGCCCAAGGCCACACAGCTAGTAAGTATCTGAGGTCAAGTGTCTTCCTGACTCTCTAAGCCTGGTGCTCTATTCACTAGGCCACCTAGTTTAGAGGACAGTAGAACCCCTGAGCTTTTGAAGTGTGAAGAAGCAAATACTTGCACTCCAAGCACCATTTGCAGTAAGATGTTTATTTAATAGTGAGGCATAATGATGATGATGATGATGATGGTGACTATGAGGGTCTATTCACAAAGTTTATCTCATTTGGTCCTCACAACAACCCTGGGAGCTAAGTGCTAATTTTACTTCTATTTTATAGATAAAAATATGAAGCAGGCAGAGAGAAGTTAAATTATTTGTTCAGAAACACACAGGTGGGAAGCATCCAAGGACTGATTTGAATGCAATGTCTCCTGACGTCAGGTCCATTATCCTTTCCCCGGCGCTAACTAGCTGCCTCACTTAGAATCAGGAGACCAGAAGTTTGAACTCCCTTACTACCTGTGTGATGTTGGGGGTGTCACACATATAGATCTAATATCTTAAATCACTCAACCTTTCAGATTGTCAGTTTCCCCTGTTCAATAAATTTGATTCCTCACCCCTGCATTAGGTGATTTCTGATGTCTTTTCAGGTCTTCATAAGGTAGTCTTTTAAGAAAACACTATAGGAAATGTTTATTATAATGTATCTTTAATTCTGCTTGGTTACTTTGAATGCAGGTTTGCACTTTCAACTGCCATGTTGTATGTATAGTAGGACAAGGATTTGACTTGGAGTCACAAGTCCTGGATTCAAATTCTTGTCTATCACTTAGTAATTGTGATGCTGGCAAGTCCATTAATTTCTGTGAGTTTTAGTCCCCTCATCTGCATAAAAAGTGGAACAAGTGGGACAATATGTCCTTCACAGGGTTGTCATGAGGCAAACACTTTGAAAACCAAAAAGTCCTCTGTAAATCTGTTATTCAGAAGAATAGCCAAGGTCTGTTAGGGACTCGAAATAAGCTGTGTCTCCATCTTGGTGTTCATGTCTGTAAGGATGGGTGTTTCTGAACATTGAAACTGAAAGGTTACAACAGTAAATGTCAATTGGACCTCAAATTGGGAGGGAAGGAAGCTGAGGAAGAAAGTTTACTCTTGCAGGAAATGTCAAAAAGTGCTTCAATATGCAAAATATGAAAAAAATATGCTGAGAAGAAAGCTGTAAATTCAGGTCAGGTGAAGGCTTGGATCCCTCCGAGTGATGGCTAACTGTCATATTGTTAAAAAAAAAAAAAAGAAAGAGGAGATAAGACGCTAATTAGAACTTTACCCACAACGTGACAAAAATAATTTACCTCATTTCTCTGCTGTTTGTGGCTCTATCGACATCCTTAATATTACTAAAGCTGTTTACTCTTTTTGGATGACTGCCGAAAGAGAGAGCCATCATTTTTCAAGGACTCATCAGCAGCTAAATGTAAACTCCTAGACTCTTCTCTACTTCAGATTGTGAAAATATGTCTGATGCCACAGAAATAAGGAGCTGTATTGTCTTTGGAGGAATAATCATGATACGTGAGATAAGTTCACTGTTTTGGAAAGTTTGGCTATGACCAGGCTTTGGAAGTATGACATATATCTACTAAAATAATAAAGTTGTTTTGTTTTATTTTTTGTAAAAACAAAATATTTTAGTGGCTGGACTTAATATCAGGAAGTTACTGCTGTTCAGTCTTTCTATTCATGCCCCACTCTCTGTGACCCCCTTTGGAGTTATCTTGCCAAAGAGACCAGAGTGGCTTGCCATTTCTTTCTCCAGCTCATTTTACAGATGAGAAACTGAGGCAAACGGGGTCTAATGACTTGCCCAGGGTCCCACAACTAGTAAGTGTCCGAGGCCAGATTTGAACTCAAGTCTTCCTGATTTCAGGCCTGGTACTCTATCCATTGAGCCCCCTAGCTACCCCTGACAGCAGGAAGATTTGGAATATACACCTGACACTTGTTAGTTGTGTGATCATGGGCAAGCTGTATTAACCTCTCTGCCATTCAGGTTCCTCAATTGTGAAATGAAGTTAATACTATGTATATTTAACTATTGTAAGGCTCTAATGTAATTGTGTATATAAAGAACTTTCCTAGGTTTAAAGGGTCACAAGAATACTAGCTCCTACTTTTAGTTTTTTGATTATTTTGATATTGGTGTAAAGGCAATCAGTGAATGGGAAGATCTTTCCTGACCATGTGAGTGGGCTTCGGGGGTGGGGCTCTCAGGGTCCTGGGGGGCATGGCTAGGACTAGAGCCAATGGACTCCTGTGGTGGGAGGAGCTTAATGAACCCTTGGAGCAGAGCTAAGAGGCAGTTGGTGAGAGCAGTTAAGAGCTGAAGGAGAGAGGAAGCAGTCAGCTAGCTGGAACACAGCTTGGAGATTGTGGCAGAAGTGGCAGCGATGGTGGCAGGCGCTACAAAAAGGCAGGACTGACTCTCGTGGAGACCGGAGAATGCTGAGCAGGGGCTTGAGGTCAGTGGGTAATCTTCTTGCTGGAGGACCTTGGCATTGGAGGGAAGCACGAGAATGGCTTGGCTTGCTGCCATAATGTTTTTCTGTGGCCTCCTGGTCACTATTGTGAGATGGGCATACTGGTTTTGGAAGGTTCTTGCCAGGATCTTGAATTGGGGACACTGGTCCATGGGTCTGCTACTTTTGAGTTTCAATAAATGCTTCACCTCCTCTGCCTTCTACTTAGAGAATTCCTTACATCTTGCGATTCCGGACCGTTCAAGCATATTCACAGTTATCTTTGAAGTCATGAATTCTGCCTTAATAATATAGTTGGTAGGAAAGCAAACTGTGGAGAGTTGGTTAGATGTTCTTTTGTAAGCCTCTGGAACCTGGAATATTTGTAGCCCCCTAACAAGTTACGTCTTGCTCAGTATTTTCCGTAGGAAATTAGTCTGCTATATAATGATATCTCTTCCACTGCTCTATGTAAGTTAGCCAGATAGCATTTATAAAGTGCCTAGTATGTGCCTGGCATTATGTTAAGCATTGGGGATGCAAAGAAAGGCAAAAACAAAACAAAACAAGCTCCTGTTGTCGAGGAGCTCACAGTCCAACGAAAGAGACAATTTGCAGACAACTATGTACAAACAACATATATGTATTTGGATATAATCAACAGAGGGAAGGAAGACAGAAAGATTAAGGATTGTGAAAGACTTCTTGTAGAAGGTGTATTTAGGGGGCAGCTAGGTGGTGCAGTGAGTAGAGCACTGGCCCTGGAGTCAGGAGGACCTGAGTTCAAATCCAGTCTCAGACACTTGACACATGTACTAGCCGTGTGACCTCGGGTAAGTCACTTAACACAAATTATTCTGCCAAAAAACAAACTAAAAAAGAAGGTTTTATTTAAGTTCAGACTTGAAGGAAGCCAGGAATTCCATGAGTTAGAGACTAGGAAGGAAAGCATTGAGACATAGAGTAGAATCACATAAAAGGCATGGAGTTGGGAAGAGTGTCATGTGTGAAGAACTACAAGGAGACCAGGGTCACTGAATCTTAGAGTTCTCTCTACCAAGCGTGGAGAATGTATGGTATGGTAGACTTCTACTCTGACTCAGACTCTTCTCAATTACTTCTTTATTCTGAATCTCAGCCATAAAACTCATTAATCAAAATGGATATGTTTCCCATCACTTGGGTATCCTTGTGTCCATGATGATTAATCGTTGTATAAAGATCACTGGAAAAGTGCAACTCCTATAGTCTATAACTTTAGCTCAAAAGAAAGGATGGTGTCTGAGATACCTCGTAGCGGAAGAAATGAGACTGAGAAGATTTGGAACCAATTTATCCATCCCCAGAAGACATGAAATCCTTTTGAGATTGTGTCTAGGAATTAAAGGTAGTCTTTTATACTGGGGGGGGGGCTCATAATCCGTTTGTGATTATGCTATCTCTTATGTATTTTCCTACAAGTATCAAATTCATATATCTAAGGCTTCACTGAAATTTTGAACAATACATCTTATAGGATACTATATTACTGTATTCAGTTGGTATTTCAAAATAGCTTTTTGCAGTAAATTGGTTGTAATCTCAATTCAGCACATTTTATTCAATTCAATAAGCTTTTCTTTAGACTTTTGTATGTGTAGAGCAGTGAGCTAGATACTGTGGGGATGTCAAGTTTAGATGATACATGGTCCCGGTCTTCATGGATCTTATAGTTTATAAAAAGAAGCATAAAAATGCTTGAATAGCTATTTCAAAACACTCAAGTGCATCAGAAATGTACATACAAAATACTAATGATAGGGGGAAATATTTTGGGGTGGTAGAAAAAGTCATGGAAGGCTTTCTAGAAAAGATGGCACTTGATTTGGGCTTTAAAGGATGGGTAGAAATCCAAAAGGTTGACATCAGAGGCATTCAAGGTATAGGTAATAGCAGGAGCAAAAGCAAAAGTTTGGGTTCATAGCTCAAGGATGATGAGTAGTCAGATTTAGTCAAGGAATGGTAAGCATGAAGGGTAATATCCAATCCAGTCCAATCCAAAAACATCTATTAAGCACCTACTCTGTGCCAGGCACTGTACTAAGTACTGGAGATACAACTGATAAAAAGAAAGATAGTCCCTTGGCCTCAAGGAGTTTACAATCTAAGGAGTGCAGGGAAACATTACACAAAAGAAGGCAGGGAAGCAGAGGTGAGAGGATCCCAGGGGTTACTTAGTAGGGTCCATTTTGTTCTGTGGAATTGCAACAGATGCAAAACTGGAGGGAGCTGAGAGTCTAATTTCTGCCCTCCGTAAGGATGGTATTGGGAAGAATTTGGTACTCCTCCCTCCAGCCTTCCAATTAGAGCAGAGAGGAGGCTGAGAGAGGTAGCACCAATAAGAGCTTATGTTAGCAGCATGGTGGTGACTTTAGAAGTGAGGAGCTTATCCTGGGAAGGTCATCACGTTCCATGAAGTTAAAACCAGGCAGAGGAGTCTATGCAAAGTGGAATGATGAGATAGGAAAAAGGTTGAAGTTGTTTGATGTCAGGTTGTGTAAGGCCTTGAATGCCATGAAAAATATTTTTTAATTCAGTAGTCAGGAAATACATTTTGGGGAGTAAAGGCTCAATGACCACATCTCTATGTAAGCAAGACTAATCTGCAGCTAGTGTGAAGGGGGGCATGAATACTTACAAGGAGGCTATTGTAGTAGCAGTGGTGTGTAATGGGAAATGTTGTTCCTAGGTAATGGCAATGGAAATAGAGGAACAGGGACAAATTAAGAGATACTGTGTAACTAGAACCAATTAGACAAGGAGACAAAACATGAGGAAAGGGGAGAGTCAAAAGATATCAAAAACAAGGGACTGATAATATTGCTAGCTAATATTTATATAATGAGTTAAGGTTTATAAAGCAACACATAGATGTGTGTGTGTGTGTGCGTGCATGTCTAGTTGTGTGACCCTAGGCAGGTCACTTAACCATGTTTCCCTTGGTTTCCTCATCTGTAAAATATCTTGGAAAAGGACAGGACAAGCTACTACAGAATCTTTGCCAAGAAAACTGCAAATTGAGTCACAGAGTCAGATATGACTGAAAAACAACTGAACCACAAAAATATGTGTGTGTATAAAATCTCATTTTATTTTCATAAAACTCTATACATTAGGTTCTATTATCATCCCCATTTTACAGATGAGGAAACTGAGGCTGAGAAGTCATGACTTTCCCAGCATCACAGAACTAGCAAACATCTGAGATACTATTTAAACTCAGGTTTTCCTGACTCCAAGTCCAGTGCCTACATGAATGATCCAATTACAAACAGTAAAGGTGAAATCAGACAGAAGAGCAGATTTGAGGGGAAAGATACTAAATGTGGTTTTGTGCATATTGAGTTTGAAGTGCTAGTAGGATATTCAGAAAGAGTCATCTTGTAGACCATTAAAAAAGGATTGGGACTATGGAGAGAGGTCAGAATTGGAGATATATCTGGGGGTCTTTGGCTTTCAGATGGTAGCTGAAGCTGTAGCCACGAATGAGAACTTTGAAGAAGAGTGAATAGAGAAGGGAGAGGAAAGGACCAAGACTAGATCATTGAGGATGACTCACCTTAAGGAGGCACCAGAGGAAAAGGAACCAATGAAGGGGACAGAGAAGGCTTGGTTAGAGTTAGGAGGACAAGAAGTCAAGGAAAGAGACAGAATCTAGTAGGAGGGGTAATAGTGTCCAGTGCTGCAAAGAGGTCAAGGAAGACAAAGATTAAAAAAATCCCTCCATTACAGTAAGTCAGGAATTATTGGTGGTCTCAGAGAGAGCAATTTCAGTAACCTTGTTGGTGCTGAAAATAGATTGCACAGGGTAATCATTTCAAAAATTGTAGCAGAAAAGAGAAAGGAAGAGATGGGAGAAGAGCTGGATTAAATGGAAAGGCCAAAAGACTTCATTTTGTTTTGTTTTGTTTTGTTTTCTGGGAAGGTTGAACATATTTGAAGGAAGATAGAAATACTATTTGGCATCTATAGTCCACTTTGAAGGTTTGTCGGAGTCAGCCAGCTAGTAGAAGACTGGATTTGAGCTTGTCCTCTTGATTACGGGTCCAGTTCTCTATCCAGGGACCCACATAACTGCTCTACCTACCATAGCAAACTAAGGGCCTGGTCTAGAAGGAGAAACAGAAGATGCAGGGAGAGCAGGCTTTGGAGTTCCAGAACAGGGCATTAGAACAGATGAGAAAAAATGGAATAGCAGGACAAATAGAGAAATTACCCTCTGCAAAGAATAGGAATGGAAGAAAAAAGGATGGAATGGATGAAGCTGCTTATGTTATTTTGAAGCGTGGAGAAAGGCAATTCAGGGAGTGCCCCTGGTGACGGCCTCAGCATTTTCAGGAAAGGAAGAAGTCAAGTCATTTCCTGAAACCATGGTGTGTGTGAATATAGTTAGGGTACTTGAAGTGAGGAAAAGTCCCTGTGGGGAGTGAGATAAGGAGTCAGTAAGAGTCAATAAAAAGATTGTTAAGTACCAATGAAAGCCCAGAGTTTATGCATCGTAAGTTTATAGATTTGCCGTAATATTTAAAGCTTCACTGTCAAGACATTTCTTCAAATAAAATTTAAATGACAACCACTATCCAAATTTCTTTTGTTTTAACACCACTAAAAGTGGAAGCATGCTATAGCAGATGTAGAGAGGCAACCTGGAAGCCAGGAGTGTTGCCTCTCATGCATTCTTTACTGGTTGTGTAACCCTGGCCAAGACAATGAATTTACAAGGCTTCTGGCAACTCTGGAAAACTTTTAGTTACAGAGAAGGTTCTGACCTGCTCTAGTTTCTTTTTTTTTCTTCCAGTCAATAAACATTTGTTAAGTGTCTACTATGTACCAGGAATTGTTCTAAGCACTGGGGATTCAAAGAACGGTTAAAGATAGTCTCTGTTCTCAAGGAGCTAACGGTCTAATGCAGGAGACAACATACAAACAACTATGTGCTAACAAGTTCTATACGGGATGAACTGGAAGTGATAAACAGAGGGAAGCACTAAAATTAAGGGAAATCAGGAAAACCTTCCTGTCTATAGAAGATGAAATTTTATCTGGGGCTTGAAG
Organism: Phalanger gymnotis; assembly: GCA_028646595.1. Taxonomy (NCBI): domain Eukaryota; kingdom Metazoa; phylum Chordata; class Mammalia; order Diprotodontia; family Phalangeridae; genus Phalanger; species Phalanger gymnotis. The sequence goes on along the minus strand of CM053624.1, from coordinate 188,112,000 downwards.
GAAGTCTGAGAAACCAAGAGGTGAAGATGAAGAAGGAAGGCATGGAATGGCCAGTGAAAATGCCTAGAGTACAGAGATGGTATGTCTTGGATGAAAAGCAAGAAGGAGGCCAACATCTCCACTCAAAGTATGTGGAGAGCTGTATGGTATAAGAAGACTGGAAAGATGGAGGGAGGGAACAGCTAACCTGCTCTGGTTTTTGGAACAGGAGTTCTCTACATGAATGTAACCATAGGTCTACTTTCTGTCCTTATTCAAAGGACCACTAAATAGCAAACTAAATTAAGTGTGTGTGTGTGTGCGTGTGTGTGTGCATGTGTGTGTATATGTGTGTGTGTGTGCGTGTGCGCATTTAGGATTGGTTTTGGCATCAAGATCTCAGTTCAAGCTTTACCTTTGAATTATGCTAGCCCTATGAGCTTGAGTAAGTCATTTAACCTCCTGGTGCCTCAGCCAATTTTTGGAGTATAAGTTACAAATGAGTCCCTAGTTTGCACTGTTGGTGCAGACAAACCATAGGTCCAGAACATATGCATATACATGTATGTGTATACATGTGTATATATATACATACACATATATACACATATTATATATACATACACATATATACATATACACATATACATATGCATACATATGCATATATATTATATATAAACACACATACGCAGATGCATATATATTCTTTAAAATTGCATAAATATTGAATTAGGTTCTTCTACCATGTAAATCATTCCATAATAATGAAATAGACACTCACCTCTAAATAGATATTGAAGTCTCCAAAAATACCTAGTTTATTCCCATAGAGAGCTCTGCTCAGGAGAATCCAGAGTAATTTAGGAATCTAATGCTCTAAAACACTTTTTGTTTCTACTTAAATAGGTATTCCCCCATCTGTAAACTTGCTCGATATCAGTCGTACTCAGCACCCAAAAAGATATTTGTAGCATTACAACTTGTAACAAGACCACCAGACCTAAGCTTGATCATACGTCATTCTTCAAGGGGGGAAGATAGCTTTTTCAAAGACTTCATCAGCAAGCATCATGCTGGTTGTTTATTAAATTATTTTATGTAATTTATTCCAAGTTATTATTTTATGTAATTTGTTCCAACCTATCTTTTTTCTGGATTCCCCACCATTTTGAAGTAGTCTTCTATTACTAAGAATTTAATTTCATGCTGCTCTCAAGTATCTTGAATGGAGACCAAAATGTGTATGAGTTCTGGAATAGGAAAATACTAATTTTGTATAATTCATCCAAGATAAATATGTTAAATGTTCTGCTCCAGAAATGCTTTCAAAAATATAATCAACCAAAAGAGATACAGGAGAATTCCCTTTGGTAAAGATGAATCCATGAACAGCAAATTTTAAAATGTAATCATTATAAAATGTGTTCGAAATAAATTCAAACTTGGTATTGAATTAAATGTTTCATTGTCCCTACTTAAAGGTAACTAGACAATGATTCACAAACACCAACATCAGAACACAATATTTATTTAAGGTATTTACATGTTAGACAATTTACAAAATCTAGACAACAGTTTTTGCCCTTTAAGAGCCCATGATATTTTGTTCCACAATATAATATTAATATTTACAACATATTTCCATGAAGAATCAAAATGGGAATTCTTTAAACCAATGAAATCTTCTTATGTAGCAAAATATGAATAGTTGGGCAAAACGTACAGTGCATTTCAAATAAAGAAAGGGGGAAGAGGAGGAGGAGGAGGAGAAGAAAAGTGGGGGAAGAGAGGAGGAAGTTTAGTTCTTGAGTTATGGTACATTTCTATTCATTCATACCACAACATGCTATTTGACTGCACCCACTTTCATCGTATTGTTGCAGATATTAAACTGGCTTTATATTTTATGTATGTATGTGGTTATTTTACAACTTTATCCCTTCATTGTAGGGAATTCTTTGTATACCCTTAAGTCAGCTCTACCCAGAAATACTCTGGGCGTGGATGTATCTTTTTTATTTTATCTTTGCTAAGCATGAACTTCTCAGTTATTTTCCAAATGTTTTAGGAGGGATCAAACTCAAACCCAAATTTTACTCTCATACTTGCTCCTGCCTAAGCATATTCCTTGAATTTACCTGTTCTGACTTCCTTTATTTCCATTACCCTCTCACAATGCTATAGAAATGCTGAGACCAGAACCTTATTTACCCAAGAGTATTTGCTCCATTTAATGATCCTAGACCTTAAATGGAAGTCAGGCCCTAAATAATAAGGTGAGATAGTGTCTGCTATTGCCCTGATGATTCCGAAGTATCTCACACTTGAGATCTTTTGACTGATGTTCAAGGCCTTGTTGTTCTGCTGAATCAACCCCTGTTCCTAATTGACTGAGAAAGGAATCTGGTTAACGAGCTGGTCAAAACAACTTCTTAAAATCACTCATGGCTGGCTCAACTAGTCAGGCTAGATTTGTGGTGAGAGGAAGTGGCCTCCTTCTCTTACAAAACCCTCATCCAATTTTTGGATCCCTGTATTAACAGGATTCTTATGTAGAGGGCAGAATGAAATTCTCTCTCCAAAGCTTCCTTCCTTTTGGAAAAAAAATGCAGAAGGATTTTCTCAAATTAGAGAATGTATGAAAAGCAATTTGTAAGCCCTAAAGTGCTGTATAAATACTGGCTATTATCGTTTCTGTTGAACTTATTTATCATTGATAAATTGTTCATACCCAAAGGGGGAGAGGCTGTGACATATTGCATCTGGCATAGCATTGTCACAAACCAATACATTATATAGCTCTCTCTCTTGGATTCTAATGTATTTATCTACATTTACAAAATTTTACTTGCCTGGATTGAGAAGTGGAATTTCTGCAATGATTCTAGTCACTGTTAAGAATTAAAAAATAAATCCTCTTTTGAAAATGTATGTTGGAGTAGGCCAATAAATGAGGAAGAAATCCTTGGAAAGTAATCAAATCAAATAGCATAAGTGACTATTATTTTAAAAATTTGTAAGGTTTGATAGCTTAAGGAGTGAACGGAATAAGTACTGGGGGCAAGGTGTTTATAACTTAGGATAGGTTTAACCTTGTGGATGGAATTTCACACCTGGTCAAGAATATCCTTCATGGGAAGAACAGAATCCTCATTAGTAGGTGGCAACGAAGACTTCTTTGTCTTTAATGGAGAGACCTCCACTGTCAGGACCTAGTTTTCAACTGACCCAGGGCACTGTCGAAGCACAGTTACATTTTCATACTGAAAAGAAAGAGTAATCGTCAAGGAAGGGGAAGATAGCTGTTTTAACCACAGCTATAGGGACAGTAAAGCAATATAGATTAGTACTAGTTACATGGAAGAAAATAAGGTTTTTTTGTAAAAAATAAAAGATGAAGTTTAAAACAATACAATATTTTTCCTGTTGCCACACAAAGGAATTCTGGAAGATATTCTGGAAGATAATTCTGGGGTTATTTATGCAGCCCTGATCAAGGGGTTTTGCATCGTTATTGTAACTCTGCTGTGACAAGTATGCAGACTTGATATTTTCCCATCTGGATTATCTCCTAGCATTTGGATCTATTTGTTACAATGGCGTGAGTGTGGAAACAGCACATTGGGAGTGGAGAAGCAGAGTGGTGTGGGTGGAGAGGTAGTTTTGTAGAGAAGAATGAGCATCAGATTTGGAGCCCAAACATCTGGCTTCAATCCCCAGCTCTGCTGCTTTTCACCCTTTTGACCTTGGTTAAGTCACATCCTTTCTAAGCATCAGTTTTCCCATCTGAAGAACGGAGCAGTTGTACTAGATGTTGTAATCTAGGCTTTCTAGCAAAGATTAAGAGACCTCTTACAGTGTATATTGTAGAGAGGGATTCTTATTCATCTCCAGGTTGGACTGGATAGATGCTGAGGTCCTTTCCAGACTTTGTGTCCTATGATGCCACAGGTCTCTGCTAGCTCTAAAGCATCATGTATTTTGATAAGAACATCTTATCCGGTAATTTCTTGTCTATGAAGGCAAAATCTTAGTACTTGATATTATGCTGGAAAAAGAAAGGTAAAAACTGTTCCCTCCAGGAACTCACATTCCAACAGGAGAGATAACATTTAAATAACAGTGCACATAGTAGAGTAGATAGGAGGTAAGCTCAAAGAGGAAGACTCTAGAAGCTAAGGTGACCAGGAAAAAAAGTTATCTTGCAGGCCTGGAGGAAAATTCCTGAGCTGAGACCTGAAAGAAGTCAGAGGTGAGAAGAGAAAGAATTCCAAGCATTGGGGATAGCTAGTGTGAAGTCAAAGAGATGGGAGGAGAGAATATGATGTCCACCTCCAGATAGAGAACTAATGACCTCTGAGTGCAAATTGAAGAATACTTTTTCCATTTTCTTTATTTTTCTTGCTTTTCTATTTGCAACATAGCTAATGTGGAAATAAGTTTTGAATTTGACTTCACATGTAAAATGAGCATTGCATTGCTTGCCTTCTCAATGGGTGGAGCTGGGATTGAAGACAGGGAAAGAATTTAGAACTCAAAATTCAAAAATGGAAAAATAAATTCATGAACAAATGAATGGATGGATGGATGAATAAATGCACAATAAACAAATGAACACATAAACAAACAAAAAAATGAAGTGGAACTTGAATCCAGGTCTTCCTGACTTCTAAGTCAGGTCTCTATCCACTACACCACCTTGTCTTTCTATGCAGCACTAAATAAAGGCTTGTCAAATGAATGAATAGCATTTTTCAGTGGAAAGAGTCCTGTCTTTGGGGTCATAGATCTGAGTTTGGATTCTGAATATATTACTTGTTACCTGTGTTACCTAGGGTAAGTTACTTACCTCCCTGGACCACAAGGTACTCATCTATAGAATTAGAGACTAGAGGACTATACTATATGACTGTGAGGTTCCTCATATCCCCAAATGTATGATTACAACATACTTGAATTCTAATGGGAAAAAGTTAAACCTTTAAAGTGGGGGCAAAGGCAACAAGTATATATCCTTCCCTTAGAAAATAGAAATAAGTGAGTGAAAAAATCCCAAACAAACTATTCCCTAAGTAATAATGACTCTGATTATCATTAATTTATATGATCTTGGCCTTAATAGCAAAAAAAAGGGGGATTTCCCCCCCTGTTTTTCTTTAAGTAGCAGGCAATCATTTTAGACTCAAATCATACACACCATATTCATCTACTATACATATACTCTTACATACTGTGGCAAGGGTGGATAAAGATTATTTTTCTGTGAGTTCCTCTCTACAGGACTCAAGGTATTGTAATGCAGATTTTCTTTGATTCCTTTCAAATCCTCTCAAATCCCACAGGGTGGAAGAAAAATTTCAGTGGTCATTATTGTACTTTCTTTCTAACCACCATCACTCACACACCTTCACTTAAAGACGTGCCAATAAAAGACAATACACAAATATCAGAATGATTAAATGTTTAAATTTTTAATAATTTACATTCATTTCTCCTTTCTTTGGAAAAAAAATCCCTGTTGTTTCTCACAACCCTGAATAATATGGTTGGGGGGCATGTACACATCTACTGAAATAGCCCAAGGTTTGGAGTTGTATGGATAAAAGGCTGTGAAGTTATATAATGTCTTCATTATAACTACTCTGTAAGAAGCTTATGAAAATGAAGAATAGGGAAATAGCTCTCATTTACTGTTGCATTTTCTCCAAATATGACAATTGCTGAAGTGACTGCCTAATAGTTTTTCATGGGCTCAGGCCAAACTCTACAGTCAAAGTTGAGAATGAATCACTTTATTGTTTCTGGCTAAAATGGTGAAAAATGTATTAAATGTGTTCCAAGATGTAAGGTATACATAAGCTGTGATAATCTGAATAACTTATCCTTCCAAACTGATTTTGAACTTCATATTAATATCAAAATGGTCTCATGTTTCCTAAAATAACATTTGATATCAAGATACTGGGTTGTTTTTTTTTTTAAGTGAGGGTAGGGGGTGAGGTAGACTATAAGCTTACTGAAACAGGCTATCATCTCCCATATCATTTCAGCATCCCCAGGAAGTAGATGATAAGACATTTTCCACATAAATAAATTAAGAATGTAAGAAACTTGCTTGGTATTTCATAGAAAATTCATAGCAGGCCACACCTCACTGAGGGCTTTAAGCCAAAACTGAAGGCTGGGTAATCACTTGTTAGGTATAATGGCAATGGGATTCTTATTTAGACATAGATAAAACTGGGCAATTTCTGAAGTTTCTTCCAGCTATATAGATTCTATGATTTTGTGAATCCAAAAGAATCCAAAAGAAAAGTTCTTAGAGCAGTGGTTCTTAAAGTGAGATTCAAGGGCCCCGGGGATCTCTGAGACTTTCTGGGGGTCCGTGAGGTCATGATAATACTAAGATGCTACTTGCCTATTAAAATACTTCCCCTTTTTGCAACTACTTATCTGTATGAGACTGGAATTCCTTTAATTAAAACAACATATTGCAAAAGATTGAATACAGAAGCAGATTTAAGAATTTGGGTGTTTTCTATTAAGCCAGACACTAAAGACATTTGCAAAATTATGTGAAACAATTCTACTTTCTCATTATTGTTTGTTTTACAATTTCCCATGAAATGTTCTTTATGTTGACATGCAATGGGGTTTATTATTGCTATTTAAAATGAATTAATATATTTTTAAATAATCAGCTTTAATTTTTAAATGCTAATAGATGTTACCCACATATTAAAAAGCTTTTCTCAATTTTTAAAAGATGAAGGGGTTATGAAGCTAAAAAATTTGAGAACCACTAGGCTAGTGTATGTGTCAAATACATTCTAGAATCCGTTTCCAATAACTGATATACAGGGTGTCCCAAAAGAGTTAGTGCCGTTTTAAGCTATTGAAGTTTCAGCACCAAGCTTAAGAGAATCAGTGAGGAAAGATGGATCTGGTTCAGTTTTGGAGACATCAAGAAGCTGTGTTACTCAGTGGAAATGACACTGGATATGGAGAGAGAGGACTTGGATTTGAATCCCACCTTTGCTATTTACACCTAGTGCGATCCTGGGCATCAGTTTCCTCATAAAATCATGGTTTCTACCTCTGCTGAGATAAATCTTGAAAAATCTAAATTTTCATCACTTCTAGGCCACTCAGGTTAACTCATTTGCTAGTAAGCAAAGAAATCAGTAATCATTTGGAACTTGAGAATATTCAGACCGACATGGAGGAACAAACTCCTAATAGCAGTATGGAAATCTCTGAAATGTGAACAGAGTTTATTTAATCTGCCCAGGCTCTATCCCCTTTGGCTCTCTGTGCTTCTCCCTTTGGAGAACCTCAGAATGCCATTCCATTTCCTCTTCTTCCTTGTGGGATGTGCTTATCTGCTGTAGTATTAATGAGATCAAAGATCTTCCCCACCCATTGAATAGGCCTCTCCTGGGACCAACAAAGGGGGGCCTGATTAGAGACAGTCCCACACCCTTTCACTAACCAGGTGTGATGCCCCAGGTTTACACTCTTTTACTAGTTAGCAAACTAGTTTGCTAGTTTGTGAGAGATGTGAAGCCATCAGGGCCCTAAGGGGAGTTGCTAAAACCGGAGCCAATAGTTTGTCCCCTGAGTTCTAGTCAATCAGATGATGACTAGGACTGTATGAAAAGAGAACCCAGGGCAGAGCCAAGATGGCAGCTGGAAAGCAGGGACTTGCTTAAGTCCTTCCCCAAATCCTTACAAACACCTTTAGAAAATGGCTCTGAACAAATTCTAGAGCGGCAGAACCCACAAAATGGCAGAGGGGAACAGGTCTCCAGGCCAAGAGAGCCTGGATGGTGGCCAGGAAGGGTCTATTGCACAGTGCTGGGAGTGGAGTCAGGACAGACCAGACCTGGAGTCAGCCAGCTGGAAAAAGCCTTAGGGTGATAAATCATTGAGCTGTGGCAGTTACCAGACTTCTCAACCCACAAACACCAAAGAGCAGGTTAGTGGGAAACTGTGGAATCGAGTGGTCTGACCAACAGCCCTGGAGGTGGTGGAGGTAGTGCAGCAGTGGCAAGTGGCAGCAGCAGGAAACTCCAGCATGAGCTGCTTCCCAAGTCCCTGGCTCACACTGTGGGAGAAATCTAGCAGCAGATCAGAGTGGGAGTGAAAGGAGTGCTTTGTGGGCACAAAGGCAGGTTCGCTCGCTGTGCCCTGCTGTTTCCACAATCTGGCTAGCAGCTTCTGTGGGGATGAAAGATCCACCCACAACCAGCACCCAGAAAGCTGCCGGACAGCACAGGTTCTTTTGATCTGCTTAACTGAGGAAAGCAAGGTGAAGGGGTTGGCAAGCTTACTTTAATTCAGCACACAAATATCATTCACTTAGTTCAGGGAAAAAAGCCAGCACCCTGAACTTCAGAGCAAAGTACAAATTACAAACATCAACAGACAGACTCAGTACAATTCATAGTTACCAACATCTAGGTTCAGCCCAGGAGCTCAGAACAAGGGCTGGCCCAGAGTCACGTGTGCCACCGCTGTTGTGGCAAAGAGCTCCAAGAAAGAGAAGGCCAAGCCCTAGTTCTATATCTTTTTCAGCATCAGGGGTGAGTCACACATGTGACACCTTGCCCTGCTTGGATCTGGGTTGCAGTCCTAGATGGTGGTCCTGCGTGTGGGGGGAGGGGGAGCATTGGTGTGGTAAGCTTGCCAACCCCTTCACCTTGCTTTCCTCAGTTAAGCAGATCAAAAGAACCTGTGCTTTCTGGGTGCTGGCAGCTTTCTGAGTGCTGGCTGTGGGTGGATCTTTCACCCCCACAGAAGCTGCTAGCCAGATTGTGGAAACACCTGCTTAGATCTGCATTGCGGTCCAGTTTGGCAGTTCTTGGGGGAGGAGGAGCACTGCTGTGACAGAGCTTGAGGTGATGGTGGAGTAGAAGTAGCTCTGAAAACAACAGTGCTTGGACCCTAAAGCTTGGGACAAAGTACTCGCTACAAGCAGTCATACCCTGACAAAAAGCTCGAGGGACAAGTAGCTGGCTGGGAATATGAGCAGGCAGCGAAAACAAACTCAAATTCAAACTCTAGATTCCTTTTTTGGTGACAAAGAAGATGAAATCATATAGCCAGAAGAAGTCAACAAAGTCAAAGAGCCTACATCAAAAGCCTCCAAGAAAAATATGAAATGGTTTCAGGCCATGGAAGAGCTCAAAAAGGGTTTGGAAAAGCAAGTAAGACAAGTAGAGGAAAAATTGGGACAAGAAATGAGAATGATGCAAGAAAACCATGAAAAACAAGTCGATGACTTGCTAAGGGAGACCCCAAAAATACTGAAGAAAATAACACCTTAAAAATAGACTAACTCAAATGGCAAAAGAGTTCCAAAAAGCCAATAAGGAGAAGAATGCCTTGAAAGGCTGAATTAGACAAATATAAAATGAGGTGCAAAAGACCACTGAAGAAAATACTAGCTTAAAAATTAGATTGGAGCAAGTGGAAGCTAGTGACTTGATGAGAAAGCAAGATATTATAAAAGAGAACCCAAGGAATGAAAAAATGGAAGACAATGTGAACTATCTCATTGGAAAAACCACTGACCTGGAAAATAGATCCAGGAGAGATAATTTAAAAATTATTGGACTATCTGAAAGCCATGATCAAAAAAAGAGTCTAGTCATCATCTTTCAAGAAATTATCAAGGAGAACTGCCCTGAAATCCTAGAACCAGAGGGTAAAACAGAAATTGAAAGAATCCACCAATCGCCTCCTGAAAAAGATCCCAAAAAGAAAATTCCTAGGAATATTATTGCCAAATTCCAGAGTTTCCAGGTCAAGGATAAAATACTGCAAACAGCCAGAAAGAAACAATTTGAATATTGTGGAAACACAATCAGAATAACAGAAGATCTAGCAGCTTCTACATTAAGAGATTGAAGGGTTTGGAATATGATATTCCAGAGGTCAAAGGAGCTAGGATTAAAATCAAGAATCACCTACCCAGCAAAACTGAGTATCATGCTCCAAGGCAAAATACGAATTTCAATAAAATAGAGGACTTTCAAGCTTTCTCAGTGAAAAGACCAGAGCTGAACAGAAAATTTGACTTTCAAATACAAGAATCAAGAGAAACATGAAAAGATAAACAAGAAAGAGAATTCATAAGAGACTTACTAAAGTTGAACTGTTTTGTTTACTTTCCTACACGGAAAGATGATCTGTGTAATTCATGAGACCTTTCTCAGTATTAGGGAAGTGGAAGGGAATATACATATATGTAGACAGAGGACACAGGGTGAGTTGAATATGAAGGGATGATATCTAAAAAGATGATATAAATTGAAGGAGTGAGAGAGGAGTATATTGAGAGAGGGAGAAAGGTAGAGATAGAATGGGGTAAATTATCTCACAAAAAGTGGCAAGAAAAAGCAGTTCTGTTGGAAGGGAAGAGGAGGTAGGTGAGGAGGAATGAGTCAATCTTACTTTCATCGGAGTCAACCTGAGGAGGGAAAAACATACACACCCAAATGGGTATCTTACTCCACAGGAAAGTAAGGGAAAGGAGATTAAAAAGGGGGAGATGATAGAAGATAGGGCAGATAGGGGGAGGAGGTAATCAAAAGCAAACACTTTTGAAAAGGAACAGGGTCAAGGGAGAAAACTGAATAAAGGGGGAAAGGATAAGATGGAGGGAAATATAGTTAGCCTTTCACAACATAAGCATTGTGGAAGTGTTTTACATAATGATACATTTGTGTTATTTGTTGATTTGCTTGCCTTCCTAGGGATGGTGGGTAGGAAGGGAAGAGGGGAGAGTATTTGGATCTCAAAGTCTTAAAAGCAGATGCTCAAAAAAAAGTTGTTTTGTTTTGTTTTGTTTTGTTTTTTTGCATGCAGCTGGGAACAAGATATATAGGAAATGGGGCATGGAAATCTATCCTGCCCTACAAGAAAGTAAGGGAAAAGGGGATGAGGGGGGAGTGGGGTGACAGAAGAGAGGGCTGACTGAGGAATGAGGCAATCAGAATATATGCCATCTTGGAATGGGGGGGGAGGGTGGAAATGGGGAGAAAATTTGTAACTCAAAATCTTGTGGAAATCAATGTTAAAAACCAAAATATTAAATAAAAATGATAAAATTTAATAAAAGAGGGCCCAGAACTGGGAGCAGCATTGCAGAGAGCAGCAGGATTCAGAAGCAGACATCAAAAAGACCGTGAGGCAGCAGACACAAAGGGAGAGCCAGCATCACGAGAGACTACAGAGCAGAGAGTACTGAACAAGAGAGAGTTTTGGAGATGGACGAACTCGGAGTCAGCAGAGCTTCAGGAGAGAGTGCTGATCAGAGAGCTAGGATTTGTGAGTGACTTTTTACATGAAGTGGGGGGAAGTTACAGTATGGTATATACATTATATAACAGCTCCTTGTTATATATATGGTATATACAGTATATAACAGCTCCTTGTTACAATACTTTGCTATAATTTCCTTGTTATTACATTGAGGTGGGCTCACTGATTTTGGAATATTATTGATACTATATGGAATTGTAACTACTGGTCCTGGGATTGGATTCTCTCATGTCTAGCATTGTTGTTATATCTGCATAGTCCAGCTGGGTTTCTAAGACTACTGACCACTGTCCAGGAAGCCACAGGCACTATTCCTAATGTCCAGTCCTTCTACTATTACCCATGCTGTGCTTCAGCGTTAAAAGTGACTCTAGCTAACTTAGTATCATAGATTTAAAGCTTGAAGAGCCCTTTGAGGCCATCAGTGCAGTTTCTTCATTTTACGGTTTTGGAAACGGATGCTTACTGAGGTTAAATCATTTTTCCAGGATCACACAGCTACTAAGAATCTGAAGCAGAACTGAAGACTGAATTCAGTCCTTGAAGTCAAGACTTGCTGAATCTAGGTCCAACCCTCTGTCTTCCATGCCATGGATTGTCCTTGCTTTCCACCAGTAAATGCCAGCAGTTTAGCCACAGAGCCTAATGCCAAATAGAGTCCTAGCTATTAGGTATGTTCCACTACATATGCAGCAGAACACCAAGCTTTGTTTTTTAATGTGAGCTTTAAAACAGCATGCAAATTATATTTGTGTTAGATTGCAAGCACCTTGAGAACAAAGTCTCTATCATATCTATCTTCATATTTCTAGAATGATGTGTTGAACATGTTTCCTATGTCTTAACATATGTTTTATTGAGTTAAATTTAAAAAAACAACAAACATAAAACTTCTAAAATTATTGAAATCATTTTTTCAAGAAGGATGATGTACAGGTCTATACCATTGAAATATATTTTTCAAACTCCAATACAAAAATCTAATATAAAGTAATTCTGAGGAGCTACTCCAATGAAAAAAGTCTGGATAGGAATTGAAACACCTGTGTTGGAGGTGAAATTCCTCTAATGTGGGGACTTGGGAAATGATTTAGGCTCTCTATTATTCAATTTCCTCATTTGTAAAGGAGAAATAAAAATACTTGGTCCTTCTTGCTTCATTCAAGAGTGGCTAGGACCAATGATGTATTTTGTAAGAGGTTTCATGAGAACATAATATAAGGGGAAATAAAAAAAAGAGAGAGGAATATAGTGTATTTAAATGATACAGGAATAGAGTGATAGCATGTTTACCTGCAGTATATAATAATAATAGCAGCTGTTCACATTTGGAGGTTGGAGGGTTGACCAAGGAAGACTTAGTCCTTAGAGCAGACTTAATTTCATCCTTTCTTGTGGGTTATACAGAGAATGCTCAGATATTCTCTTTCTTGTTGTTTAGTCATGTCCAACTCTTCATGACCCCATTTTGGGATTGGATTGGCAAAGATACTGGAATGGTATTTCCATTTCCTTCTCTAGCACATTTGGCAGATGAGGAAACTGAGCCAAACAGGGTTAAATGACTTTGCCGGGGTCACACAGCCAGTTAGTATCTGAGGCCAGATTTGAACTCATGAAGATGAGTCTTACTAATTCTAAGCCCAGTGCTCTAGCTACTGCACCACCCAGCTGCCCCTGCTTGCTGCCAGTCTAACACATGGAACTTCAGAAACTGTTTTCTGCCACAATGATTTAGTATAAATACTATGTGATAGTGAAAAGCCATCTAATTGGCTTCAGAGACAGAAAGAATGAGGATTCTAGGGAGGTTGAGCCAGAACTAAGTGTGCATGTTAAAAGTTCAAGCAAGGGGCAGCTAGGTGGCACAGTGAGTAGAGCACCGGCCCTGGAGTCAGGAGGACCTGAGTTCAAATGTAGCCTCAGATACTTGACACACTTATTAGCTGTGTGACCTTGGGCAAGTAATTTAACCCTAACTGCCCTGCCTTCCCACCTCCCAAAAACAGTTTAAACAGATGAGTTCTCACTCTCTTCCCTGGCAGCTTCCAAGTAAGGGGGATTGCTATGAACCAGGGATAGGGAAATTGGCCATTTCCCTCCACCCAGGCTATAGTGTCTTTGTTTCCTTTTTGTTTATTTTTCCAGATTATAGGTGAACACATATTCCAAAAGAGGAATAAGACAACTGATGAGTTTGGAAGATACTGAGATCCAGTAGAGGTTGAACTAGCAGACAGAACTAAATGGTAGCTGAGGTCCACTAGAGGCATCTGCAGCAGGCATGGAGGTCCCTGATAATAATTAGAAAAGAGAACTGGAAGGTACTCAGTCAGAAATGTTTACTGCACATATGCCTCATTATACTTGTACTTCAAATTTGACCCTATACTCCCCAGGAGCCTTATGTGTAAGGGATGAGTGTGCATCCAAGTTGGGAGATAGTTTTTGTAACTATTGTCCTTCATAGGCTATCTCGATATAATTGCTCTTCTAAAAGCAAGTTGATATTGACTGATTGATACTGAAGGGGGATACCAGGTGGGGGTTAATAGCTTCTAACAGCACTAGAAGTTACAACTCTTCACAGTTACTTTTAGAACCCTAACAGGAGAAATAATATTCTCTCCTCTCCTCACCTAACTTATCGGTGCAGCTTGACTTGGACTCATGGCCCAAAAAGACTACAACATTTATAGAGCATTTTAATGTTTTCAAAGAATTTTAAATACTGCACTTTATATCTAATTTGGCTCTCATAACCTTCTAAGATAGGTTCCATTATTATTCCTATTTTACAGATAGGAAAACTGAGGGTCAGAGGTCCAAAGTATGACCATACATTATATATAGTCATAAAGAAAATTTACTCATCTTCGGAGAATAAAATTAAGATCCAGAAAGAGAAAATATGTTTCCAATAACCACAGAGTCATCATAAACGTATCTGTAGTGATCTATAATCTTACATCATCTGTAATAATTTATTAAACATTATCTTTTCAACAATCAAAAAGAAACTTGAATATTAATTCCATGGATTAGAAAAAGACTTTTCATAATCTGCTACATATATTTACGAAAGGTTTAGTAGATTTATAAAATTGGTCCTTTATTCATTTTAAAAATGTATAAAAAGTAGTGAGATTATATTTTACTTTTTTCAATGGAAGGAAATGCATAAGCTAAGCAATACTGCTTTCCAACAGAAAAAGTTGTTTAAAACTTTCTAGTTCTCTTCTTAACATTATGAAGAAAACTTATGTTTAACCCTTCTATCAGACATAAAGGGCATGGATAAAATTTTGGAACCTCTTATTTTCTGGTCAGATGGAAACACCTTAAATGCACATAGGTTCACAAGGCTCACAATTTGAAAAATTTTATTTGTAAGTTAAGGGTAATTGATAGGGCTCACATCTGAATTCAAGAAAGTTCCAATACCATCATACCCAGTGAGAAATACTTCAGTAAATGACATATAATTCCTGCAACTTGCAGGGTTGTCCTGGTTGTATAGATCCAGTTTGAGATTTTTTTCCTCTGCATCAGCGCTCTCCTGCAAATTTATTTTGCCTGTGGTATTTCCCACTCTTAGCAGGCATCATTGGTCACTACTCACCTTTAGTCCTCTTCTCACTATCATTCTCCACCTCATTGTTGTATATAGCTGTCCTTTATTTCTGACAATTGACTGTGTTCTCATGACTGTCACCATCTTCTGTAGCATCTGTTTCATGCTAGTTATTCCTTTCACATCATGGGGGCTAAAGTCTCCCCCCATATCAAAAATCCAAGTAAAATCTTTGGCCCTCCTTTCATACCAGAGAAGAAGTCTGATTTTTTTTTCTTTTTCTTTTATGTGGTATTTACAGTACTTATTGTAAAATTTGGGTTAAGCATTTGGTCATAGGCTATATGTCATCTGCTGCCCTTTGCATGTCATCTGTGGCTTCCACAAAACTCTCACCCAAATTACCATTTAATTTCTTATGCTGATTCATGATATATTGAAACCATGATGGGAAAGTTGTGATGTAAAAGGGATAACTGTACTTAGTTCTTTTTCTGCTAGCCACAATTTGACTCTCCTTTAACATACAGTACCTATCTTCACTGTGCTTTCTGCCAATCAGTTTTCTTTGCCATTTTCTGAGCTCTCTTCCAAGACGTGGTATAAATTCCCTTTCCTAAGGAACCAGCTCACTAACATATTCCATATGGGACTAGGTTTTGTTGTTGTTTTATTTTTTCTTAAATAGTTCAAAATACCACTCTTCTATTCACAAGGTTTATTTATTTTATGCACAATTACTATAGTCTCAATGTAAACTTATTGGGAAGTTGTGAGTATCTCTTCTTATTCTTCTTAATGCAGTGGTGTCAGACTCAAACAGAAATAAGGGTCACTAAGCTGTACAGAGGGATCTCTATGGATTCCATATTCTCTTGGAAGGCCACATGTTAACATTATCTATATTCTACTTTATTTGTATTTATTTTATTAAATATTTCCCAGATACATTTTAATCTGCCTTGAACCACACTGAAGAGTGTTGCTACTATAAAGTCATGTTTGACACGTCTGTCCTGGTGGGTCTTTCCCCCTAATTCCCATACAGGCTAATAGGTTATTGGCATCTGCCTTTTTTCCTCGTTGTTTATGTGTTATATTTTTCCCTCACTCCAGCACTGTTTTCTAAAGTTACAGAGGCTGATTTAGGCTTGATACAGAAAGGCTTTCTATGGATTAGAACTAGCCAAAATTGTAGTGGAATGCTTCTGGAGGTAGTGATTTCTTTGTCACTGGAGATCTTCAAAAGAGGCTGGACTTACTGGGGATGTTATAGGAAGGATTCCTATTCAGCATAAGTTGAATAAGCTTTTGAAGCACCTTCCAGCCTTGAGATTCTGTGATAATATATTTATGCATTCAAGATACCAGAATACAGCCTCAAATGTAGCTGTGTTTAACTTCAGAGGGAAATCGTGCCTGTTGTCAAATATCTTTGTGCATGTTGCGCATGTTGATTTGGGATGTTTCAACATTCATGACTCTGCAGCAAGGCTTTTTATCCTTGATGATGTCAAACTTCACTGGACTTACTCTACTAGTGTTTATTCTTTTGACAAATACACATTAAGCACCTGCTATGCACAGAACACATACTGTGCTATGAATTGGGTGAGATGCAAAGTTTAGAGCAGGTACAAATCTCTGCCCTTATGGCATTTATAGTTTGGTGAGTGTTTGAGAGAGGGGAATAAGCATTTATTAAGTATCTACTGTGTGCCAGGCACTTGTTTCCACAATCTGGCTAGCAGCTTCTGGGGGGGGGAAGGGGAGATCCACCCACAGCCAGCACCCAGAAAGCTGCCAGATAGCCAGAAAGCCCAGGTTCTTTTAATCTGCCTTAATAAGGACAGCAAGGTTAAGGGGTTGGCAAGCTTACTTTAATTCAGCACACAAATAT
>CM053624.1:188056629-188094716 GCA_028646595.1 Phalanger gymnotis | reverse complement strand
AACACCATCTCAAGAGCTCTTAACCAAATTACAAACAGACAGACCCAATACAATTCATACTTACCAGTACCAACATCTGGATTTCAAAGCCGGGGGGCAGTTTGCAGCTTGCCCAGAGTCTCAACACTCCTTCCATGAGTGTGCCCCAAAAATCAAATGCCAAGCTCTCTCCAGTTACATCCAGTTTTTGGAGCCCTGAAGGCTTTGACCTCACCCAGGCTGAGTCTGGGAAAGTTCTCCATCCCCAGGATCACATCGTATACAAATCAATGACTCCTACTTGTCTCAGTGCTGAGAAATACTCCAAGACAAAACGATCTCACTTTATCTGCCCCAGAATCATTAAAGGCACTTAAGAGAAGAAAAGCAAAATGTCCCACCTTAATTACTATTACATAATAATGTTAATGTTACTAATAGGGGTTTGGGCCTGGGGCTTAGCACTTAGCAAGATTCAATGAAATAGCTGAATTACTCAAAGAAAACAAAAGACAAACTCTTCAAGGGCACTTGTTGAACTAAGTGCTAAGGAGCCCATTTTGCCTTACCCACACAGCACTGTGCTAAGAACCTTCCAAACATCTCACTTGATCCTCCCAACCACCCTGTGAAGGAGGAGCTATTACTATCCCCATGTTTATAGATGAGGAAAGTGAAGCAGAGGCTAAGCGATTTGCGTAGGTCCATACCCCAAGCAAGTGTCAGGTCAAATTTTAACTCTGATGTTTGTGACTCTAGCCCTCTTTAGTAAGCAAATTATAACTGGCAGTGTTGTGATGAATGAACGAGGCAGATAAAGTATTTACTATGCAGAGGGAAGAAAACTGAACTAAGAAAGCACTATATAAAATGAACATTCTAATGTAAAAGAAAAGTAAAGCAAAACACACCAGAATTTAGATTAATATGATGACCATTCTTGATTCCAGAGGATTGACGATGAAACTGATTTCCTTCTTTATAGGCATAAGGTACTGGATTATGAGCATGGAATACTTCATGCTCTCTTGAATAAGGTTAATGTGTCTGCTTTATTTCCCCTTTTTGTTGCTGTTACAAGACAGGATTCTATGTGTTGAGTGAAAGTGATGCTAAAAAAGCTCCAATAAACGTCATTTTTAAAACAAAAGAATCAGAGAGATACAAAACAGAGTACCCTTTGAGGTCTGAGGGAGTTCCATACTGACCAAGGAGTGTTCATTGATGTGGAATTTGAATTCATCTTTAAAGGATAGATAACGATTCAAAGGACAAAGAAGAGAAGGTAAGCAAAGGAAATAGTGTGAATAAAAACTCAAGGTAGAAGAGTACAAGCAACATTTGTAGGTTGGGTGGAGGGTGAGGGATAGGAGGAGGGCAATTTGGGTAAAGAGGGTATCCCAGTTTGACTAGAATATGGAGTACATTAAGCTGAGGTAATGAGAGATAAAGCTGAAAAGATAAGAGGGCACCAGATTGTGAAGGACCTTGAATGGCAAATAAAGGAGCCTCAAATGTATTCACAAACCAGTAAGAAGCATTTATTAAGTTCTTACCCTATGTGTCAGGCAGTGTCCTAAGCATTTAAAGTGCAAAGAAAAAGCAAAAATTGTTCAAACAAAATGATGACGGTCACTGGGTATTTTTTGAGCAAAGGAGTGGTATAACCAGATGAATGCATATGAGATGTTATTCTGACAGCTGGACAAGGGAAGAATTGGGAGGGGAAAAAGGAATATATGTTATGAGAATTGTATTAGTGAAGGAAATGAAGATCTTCCTGGGGTAGGAACAATAGGAATAGAGTAGAAGGCAGGACCATACATGTTTTTAACAGGGGTTTTGTTTTTTCTTGTTTTTCCTATAAGAAAGAGAGAACTAGGAAGGTAAGAAGGCTGATTTTTTTTTGTTTAAAATATCCTAAATTTAATTTTAAAAAGAAAGATGGTGGTAGAGGAATGGTCTTCAAGTATTAGTGGAGAGTGAAGAATATGTTCACACTTCTTTCTGGACCTGTGAATTGGGAGAGTGAAAGAATGAGGTGGTAGGGGAGGTCTACAATAGAGAGGCTGTCAAAAGATGTGTTATCCTCAGAGGAAAGTCAGGTTTCAGTGATAAGGTGGAAGGAATGTTCATTTAAAGTTAAATTATCTAGGAGTTCGTTGAGAGTAGAAGTGTGTTTATGGGGGTAGTGAGAGGACAGTGTTTCAGTGATTCAGATGACCAAATAGAATGGGGTAAGAGATCAGTGATCCAATTTTATTTCTAAATCAATTAGCTTAGATACTTTCTATAGGTGCAGCAGCTATAGTGGTTTTTGCTATAGAGGACTTTGGAGTAAAGTGTTAGAATGGGGGTGAAAATTTGGAGAGAGATGTAGGGATATGTTACCTTGTGCGGAAAGGGTTCTTAGTGTCTTCATTTTTCAGATGAGAAAACTGAGGCAGACAGAGGTTAATTGACTTGCCAGGGGTCATGTACCTAGTAAATAAAGATTGGAATTCAAGGCTTCCTGACACCAAGTCCAACACTTTCTCCAATGTACTACCCAGCTACCTATATAACCAGAAATGAGAAAACAGTATGACTGGGAAGAGTGTGATAGCACATTCCATTAGCAGAATTTGTACAATTAAATCATCCCATATTTTGAAATAAAATTTGGAATGTTGCTATTTTGAAATGTTCGCATGGCAGCTGGGTGGTGTAGTAGACAGAGGGCTAGATTTGGAATCAGGAAGAGTTGAGTTTGTTTCCTGTCCCAGACACCTATTAGCAAGTTGTTAGACAAGTTGTTAACCCTCTTCATCTTCAGTTTCCTCATCTGTAAAGTGAGAAAGATGGCCTTGAAGACTGCTAAGTTCGATTTCAGCTC
This sequence comes from Phalanger gymnotis, assembly GCA_028646595.1. Lineage (NCBI taxonomy): Eukaryota > Metazoa > Chordata > Mammalia > Diprotodontia > Phalangeridae > Phalanger > Phalanger gymnotis. The sequence goes on along the minus strand of CM053624.1, from coordinate 188,091,862 downwards.
CTTTGACCTCACCACCTTGAGCTTTGATGGAAGGAGGGCTTTGGGGCTCTCAGGGGGAAAATGAGGACTTGCAGTCCACCTGATAAATGGATCAGTTAAGTAGTAAGGTTTAAATTAAGTACTCTCGCCCGCTTGCATTGACTCCAGTGCTATTTTGTACCTTACAAACACTCACAATAGGGAACTTTACATTTTTTCCTGACATTGTTGATTGTATGTACATGAGTGATTGATGGAAATCATCCTTGAAATCGCCCCTGCTCAAGATAAATCTCTATGCCTTTTTGGGTGAAAGAATTGCATACCTGTGAAAGGGCCATAATAGGGTAATTTTCTGACACAGAACAGTTCTCAATGTTTTCCATGCTTGATGGACCTGGCTGCTTATGAGGAAATATGTGAATCCTCCACAAGGGCCTTCTTTAACTTTATCTTCATCTATCTTAAGATAGTCTGAACAAATTCTGCCATCTCCTAGGCATTTTCTACCTTGCTGTCTGTTACATTGCCTCTACCACTTCATTCCACATGATGTGTGGAATGTCTTTGTCATTGACACATAGTTCTTGGGATCTAATGTGGATGCAAGAGACAGAAAGATCACTGTGTGATTTTTTTTAAAAAATACTTCTTTCAATTGCTGGTGAGCTGGAGCATGTGTTTTTCTGCTTCAGTTCCAGATTTCTTTCTGCCTTCACCAGGCTCTGTTTCTTCTCAACTGTCACTTTGAGCTGAAACCTTCTAAACTTTCCATTGTTTCTACACAGACCCATCCTTATTTTCTTGCCAGAATCTTTTGAACTTTTCTCTCTGAAACTTTCTTTTGTATCCATCTGCGTTCTTCTTGCCAGCTCCTCCTTTTTAACTTCGCTGCTTAGCCTTTCTTACCCTGTCAACATTATTTCAATAGATCTGATGATGATTAAAATTAAATGCTTAGTGAAGTTCTTATAGGCTCTCTCAACCTTTTTCTGTTCCTTGAGTAATTTTTAATGCACAGCCATTGCCGCCTTATACAACATTGTGGAGTAGTAGGAAGGAGAATTAAGTTAGGAGTCTGAGGTCCTTGAGACTGAATCCTAGATCTGCTGCTTCCTAGCTCTGTAACCCTGGACAAGTCATTTAAACTCTCTACTCCATAATTTTCTTATCTAAAATAAGGAGATTCAGCTAGATGATTTCTAAGATCTCATCTAGCTCTAAATATACCTGTTTCTGGAAGATTCTAATGACTAAATAGAGTTCAGAACTAGAAGAGATTTTAGCTACTATCTAGTCCAACATCTGTCCCATTTTGTAACTGAGGAGTCTGAGGCCCAGAAAGCTTAAATAACCGTCTCAGGGTCACAGAGTTAGTGAGTGGAAGAGACGCAATTAAAACTCAAGTCTTCTGACTAAGAAATTGATGTGCTTTGATTATTCTGAGAAGGAGTTGGTTGGGTCTTTCGCAGTTGATTATTCCTCTAATGACAAATATATCAGAAAAGAGCTGTCTCACTTCTGAGAAGAAAATCAATTTGATTGTCTTTCCATGGGGACCTCTACCTTCTAGAAATATTTGACATAGAGGCAGTTATTGGTGACAAAGGTAGTTAACAATAATTGTTCATCCTGGTTTCTTCTTCTAAATATGTTAAGGCAGGCTTCATCCTTCTGTAAAATTTGTTTCAAGATGAGCCCTCTTCTCTTTTCTGTCTACAGTTCCTTCTTTGCTGATTTCATCATCTCCTCTGGTTTCAATTATCATCCCAATGCAGATAACTGTATTATCTATATATTTAGTCATTGTCTCCTTCATTTCAGCCCTGTATCACTAACCACTGGGCATCTCCAACTATAAGACTTATAAGCATCTCAAACCTAATATATTCAAAATGAACTTAAAAACTTATCATTAAACTCATGTTTCTCTTAACTTTTATATCTGTTTATTTGCATCATCATTTTTCCAATCAGTCATCCTTGACCCTTCCCTTTATCTTACTATCCCAAATTAATCATTTGCTAAATCTTTTACCTCCGCATCAACTCTCATATCCATTCTTTTTCTCCAACTTATATGTCCCTCATCATTTCTACCCTGGAATATGGGAATAGCCTTCTAAAGACTAGCATCTGGTATTCCTCTGTTCTAATCCATCATCCACACAATTGACAAAATAATCTTCTGAAAATAACAAAAAATGGCCACATTACACCCTTGTTCAAGAATGTTAAATGATTCTTTCTTATCTCTAGGATGAAATACAAACTCCTCAGCTTGGCATTCAAGGCTCTTCATAATCCAACTTTCCAAACAGACTTCACATTACTTGTTTTCTTGCACTCCATATTTGAGCCAGATTAGGCTACTATTGACTTTCCCCAAACTTGGCATACAATCTCATACCTCTATGTCTTTGCACAGGCTGTCTTCCTTCCTTGGAATACATTCCATCCTTTATTCTATTTCTTAGGTTTCTTCTGTTTGTGCAAAGCTCAGGTCATGTGTCATCTTCTATGCAAAGTCTTTCCTTATTTCCTTAGTTGTCAATGCTCTGTTCCTCCTTAAATTTGTACTTATGTGCTGTTCTGTTTACATGTGGTACAGTAGACAATGAGACTTCTGAATCTAGGCCTAATGTGGTCAAACACTACACTAAATGCAGTCTTTGACCTCTAGGAACTTTCATTCTATCAGGAAAAATGACACAAGCCCATATATAGATGCAAAATATACACAAAGTAATTCAAGGTAATTTAAGAGAATGGGGAAAGCATTCAAAACTGGAGAAGGAAAGGGAAGGGATTAGGAAAAGCCTCCGATTGTAGGCAGCACCTGAATGAAGCCCCAAAGAAAAGCTAAGGATTCTAAAAGGTAATGTGGAGAAAGAGTTCATTCTGGGTCTTATATTTTCAATACATCAAAATTTTTTATTAAATGTTTTTGCTGTTCTTATGATTTTTATCTCTGGAAGCTGAACAAAAATTTAACTAAATCATTATGTTAATTAGAAGAGTTTTAGAGTTTCTGTTCATCTCCAGCAAGTACATTCTATTCGCTTCTGAAAGCATAAAGGTTATCAGGATAAATGCTTTACCAAAAAATACTTGATGTCATCATGTTAACAAAATAGACTTCATTAAACATATTTTACCTCGCATTTGAGCAAATATGATGATGATGATGCCTTTGCCAATATCGATACATTCATACGAGCTAGTGTCCATTCTATACTTCCATTGAACTTAAGATGATGCCCAAGTATAACTACTTCCTAGCTGTGTGATCCTGGACAAGTCATTTAAACTCTCAAGACCATAATTTTCTGATCTACCCCAGAAGTACCTTTATATTCATTGATGGGGTGACTATTGGAAAATGGATCTTAAGGAAACATTATACATTTAATGCTCCAGGATTATATTGCCAAAGAGAATGGAGTTGGGAAATTTCATAACCATATGGTTGTATTTGCAGCCCCAAATAAAATACTCTTGAAATAATTCTGCAGTTGGGTAGTTGATAATTTTGTCTAAATTTTCTGTAAAATATTAGTGGTGTAATCTTGGTACTAGTCTGATCTAGATTGATCAGCTGGCTACTCTCTCATACTTTCCCTGACCAGGAGCAGCTGCTTTTGGATTCATACATTTGTTGTTATTGTTCTGTCATGTTTGACTCCTCATGACCCCATTTGGGGTTTTCTTGGCAAAGATATTGGAGTAGTTTGCCCTTTCCTTCTCCAGCTCATTTTGCTGATGAAGAAACTGAGTCAAACAGGGTTAAATGACTTGCCCAGGGTCATACAGATAGTAAGTATTTGAGGCCGGATTTGAACTTAGGTCTCCCTGATTCCAGGTCTGGAGCCCTATCCACTGTGCCACCTAGCCGCCCACACATTTAGCCTCCTGCTTATACTTTCACCTTTGGACTAGTTCCATCCTTGGCAGGAAGAACAAAAGCAAATGGCAGTTGACAGATTGATTTAAAATTAGGCTCATCGCTCAACGTCTCGATTGCTTGTTCTTGTGGTAACTTTCCTGCATGCCTGTAATTTGCAACTTTGACTGTCTTCCTCTCTGATGCCAGCTTGCCCCCTAATTGGTGGCTTTATCTCTCCAGATTTTTTCCATCTGTTGATGTATCCCTTAGCTCTTGTGCCGACTGCTTGGGATTCCTGACCTTCTACTTTCACTGGCTTGAAGTTCTCTCTATTCCTCCAGCATTATATTTTTGGACTCCTGACATGATCTCAACCCTTGGTGCTAGAGTACATCATAAATCTTATCTTGAGTATCTCGATTATTGATTTATTGCCTGTTTTGATATTTGTTCTTTATTATGTTTTTTTAACCTTAATGTCACCTGCCAGAATTCTTTATCTTTGTTTTTCTTGACTCTTCTTCCCTTTTATGTGTTATTTTCCTGCTTTAGAGTGTAAGTTTTTTGAGGGCAGGACTGCCATTCTTTTTTTGCTTCTATTTGTGCACATAATAATCTCTTAACACATATCTTATCTAGTCTGATCTGATCTGATCTGACCTGATCTAATCTGATCTGAACTGAACTCTGGTCCATGTTTGTCTACGCTGTGGTTTTCCTGGCGTAAGGTGTGTGTGGTTACATTGTACCTGTTGTTAGCAACACAGTGAGCAAACACAGCTGACCCCTGGGGATCAAAGACATGGAGAAAACATGGTTCACAGCCCCAGGAAGCACACCTGTGCTTCTTCAATGGAAGAGATGTAATTAACCTGTTATTTAAAGAGAGGAGGAGCAATCAGGCACTGTTTGTGTTTCCTAAACCAATGCCATAATTGTGCCAAAGCAGAGGGAGCAGTTGGCAACAGAAAAGATGGAGTTTATGGGGGCAGCAGAGCCACAGCAGTGTAGAACCCCGAGGTTTTTCCTGCTACATCTGTTCTCTGCAGGTGTGCTTCTCATATGGGGAAGGTGACCCAGCAGGGCTTGTTTCCTGTGTGTTCCCTCAGTTACATCCCCATTGATGAGTTGCTTGGGGGTCTGGGCACATGCAATACCAAGAGGGAATCAGTCAATGACAATTTGAATTCCTTCAGGCACAGCTGTGGCAGTCTTCCTGATGTTACCATCTGAGACCTTCCAGTTCCCTTTCCTCGACTATACTCCGGTTTCACAGTTTAAAGATCTTTTCATCTGGTTTCTCCTTATTGACTCACCCTGTTCTATGGCAGTTTGTAATCCCCAGATAACAACATTTAGCTTAGTGTGGTCATGGCATTAAAAAATAAGTCTTTTTAAAAAATCTGATATTAAGATAGAATTGGTCAAAGAAATTTAAAGTCCACTTCTTTGCTTATACTTAGGATAGGAGAGAGACTGGACCTGTCGTTTCATTAATGTAGGTAGCCCCCAGTGAGGAGTCCCTCAAAACAATGTAGATGGTGCCTTCTCTGAAATTTCGAGACTTCGAGTCAGAGCAGTGAGAGATTAAGTGGCAATGTTAATAGCTGACTTTTATACAGTGTTTGTAGGTTTGCAAAGTACAAATATTATCTCATTTGTTGCTAATACCAACAGTTAAAGGGAAGGACGTGCTATTGTTATCCTCATTTTCCAGATGAAGAAACTGAGGCAGACGGAGGTTAGGTAGTGAGTATCTGAGGCAGGATTTGAACTCAGTTCTTCGTGACTTAAGGTTTTGTGTTCTATCCACTGCCCCTCCTGTGACTTGTTTAGGGTCGTAGAGCCAGTATGTGTCAGAGGTTGGACTCTTCTTGTCTTTGAGACCAGGTCTCTATCTACCATGTCATACTACTTCTTCTTCTGCCTACACTTAGATTCAGCTCTCTTCCTTTGATGTATGCGAAGCACATGATCAATAAAAGATAGCTAGCATCTAAACACAAAGTCTAGATGGAATCCAGGAGAGAACTTAGAAGGCATTTTTCATACTTTGAGAAGTATGCTATTATTTCATACCTATTTATTTGGAAACAGAAAGCTATTAAGGATAACAAGTACAAGAGAAGGCGCATTAATAAATGTTGACTCATTGATTTTTAAGGGACATTTATTTATTGAGGAAATTGCAACTTTCAGAAATCCATAGCAACGTTACTATTGCCTTAAGGCAATATGACTCAATGTCTAAGTATATATATTGTTTCTGCTGATCACAGAAAACATTAATTATTTTTATTGAAAATGAATGAGGTGAGATTTTCATCATTTTGATTGAATTAATTTTCATGAAGTCACTTTTTCATCGGAGTCAAGAGAGGCAGTGAAATGTAGTGTATAAAGCATTGGACTTAGAACCAGAAAGACCTGGGTTCAGGTCCCATCTTTCACACACTTTGTGATCCCGGGCAATCGCTGAACCACTCAGTGCACTAGAAGTATCAAACACAAGAACCATATTACAGTGTAATTGGAAAATATTTATAAAAATTATATTAAAACATAAATAATATTACATTTTATTTTAGGGAGACAATTGGGGTTAAGTGACTTGCCCAGGGTCATACATCGAGTAAATGTCTGAGGCTAGATTTGAATTCAGGTCCAAGGCTAGTTCTCTATCCATTATGCCACCCAGCTCCCCCAATAATATTACATTTTAAGACTAAGGCAATAGGCAGCCCAAAAGAACCATTATGTATGAATTAGTGGTCTCCATTTCTAGTTTGACATTACTTTTCTAGACAACAGGACTGCTATCAGTTGCAAAGAAGGCACCAATCTACACTGATAGATGGACTCTTCCCTATCAGGTTCAGTTTTTCTCCCTTTTCACTGAGATATTATTGTTTGCAGATATGAAGTGCAAGGTTATTTCTGATTCAATTAAGGGATATAGAACAGGACTCAGAAACACTAGAAGAAAACAGAGGGAACCTAAAGGTGATGAAGTCCGAAAAGAAAGTGAGAGCTCACACGTATGTTCAGAAAACAATAGAGTGCGTGATGCGCTCAGAGAGAGATGGTCTCTGTTTTTTATTGTGCAGGGCACACTGTGGGCATCTAAGAAATGTATCAAAGCTGATTTGAGCTCAGCATTCTGGACTGATTGCAGAGCCTAGAGAAAAGAAGAAGAGCAACGAGCTGAATTTTAAGAAGGATCTTGTGGACAAAGTCACATTCTGTGTTAAAGCTATTAGTGTGGCAATGAAGCTTAATAATTAACTCACTTTCCTCTATCCAATTTGAGAGGAGGCAAAAATTAAAATCACCCCTTGAACCAAGGCCGATGAGGTTATTTTGATGTCTTGTAGCAGCCAAGTTTTCATAATAGCAAACACATCAACATCCTTGAAGATAGCCAATTTGTAAATAAATGGAGTTTTCACAACAGTTGAACAGAATTCCAGAGAACACAGTAGAAGTATTATGTGAGAACAGGGGCTGAGGTTGGCAGGATATCATGTACAAATTCAGTCAGGGTTCCAGATTGTACATCTAAGAAACATTTCTGTGAATGAAGACAGGAGAATAGACAATGACTCATAAGATCTTAGATTTAGGAGCTGGAGGGAACTTAGAGGTAGGTCATATAGTTCAGTGGTGTCAAACTCAAATAAAAATGGAGGTGACTAAACCATATTTAAATATTCTGGCAGGCCACATATTGGCTTAGTTTTAAAATGTGTTATCTATTTTTCATTGCATTTTTATTTATTTTGTTAAATATTTCCCAATTTACATGTTAATCTGGTTTGGGTGGTTCGCAGGGAGTGTTGTAGGCCTCATATGGTCCATAGACCATGTTTTTGACCTGTCTGATCTAGTCCAACCTTCACATTTCAAAGATGAGGAAACTGAACACCAGAGGGGCTAACTGCCCTACCTGGGGTCAATCTGGTAGGAAGTGGAAGTCAGGAATCAAACCCGGGTCTTCTGAATCCAAATTTAGCATTCATTATATAGTGTTGTGCTTCTTTGGGTGGTTTGAGATATATCAGAATCAGCTCTTCTCCATCAGTTGCTTCCAAATGTCATTAATCTACCAACTAATTTAATGCAGCAAAATAAGGCCCAAGTCACTTGTTCCAAACACCTGTCCCCTAAAATTTCATCATAATTACTGGAAAACTGACATTTACTAGTTTGTATAAAACTTTAATGGAATAATGGGCGGTGTTGGTAAATATATGTGTGCTTGGAGCAGGAAGCCTGGATTTGAATTTCAGTTCCTTCAGTTGCAAGATTATGAGCAAAATGCAATCTCTAGGAGTCTCAGTTTCCTTGTCTGTAAAAGGAGAATAGTAATATTTGTGTTGGGATTTTCCTAAGGTAATACAATCAATCAACATTTATGCTTACTATGTGCCGGGCACTAGAGATACAATAAGAGCCAAAAGGTGGTGCCTGCCCTAAAAAAGCTTACAATCTAATGGAAAACCAATATGAGAAATGTATATGTACGAGACAAGCATAAATATGAAATAAGTACCAGAAGGAAGGCACTAGAATTAAGAGGGTTTGGGGAAGGCTTCCAGTAAAAGATGGAAATTTAGTTGGGACTTAAAGAAATCCAAGGAGATCAGGAGCTGGAGCAAAGGAGGGAGATAACCAGCATATTTCAGAAACAGGACTTAAACCTTGGTCTTCCTTACTCTGAAGCTAGCTGTCTATCACTCTCTATCACTGTTGTGTACGTTGTGGTAAAAAGTGGACTAGAGAAGCTTTTGGTTTATTTTGGAAGCTCATAATTACAGTTCCTATTCATAGTGGTCTTCATTGTAACATCTTCTTTTAAATTTTTTTACTGCTCTTTTGAATCATTCTGAAATTTCTTTATATTATTTCATGACATGTAGACAATTTGTAGAATCTTCTTTTTAAAAAACATTCTGGCTTTATTTTCTGTGATAATATTCAATATTTATTCAATGCATTATAGCTTTTATGAAATATTTTAACTTTATGTGTTGCATATCATTATTGCTTTATCTGTTTTTGACCATTTTTCCTTTTTTTCTTGCATTGCTAATAGTAACTTGTTCTTACTACTAGGTCCCTGCTCCTTCCTCTACTATGGCATATTTTCTCCTGACAGATCCCTGAGCAGGCTGGTATCCTCAGTGCCTGCAAACTTCAAGGTAAGAGGTGGTGTAGTGGATGAGCTGGGTCCCTACCTAGCTAAAATCGATGTAAAGACAGGTTCCCACACGTCTTTTGCTTGAGCATGGAGTAGTCTCTTCCCTGCTAGCTAGTTATGTACCACCATGTCTCCACTTTCCCCCACACCCCCTTTTCTTTTATGGTTATATAAAATTATTATCTTTCACTTCTTGTAGGGTTAGGAGCATTATGCATGAGTCACTGCTATGAGAAGAGACCCTGAACCATAAGCCTGTGAGATATCTTACAATGACTGAAACTAGAGGGTAAGATGAGTGAGAATTTTAAATATTTAAATAAAAGATTATAACTTGGGGTCCCATGGAGGTCTATGACCGTTAAAATCTCTTTTGGATGAATGTGATTACATATATTTTAATTTTTGGTGGGGAAGGAGTTGGATATCATGCATTTTATCATGTCCATTTTAAAACGTTATTCTGAGAAGGGGTTTATAGACTTCCCTGGACTACTAACAGGGTCCATTACAAAAAAGGTCAAGAACCCCTGGTTTAAGTTTACTGTTGTTTTCTCATGAATCTTTTTTTATTTTGCCTATTTCTTCCAGGGTCTTCTTCATATCGTGCTCCTGTGCTTTAGACTCCACTTCTGACAAGATACTACACAGATAGATATTCCTAGGAAAGAAGCAGAAAAAAATACTCAACAAAACAAAGAAAAAAAATAAGTAAATATTAAAAGGAAATAAGTACATAGATAGATAAACAATAAAAACCTCAATGAGAATAGAGGATAGAGGGGTAGGAATCCATAAATATTCTACCATAGAAATGGGATAGAAAAGGGTATGTCATTTTGGTACTCCAGAAGCTCCACCTTCCATAAGGGGCATGAAAATAAAGAAAGAACAGGCAAGAATATAGCCCATGACTAGGAGAATAAAATACAGAAGAGACTAGAAGGCGACAGATGAAGAAAATGATGATAAAGAAAATTAAAACATTTGAGGAAAGGTTGGCCAAAAAAATGTTATTTAGATATTCAACTTGGAGAAGGAGGGAAGGAAGGCTTAATCTGCATATGAAAGAAGAAGAGTTGAAAGAGGAGAAAACAAAAAAGAACAAGTTAAAGTAAGAGGAAGCATGAAATTTAAGTAATTTTGCTGAACATGAACAAACTGGATCAGGGATTGAGTGAAGGAAAGGGGGATGTACAGAAATAGTTTAACTTCAAATTAGTGTAAAAAAAACCTAATTACAGGGATAACGCATTAATAGTAGCAAAAAACAGTAAAAATCAATGCAAAGAGAATAAATTGAAGAGGAAAACAATAACCTAAAAATCGAAAGTTTAAATTTAGACAATTTAAACTGTCCAATAGAGGATAGTAAAATAGAAAATAAAGCATAATAATTTGCTGCATAAAAGAAATACATCTCAAAATAAGGACATATACAGAATAAAAATGAGAGATAGGAATGAAGTTTACTAATGTATCAGGTGATCAGACAAAATGGGTTTCATGTCCATATTTAAACAATATCGTTACTAAACAGATAACACAGAAAATGACAGAGCATCTAAATTAATAAAGGAAATCTAATTAAATTTCAAAAAGACAGGTAACACAATAATTATAGCAGACTTTGTTGTTCCTGTCTCAGAGCTCCATAAATCTACAGAAAGAAAGGGAAAAAAACCCTGAAAAAAGAAATATAGAATCAAACTGACTCTTGCCAAAAAAAAAGTTAGATTTGAGTCAATTATGTATAACATCTTCTGAATGAGAAAATTAAAGAATAAACATGTTTTCAGGAACATGACACCTTTGCAAAAATAAAACATGTACTAGGCCACATAGAAATTATAAATAAGTATAAAAAAGAAGAAAATAACAAATGCATGCTTAATTGATGGTAGAACTAATACAAAGAACAAAAACAAAAAAGACATGGACTACAGGGAGTAGTAATAGCATAATGAAAGCAAGTGGTTCAAACAATAAATCACAGAAGTACTTAATAATAAGTTGCTATTGAATGATAACTATGTGGTCATATTCCAAAAGTTTAGAGATTCAGCTAACACAGTCTTTATAGCAAAAACAAACAAACAAAACCCTCAGAAACCAAAAACTCTGTAAGCATACATTTTAAATATGGATAAAATCTGTAGTAATAAAATATGTGCAATTTTTATTTAAAAATAACAACTGCCATTAATATTAAAGGAAAAATTCATAAAATGCAAAATAGCAAAGAATATAGAAATGATAAAACAAAAAGGCAGGTTCTTCTAAAGGATCAAAAAAATCACAAAACTTTAACTCACCTGATTTTTTAAAAAGTGTTCTAATGTCAAAGAACCAAGGTGAATTCAACACAGAAATGAGATAACCAATATATTGAATTATATGCCAAAAGCACAAAAGATCAATGGAAATTCATGACTGTCTTTAAAAACCTTAAATTTTCATAAAATTAAAAAGAAAGACCACCAACAACCCTGTTTCAGAAAGAAGAAGTTATTAGACATCTACTAGGGATTCAAAATTGGGTTGGAGGGACTTTGCCCAGTTGGCTTTATAGATGAATTTTAACATTTAAAGAACAATTAATGCTATTGCTTCACAAACTATTCACTGTAATCAAGGAAAAATAACTATCAAATTTCTTTTACATGACAAAATTTTGTATCCTAAACCAGGAAGGGATTAAAGTATATTATAATCCAATATCATTAATGAACATTGATGTAAACATTTTGTTGAAAATAATTATAGCAATATAGTCAAAGAAACATCCATTACCATGTTTGATTTATTTTAGGTATGCAAGGATGGTTTAATACTAAATAAAAATTAACATAATTAATCATTTTAAAATAAAAAGTAAAACCCACATCTTTTATCAATAGATACAGAAAAAGCCTTTAATAAACTATAGTAGTCACTTGAACTAAAACTCATCCAAAACAGACATAAAAGAGCCTTTTTAAACATGACAGAAAGTCTGTGTCTAAACTCCAAAGTGAATATGATAGTTGACAGAAGAGCTAGAAAAACTTATCCAACAAAGGCAAGTATAGTAAGTGTACCCTCTGTAACAACAATGCTGCTAGCAGCTGTTGTGGGGGTGCAAGACCAAATCACCAGCACACAGAAGGGCTTCCAGCACAGGTTCTGTGATCTGCTTTTCTAAGGAAAGCAACTTTAAGGGGTTTACAATCTCACTTTAATAAAACATACATATATCATTCACAGTTCAGGGGGAAAAGCCAGCACTCTGAACTTCAGAGAGTATACAAACAGAAACCACAAGCACACATTATATAAACAGAGCAAATAACACTCAGAGATCAACAGATAGACCTCTATATGTCTGACCAAAGAGTTACATAGTTCCCAGAGAGAGTGGCACCAATATATGGGTTTTGAAAACTGGAGGGCTCCAGTGGCTACCCAGAGTCTCATCTGGTCAAATCACATGACCAGTGAATGAGAGCCCCACACAAAAGCCAACCTCAGATCTTATGTACCATTCTCAGGATCAGAGGTCCTCACAACCATGTGACTCAAAACCATGTGAACTAGGCTTTCTTGTTTCTTAAGCAGGTCAGAGATGCTTCATTCATTTAAAGAAGCAAAAAAACCAAGAAGTCCATTTTGCTTGCCATTACATTTTAAAAGCAAGACTCATCAAAGGTGCTTGATTATCTTAGCATTCTAAAAGAGAAAAAAAAGTCTCACCCTAATTACCATAATGCCCTCTCTTTTCATAATTATTTGATATAGTTCTATAAATATTAGTAACATCAATAACATAAGAAAAAATTATTAAAGGAATGAACATAGACAAAGAAAATGTGAGCCTATCTTTATTTGTGGAAATAATTGTTCACTTAGCAAACCCCTTAGAATCAGCAAAAACAGTAAATGAGACAGTTATAAATTTAATAAAGTAGCAGGTTACAAAATAAAAACATAAAAATAATTGACCTTTTTTATTTAGGAAAAGAAAGACCAAGAAGCAGTGATAACAAGATAAATTCCACTGAAGATAATTTAAAAATGCATCAGGTAATTGGAAGTCGATCTATCAAAACATGTTCAAGACTTTCATAACTATAACTACAAAACAATTAAAGAAATGATGATAAATAATCCTTACATAATTATCTTAGCTAATTGTATTTTGGAGGGTTCATGATTGTTCATGATTGGATTACGGCAATATAATAAAAATTATGCTAAATTAATTTATAGACTCAGTGCTATACCAGACAAATTACCAAGGGCTTACTTTATATACTCAGATAAAATAATAACAAAATTCATTTGGAGCAACAAAAGATCCAGAATATTTGCTAACAGTATATATTAACAATAGTTTACACCAACACTTTCTCCTTCTCCAAAGTCTGGTACAAACAATCCCACAGGTACATTCAGACTCCAAAGGAAAGCAGGCTCAAGCTCAGAGAGGATGTGTATGATTTCTGTTGTTCTTTCCCCTATTCTCACCTCCAATTGGAACTCAACATATGTGTGAAGAACATAAAATTACTGTTTTCCTTTTTTCCTCCCTCTGTCCCTTTCTTCCTCCCTCCCTTCCTCCATCCCTTTTTTCCTTTCCTTTCTTCCTTTTCTTTCTTTTTTAAAGGAAATTTCATTTTCCAAATGTTTGTGTTAATTTTTATGATTTATCTTTCACATATACTTTCAGAATTCTTTCATTACCTGTTGCTCACAGAACCCATCACATGCCTCCTAGACTGGAATTTTAAAAAATAAAATAAATTCTATGTTTGCATTTAAAAAAACATGTCTTTGCTGTCTCTTCATTGGAAAAAAGAAGGGATGGCACATATGTAACAGATAAAATGATAGTGAAAAAAGGGAACTATAGTGCTACAGATAGTGATAGAGATATTGGTTAGACTTTTCCTACGTTAATCTTGAGGTAGCAGGAAAATAATTTGGCAGAAATGTCTGAAAATACTTTGAGTTAGGGCACTGAACGTGAAAAATAATGAATATCATCTAGAACTGTGATAGAAAAAATTGAATGAGTGGGTAGGGGAATGAATGAATAACTGAATTTCCTCATAGTCTTTATTTTTCTAAGACTGTTACTGAATAATTTTCTTACACAGATAAAATAATAGCATCAACCTTGCGAGGTTGTTCTGAAGATAACACATGTAAAGTGCTTTGCAAACCTTAAAGCGCTTTGCAAACCTTAAAGTACTATGCAAATGCTAGGTATTATTATCTAAAAGAAAACCAATACTCACTCAAGATTCCTGATGATCAGGCCCTTTTGCACAAAAATACTCTTTCTTGAATTGTAGTTGTATTAGTCTAGGCTAATAGGGATGTAGTGGGACTTGTTCATTCCCTTAGCCTACTCATTAAGGAGACAGTCACACAGGTCTCAGACTATAATTATGCACCTTGGGGGAATGAGGTGCTTGCCAGCCTGGGAGTCAATCTGGCTACCCAAATGAAGAAGAACATTATTTCCCACGAGTGATTCAATTCTGTTTAGAGATAATAATATTAATGACATTTACGTCATGTTTTTTTTCAGTTTCAATATTTTTTACTGATGTTGGGCAATTACTATTTAACAGCTATTGGGCAATAAACTGCTAACCTGGTTTTAAAAGAAGCGGATCTTGTGGTAGGAAAAAAAGGGAAAATTGAGAAATTAGGAGATTATGTTGGAATTAGAAGTCAGGTAAGAATTAACTCTTATTTTATACCATAATACAGTTATAGGGAATTGTCAAATTGCAAATGGGTTATGTCCCTTTTTCTCTCCAGCAACCTAATTGAGGCCTTTTTCACCTTTTACCAATTCTCTATGTATAGTAGTAGCCTCTTAATGTATCTCTTTGGTTTCATTTATTCCTCTCTCCGGACTACTCTCCAGGTAGCTGCCATAATAACCTCCTTACTTCACAGGAATTAATTTAACATTCAATTTATCATATCAATTTAATTTATCATTCTCCTGTTTCACCATCTTCAGTGACTCATTTCCCTTAGGACAAAATTTGAACTCTTTGGCCTGACATTTAAAACCTATCAGAATTTGATGACAAGTCTACTTTTCCTGATATTTCATATTACTTCAATTTTTGCCCTTTATGTGCAAACCCAACTGGTTATTCCCAGAATTCATCACTTAATTTGCTACCTCTTTACCTTTGCCTAGGTTGTCACTTGTGGCTCAGTTGCCCTCTGTCCTCATCTCTACTTAGAATACTTAGCTTCCTTCAAGGTTCTACTTTGTAGCCACCTAGACCTTTCTCCAGTTTCCTTATATTTCCTCATCTACTCACATCACCCCACCAAAAATGTAAGGACACTGAAGAAAAAGACTACTTTGTATTGCAGTCACTGTATTCCCAGAGGCTACTGTGGTGCCTATATATAGGAAAATAACAGCTGCTTTAAAAATGATTGCTGAATTGCATTTCAAAAGTTTGCTTTAAGTCAGTTGTTCGTACAATATAACTGAGTGCAGAGGCCCAGAACAGCCCATTATATAACTTACAATGCATCTGAAATGTAAGTCAAATAGCATTGGGAACTTAATTTTTTACTCGCATAAATTAAGTTACATCTTCATATATGCAGAAGAGATGTAAAACTTTAAGCCTATCATGACACTCCACTTGTCCCCTCCACCTGGCACCCAAAGTCACTGAACTGGGAAGCAAAGGGTAATTATATGGGTGTTGCATGGGAGGGATGGTTTTGGAGTGAGAGGTATAGATTCAGACTTCCATGACACCTATTCATAAGACAGGGGATTTAAAAATTGTTCTTATAACTTTGGAGAGTACCCATATATTTCTGGCTTTAGGATCTAGTTTAAAATGATTCTCCATTGTCCTATTATTCCAAGTTGAACTCCAGTTGGTGGTCTCTTTACAGAGTCCTGCAGTTTTCAGCAGCTTCCCGGAATCTATACTATTGTGGAACTCTTTGTACAATTTCATTACTGTTAGCATCAAAATTTAGCAGTCTCTACCCCCTAGGACTTCATCTTTCACTGCTCTTCTGTCTTATCTCCTATCCCCTATCATCTTAATTCTCTCTCTGGTTTCAATTTTGTTTTCTTGTTCCTGGTATGTTATTTAACTTTTCTGAAGTGTTTTGAGACACTCTGGGTAAAGAGGAAAATGGCATGTGTGGTAAAGTTGTTCCATCCTGTTAAAACTGTAGGCAGGAGGGGATCCAGGTCAGCACACATTTTACTGCCAATTCCATATGTGAAATTCATGGGATACTCAGAAAATAGTTTGTGCCTCAATCTACTCAGCTGGAAAGTTGGATTTTAAAAAATGGCGTGCAGAGAGAATATGGAGGGTATGGTGCCTGGCAATTGAAGTGGACTGTGGGAGATTCCCAACACATTACATATCTCAAATGATGAGCACTCCAAGTAATACAGCAAGGAGAGAAAGGTTATTATCAAACACCGTCATAGTCAACAAGAGGGCTTCCTGCTGTCTGTGGACACAGAGGAATGAGAAAACATGAAGTCACAGTGAGTACTGTTTGCTCCAAGATATTTAGAGGTAATTTCTTTGTAAAATTCGTTTCTGTTCTGTAACTTGTCAGAAATCTGCTAAAGGAAAGCATTGCTTTGGTTGAAGAAACGCTCACTGGACCACCAGTAAAGATCCTCCAATTATGACACACTTTTCAGTCCATCAATAAGTAATTATTGAGCACAGGTGGCCTTTTAGGAAAAGCTAAGTTAATGAAATGTATTGTTTAATGGGAAAGTGGGAAGTATTTTGTGTTTCAAGGAGTACTCTAAGGACTGTTCCTTCCCATTTTGGACGCTGTTTATACAAAATTGTAATTTTGCCCCTACGCTAAAAGACAAATAATGAAATTCAAAGGTTCAATGAATTAGTTAAGGATAGAAGTTGTTAGAGTCCACAAATATTAAGGTAAAATTAGAGGGCTGACTTTTGGGTAGTTTCCGCCTCCTTTATTACCCAGTTAATTGTTGTTGTATATATCTAGGCTGGTGCCTATAAAGGTTACACTTGTCTAAATTTTAATTTCAAGTAAAAGGAAGAGATTATGATTGTGCTTGAAAAGACACGTGTCAAAGGTAAGAAAGAGGCAGCCTGGAACAGTGGATAAAGTTCTGGACTTGGGTTCAAATCCACATGAGATATTTTACTATGTGACCCTGGTTAAGCCATTTAAACCTTTCTGTGCCTCACTTTCTTCATCTGTAGAATGTGGTTGTCAGGTTCAATGGTCTGTAAGGTCTGCTTCAGCCTTAAATCTATGAGCCTGTAAAGGTGAGATAAAGTTAAAAAACACAATATGGGGAAGTAAAAGACAGGGCGAAAGAATTTGCAAAATTAATTAGATTTTCTTTTCTGAATTGCTTAATTTTAGATTACTTAGGTTAATTTTTTAATAATACAGTTGAAGTCTATAATTTGGAACTACACAGAGTAAATACTTAGGAATATGGGAAATTTAGATATTCAGCTGAACTATATAAATAAAATATTTTTGTCAATAGCTTCAATAAGTCTACCATCCTGTGTGTTTATGTGTATGTACATGAAAATGCAGTTGTCACCTCTTCTCCAGCCCTCTCCCCCCAATCGGCTGTGAATTACGAGGACTTGCTGTGTGTCAGGTAGTAGTTAAGCCATAGCTTCTGTCTTGAGGCCTGTGGGAAATTCAAACTCTTTGAATATAATTTTCCACCTTTGCCTATGTTTCTTATGCTTCTGTGTAATATAACAGACTGTGTTTAATTTCATATCTTTTATGTTATTGTGTGTTTCCATGAGGGAGAGAGACAAACAGATAGACACATAGAGATAGAGAAAGAGATACAAACAGAGAAAGAAGAAAGATGGCAGGACAATATACAAATGTGATAATTAGTTACCAAATAATTGATACTCCTCCCCTCCCCCCACAGTATTGTTGACTGGTTATGCAGGTCATAAGTTTGGACACTGGGTGCAAGTCAACTGTCCAGAGAGATGCTGCCATCCTTATGTCCAAGTCCAGAGAATAGATAAACCCTTCCAGAAAGAATATGAGCCAATTACAGCAATATTTAAATATCTCAAATGGATCTCTGATTTCATTGATGTAGGGATCTCCTCCAATTATGGAGACTGAAATTTACACTTGCTTGCCCATTCTGTGAGACACTTGTCCATAACCTCCCATCTGCCCATAAATTCACCACAATAAAGTTCATCCATTATGCTAGATGTTATCCTCATTTTCTCAAGTCATCCCTAGGATTATGGAACAATAGACTTACAGCTAAAAGGGAACTCAGAGGTCTTCTAGCTCAAAATAAAAAATCTTAACAAACGAGGAAAGTGAAGTCCAAAAGGTTGTGATTTGCACCAGGTGACACAAGCAGAGAGAGGTAGAGCCAGGGTTCAAATTCAGGTTCTTTGACTAAATGCGGAGCTCATTCCATGACACCATGCTTGCTCTCCATCTCAGGAATGCCAGTACTTTTCAAGGACTGTTCCACTTCAGTCAAGGTATGAAATCCTGAAAGTCTGACTGAATATTCTTGCCTTATCTTTCTAGGGTGGAGAGGGAGATAGATAAGTAGTTTTGGATAATGTGGTTTATCACATGAACATACTATGAACTTCAAGAGCTGAACTGAGCCTTTAAAAATTAACATATCTTTATTTAGGCAGTCAGCTTTCTACTAAGCTGTCAAATTGCTATATCTGTGTACTTTTATACATCTTTTAAACCCAACACTAAGAAAACATCTATTATGCTCATGCACTGTTGCTTTTTAGGCATCAATGTTTGTTGATAAATGTGCATATTATAAGAGGCATGTAAGTGGCAAGTAACCAACTGTGACTGTTATGTGAAGCTGGAATCCAAAAAAAAAGAGCTCGTGTGGTCTCATAAGTAAAGCCAAGGTAGCAGGGTTCAAAACAAGAATGAGCTGCTGCTGTTCTGATTTTGGGGAAATCATTGACCTAGTTGTGTGTGTGTGCCAATCCATAAGGAAAGCTAGGCGAAAAAGTAAAATCTTATTGAAAATTGTATACTACATTTGATCCTAGACAAATCAGTCAGCATTGTCCATCTTGAAGCCATCTCCACATCTGACACATAGTCAGGGTCAGGTCACACTCGTCTGTGTTACTGAAGGAGGTGGAGAATTCATTAGGAGTCCCTCCAAACAAGATGGATCTTCATTATAAGAGTTAAGGACTTCCAATCTTTTTTGGTCTCTGTATTCTTTGGCTTTCAGTAAACTTTTTGTTACTCCATATTCAACATGAAAATAAATGAATTTTAGAGATTGTCATGCAAATGTACATAAGAAATAGAATACATTAATGTATTTCAATAGGATATATTATTTTACTAAATATTCCCCCTCCCCTCTTCATGAGCTTCTCAAATCCCTTGTTCATAAATATATCCCAGCCCCTGGTTCAAATAAAACCTACTTCAAAATTTTTTTCTAGCTTTACTATTCTAGAATAATTGCATTATTCCTTTTATAAAAGCTTGAAATGAATACTAGTTAACTCAGGAGAAAATTAAAGCATAGACATCAAGGTCTACCTTCATTTGTGTCCTCCATTTCTTCAACTCCCTAATCATATTTTATTCACCATGTTGATTGATGCTTTCTGTCTCAGCAAGGCAAATCTACTAAACAGATATTCCATTCATTTGCCTGGTTCTGCTTATTGGTCTTTGTACTTGCAATTTTTATCCCTGACTCTTCATTTCCCATTAGCTGCTCCATTTGGTTTCAACTGTACAAATCTTATACTTCCCTCAGGATGTTTATCACATGAATTCTCATCCTCATGGAAATTAATTCAGCTTGGATACTCGATACCTGCCCAATAACCTCACTTGCCTCTCCCTATGATTCAAGGGCTACAAGGTGGGGAAATAAACTTCTCCCCAAATCTCACAGTTGAGATGGTCTGTTAAGCTAGATTGTTGAAATCTTTTCAGATCCTGATTCTTTCCAGTTTTATATATACCTTTCCATATTTGTGTAATCAACCTACAAATTTGATAAGCATAACATTTATGCTCTATTCCCAGTCTGACAAAACTGATAACCCATGCAAAACCAATGAGAGACCCCTGAGGCACTCACTAGAGACCTCCTCCAAGAAGCAAAAATACACTGGTCAATTAATGACTGCTTTAAGTCTAGTTAATCAACCTCTTCTGAATCCACTTAAATGTTATTAGCATCTAGTAACTCTCCATCTTGTTCCCAAAGATAATAACATGAGAGATTCTCTTAAATGCTTTTCTCAAATCCATGCATTCTATGTCTACCATTCTCCCTTGATCTATCAGTGTATTCCTTTATTCATCTTTAGATGATAGAATTGTCTTTTTCCTCGACAAGGCTAGTCTTGCTAACTATTCACTAGTTATTAGTATCACTAAGCTTTCTGGGACTTGAATCCTTCGATCATTCCTTCATTTTTACAAACCTTTCATATCTTCATTTTCCTCTTTCAACTCTACCTACAAGTATTCTCAAGTGTCTTATGCCTAAAAATGAAACAAAATAAAAACCTTCACTTGACCTGTTGCCCTCTCAAGCCATAGTTTTTATCTTGCCTCCTCTTCACTCTTAAATTTCCAAAAGGCTTGGTCTATGTTCACAGTCTCCACTTTCTCATAAGCTACCACCACACCACTCTGTTATCTACGAGGCCTGTTGTCCTCATCTTCCTTTTCTTTTCTATACCATTTGATACTGCTGACCACTTGCCTCCTTTTGTATAGGTAGCAATACTCTCTGGGTTAATATTTGATACACCATCCATGTTGTCCTCTGCTAGTTAATCTTCCCACTTCTTGCCCACTAAACGTAATTGCTCTCCAAGGTTCAATCATTGGTCCTTTTCTCTTCGCTCCTTACTTCTTTTCCTTTGATGATCTCATCTACTCCCATAGCTTCAATTATACGGATGATTCTTAAAACTATATATTTAAGCCTGAACTCCAGACTTATATTTATAATTGGGCATTTCCTTCTAGAGGTCCCACCAGCACATCAAACTCAACATTTCTATAATTAAACTTGGTACCTTCCTTCTCAATCCTGCTTTTTCTAATTAGCCATTTTTCTGTTGATGGCATCGCCATTCTGCCAATCACCTAGACTCAAATCCTTGGGGTCATCTTCAATTCCTTCCTTTCTATTATCATCTGCATCCCAAGCCAAGTTCTCTGCAAGTTTACTTCTGAAATACATTTCATGTCTGTTACCTCCTCTCCATTCCCACTGTTGTTTTAATTCTGGCCTGCATCACCAACTGACTGAGTTCCCCAGATTTCTTTTGAGGTGCTTTGCTGCCAATTGGGTTCAAAATATGATAGAAAACACTAATATTCATCCCATCAACTTATGACAAAATTTGTCAGCTTCTTTTTCTAGTGTTTCTTTCTCTAGATGTAATTCCAGACAAAATTCAGAGTTGACTGGAAATGTTTGCCTCCATATGCATCTATTACCTTATAAGTATGCATCACTCTGAATTCTTTAAAGGACTGAAGAATGTGTTCAATTCAATTTAACGAGCATTTAAATATTTACTATATGCCAGGAACTGCATAAATCCTGAGGATCTAAAGACAAAAACAGAAAGCATCATTGCCCCCAAGGAGTTTACATTCTTCTGAGGCAAATAATATGATAAGTATATACAAAATGGTTTCAGCCTATAGAGAGCATTAACAATTAGGGAAAACAGGAGATGCCCCACATAGGGAGTAGCCCTTGAACAGAGCCTTGCAAGAGAACTAGGGATTCCAAAAGATGAAGTTAAAGAGGTGAAGAGTATTCCACAAATGGGGGAAAACCTGTGGAAAAGCATGAAGGTAAGGGATAGAATATCATGCGTAAGGAAAAGAAAGTAGACCAGTTTGGGTGGAACATAGTAGATCTAAGAGAGAGTAATGTAAAACCAAGATTTTAATATTTGTCATTATAAATTTGACATCTAGGTGGCAGAGTGGGGAAGAGCAACAAACTTGGAGTTACAAAAATCTGAGTTCAAATTCCACCTCCAGTAGCTATTAGCCGTGTGACCCTGTGCAAGGCACTTAACATCTCTCAGCCTCAGTTTCCTCAAATGCAAAATGATGATGATACCAGCACCTACCTCCCAGGGACATTGTGAGGACCAGATAACAAGCATACTACCCTTTGCAAACTTTAAAGCACTTAATAAGTGCTAGCTGTTATTATGGATTCAATTTCATAGTAAATCAGAAATCACATGCGTCAGGAACAGATTCTTTGTCTTGATTTCCTATTCACGTGCATTGCTTTAGCTCCTCTTGGTAGTCGGTGTGATGTTTGTTTTGCCTGTTTTAATTGGACATATATACATAACTGATAGTTAAATCTCGTTTATACTTCAGGAATAATAAATTAAATCATTTTCACATGATCACAGTAGCAGCTTAAGAATTCCTAACTTATCTTAAAATAGTGTAAGGTTTAAACAATTAATAGATATTAGAACCACCTCCTCTCATTAAGAATCCTAAAAATCATTCTGTATTAGCATATTCACACATAAATCAATTAACGACATAGAACTGGAGGCCCACACTTTTGGGTCTCCACAATTGTCAATTACTAATACAGGTAACAGGGTATAATTGGAACATTTCCTGGTGTGAAATGGTGATGTCTTCTTTTTTAGGCCCTTGTACCTGTAAATCGTAGCAGATAACACATCTTCAAACTGAAGTGACAGGCCTGACGAATGAATTCACACACACCTAGTGTAAATCTTCACGCTGTGCTCTATAGAGGGTCGCAATATATGTCAATTAATATTACTTCTTTAACTTAAATGCCTTGCAACATATTTCATTTCTTCAACATTAATTTGGAATGCTTTCGAATCACAGAAGCCTAAAAGAGGCAGTTTAGAGGCCATCTCAGGGTTTCGAAATTGCTCTAGAATAGATCAAAAGTGACTGTGATAAGGCAAACAGTCACTGGGTTTCTGTGGTTATTCCCCTAGATTTTGAATGACTTGGGGCCTGACTGAAATCTCCTGAGGTAGTTGTCTCCCTTAGAAGCCTGAACCCAGGACCATATTTTACCCTATGGCTAGTTTTACTGGGGAGACCACACATTAGTTGTAATTCAGGATTAATCATTACTCAATCATTCAATCAACAAATATTTAATAAAACACTTATTGTGTGCTAGGCATTGTGCCAGCTATTGAGTCACCAACAAAAAGATAAACAAGTAAGAAGTCTATCTAAATTATTTGTCCCCCAAGTCTCCATGTATAAAATGAGCATAAAACCTTAGCAATCATATATCATGTAGAGGTAGTTAAAAATGAGAATGCATGATATATAGTGATTATTTCTATAGTGCTTTGAGGTTTGCAAAACACTTTACATATTTTGACACTTGATCCTCACAGCAACCATGGGAGGTGGGTGCTGTTATCACCCCCATTTTACATTTGAGGAAACTGAGGCAGACAGACTTGCCCAGGGTCACACCACTAGTTAAGTGTCTGAGATCATATTTGAATTTAGGTCTTCCTTAATCCAAGCACCATGCTCTATCTATTGTAGCACCTAGCTGTGCTCCATTAATAGAAGAGGGGCCCTGGAGAGTGTATGGAGATAATGTATAATGTTGAGGAGACTCTCAGTGTTTGGGAAAGCTGGTCACTGGTAAAAATCTGTTACGAATACATATGGTCCAGCCGATGCCAGCTAATGTCCAGATTTCACAACCTTTTCCTTTATTTGATTATTCACTTAGTTCAGAAACAACAGAATGTTGACAACTGAATCACACTTATAAAGTGAAATTTTCCTGAGTGCTTGAAGAAGTAAGACATGAGGGACTGATTATGTTATGGTGTAGGAGGGGAGAGATTTTGTTTCCACGTGATCTGAGAAAGAGAAGCACTGTAATTCACTATTTGAAGATAGCCAAGATATATTAATGAAGAACAACTGTTGATCACTGGTGGGGATGTTAGAGGAATATTAGTGTAAAACATGCAAGTGTGGATTCCAGTGTGTTTATTAGAACAAGAACTATGAAGATTTTTAGAGGGTGGATGGGGAGTGGGGCAAGCTAACAGATTCCATTGGTGGGGGAATGGAAGAAGGAACAAGCACTTATTAAACACCTATGATGTGCAAAGTAGTGTGCTATGCACTTTACATTAGCTCACTTGATCCATACAAGAACCCTAGGAGGTAGATGGCATTATCATGCCCGCTTTACATCTGAGGAAACTGGGGCAGACAGAAGTTAAGTGACTTGTCCAGGGTCATGTACCTAGTTAAGTATCTGAGGTCAGATTCGAACTTGGGTTTTCCTGAATCTAAGCCCAACGTTCTATCTACTGTGCCTCCTAGCTGCCTCTAGGATGTGAGATTTACCACTTTTGCTATTACAGATGGGATGAACAACTAGTTTTTAAGCTTTTAGAGAATCACTCCATATGGGGTCCTAGACATTTAATGAAACTTTGTCCTTTTAAGCTTCCCTAGCTGAGTGGTGAAGATAAACTCCTCTCTGTGCGTGCCTTTGGTCATACATAAAGTGCTTCGTACATCAGCCTATTCAACCTCTAATTCTTCCAGGTAATTGTAAACTGACAGGGTCATGGTTCAGGGTATGTGGGCACAGAAAAAGTGATTCTGTTGGGCATAGGCAGCAAAGAATGGTAAATTGCAAAGGGGGAAGTGGAGTGAATTACTGCAGCAAAATCATGCTGACTGAAACAATTTCAACTAGTTTTCCTGAGGTATACAGGTATAGCATCTCAGATTTTTCCTCAGAGTATGGTTTGTATAATGTTATCTGCCTGCTCTATTGCTGATGCTACATAAAGGAATGGTGGCATGAAATAGCATAGATCAAAAACACAAGGGAAATGGAATAATATGATTGGAGACAGGCTAAGAAAGGAGGCAATATGGCTCAATGGAAAGAGCATTGGCTCTGAAGTCAGGAGACTTGGGTTCAAATTCTACCTCTGTTATTTATTACCCGCATAAACTTAATTCAGCCTCAGTGTCCTTAACTACAAAGTAATTGGACTATTGGATTGGACTAGATGTCCTCTGAGGTTCCGCCCAGTTCTAGAATCATGATCCTTTAAGACTATGAAGTTGAAACAACTTCATGAAGAAGAGCTTTCATGGCTGGGACACTCCAGGCTTTGGCTGCCCTGAAGTTGTTCAGCAATAGGTATGACCGTGGTGTTGGCTTTCAGTGAGAGACTCACGTTAAGGTCTCTGGACAAGGTGCTGGCCAACTTGATTTCCATGACTTAGAATGAAGGAGGGGGTAAATTCAACATAAAAATAGCGACTGTGGGATCTAATGGTGCTTCAGTTTGTAGGTAGTCCACAGATGTTCTAGTTTTTGTAATCCATTTCAAAGATGATATGATGCCAGATGCTCCCTACATCAGCTGTCATCTCTATGTCTTGAATGTTGCTTTGAGTATGAGGAGTTGCCTTTCCCCAATAAATACAACTTTTTCTATTGGAGAAAGTTTCAATAAACTTATATTTAGGGATGTGGAAGATTTAAGCAACTACTGGACAACAAGATTACCATACTAATCATTATTTTGAAAGCATCATCCTATGCCACCAAGGGCTGGTGAGAGATTGATAGGGGCTAATATACATTTTTGATTAAACTTGTTGAAAATGATTTTTTTGCTGCAGATGTCCAATGGGATATCTTTAGACATATTGGTAAGGCTGTTGTGTGGAGAGTCTGTAAATGATTGGTGGTAATACTCCTAGGAACCATTACAGAGATGTTGATTCTCCATGTATTAAAGATCCTCCCATTGTAGGAAAGCCTTCATCTTCCATGGGTCTATCTTTGACCCTTGCCTAACTATGAAATGTCCTAGGAATTTGATCTGTATTTTTGAATTTGCATTTTTTCTAGCTTAGTAAATCATAGGTGATAGGGCAGGTATGGACTTAAAGAATATATAAACCAGTTGAGTTTCCTGCATATGATCTATGGAGTAAATCAGAACATCATGAAGGCCAGGCTTCAGTTAGCTAAAGATTTTCTTGGTCTTTGGGGTGGTCACAAAAGACATAATCCCCAAATTGTTGAAAGTCTATCAAAGCAGGACCTCCTCCATCTCACTCCATTAGACATTTTGATCATTTATAAGAGTGATAGCTGGTTTAGAAAACCATTTTCTGCTTGCTGGCCTCCCAAGTACTAGATTGTCAGTTACCCATAAGTATAGCTTAAGGAACAGGATAATCAAACCATATCAGGAATAAGAGACAGAGGATAATATTCCTCTATCGTAGTAGTACATATATAATGGTATTATAGTCCTCTAATATATAGGAGATAGCTAAGTGCCTCAGTGGATAGAGCATTGGGTCTGCAGTCAGGAAGATCTGAATTAAAATCTAACCTCAGATATTTACTAGCTGTGTGACCCTGGGCAAGTCATTTAACATTGTTTGCCTCAGTTTCCTTGTCTAAAAATGGGCTGGAGAAAGAAATGGCAAACCACTCCAATATCTTTACCAAGAAAACTCCATGGACAGTATTGGTGTGCTATGGTCCATGAGGCAACAAAGAATTGGACACAACTCAATATATATATATATATATGTAAATGAATGAATGAAATAAAATAAATATAAATAGAGGGGTATTGGGCTTGAACTCAGAAAGACATTGGTTCAAATTCTGTTTCTGACACCTTGTAGATATGTAACTATTGGCAAATTACCTGGAAGCCCACTTTAAGAACATTATTTGCTGAGCCAACAATTTGGTCTCTAGCACCATGGGGAACAGAAGAAACTATGTAATGCTCAAGGTCAAACCCCAAAGGGGTTGGTTTCATACTTGATTGAATTAGAATAGGAGGATTGATGATTAATTTCCACAATAGCCACATACATGTGAAAAGGAATGATGATTAATATTGTTGTGGTTCAGTGGTTTAGGCATGTTTGACTCTTCTTGACCCCATGGACCATATCATGCCAATATTGTTCATAGGGTTTTCTTTGCAAGTAGTGGAGTGGTTTGCCATTTCCTTCTCTAGTGGGTTAAGGCAAACAGAGGTTAAGTGAATTGTAAAGAGTCTTACAGCTAGTAAGGGTCTGAGGCCAGATGAACTCAGGTCCTCCTGACTCCAGGGCTGGCACTCCATCCACTGAGCCACCTAACTGCCTATGACGATCATAGGACCATAGATTTAGAACTGGAAGGCCAAAATCCTTGGCTTAGAGGTCACAGATTCCAAAACCTTCATTTCATAGATGAAGAAAGTATAGACCAGTGTTTGGCACACAGTAAGCTCTTAATGAATGCCTTGCTTTGTTCATGGTCACACATCTAGTAAATATTAGAGGTGGGATTAGAACCCAGGTCTTCCTAATTCCAAATTCAATGTTTTATTCACTGTTTTATATTGCATTAACATGATGAAGAGGATAAGGATAACTTATTTGTATGGTCCTTTAAGGTCTTTTATGCACATTATCTCATCTGATTCTTATAAAAAGCTTGTTGGGCAGGCAGAACCAACATTATTATATTTTATATTATAAATATAGCATTGTTTTCTAGATAAAGGAATTGAGACTCCCAGAGGTTAACTGACTTATTTAAGGCCAAATACGTAATGAATGGCTCAGACAGATTTTGAAGCCAGGCCTCCTGACAAATCCATTCTGTTTTCTACTCTATAACACTATTCATCCTGAGCCATAGTTATATTCAGGCGGTTCTTAGAAGCACTCAGGTCCAAAAGAGTTCATAGTCATTACATACTATTGTTGGGGAAAGTTATAACTAGTTAAAAATAGGAAATTGGAGAGACTGTACAGTTGAGGGCCTGGAGGGCAAGCTGGTCTGTGGGAGAGACCCTAAATGTAAACTTACTCTCCGCTGTACCTATGAACCTCTGCATCTTTTGGGAAGGCAATTGGCTGAGAAATGTATAGATAGCCCATAATACAGTATCAGATGCTCAGCTACTTACTAGGCCCTCTGGGTGAGAGTCATGAATAAACTCCTCCCTCTGGTTTCATGAATTCTTTGCTTTTGGTAGCCAAGACAGCGAGTGCTCATGAGGACGTCCTGCAGTCATCACAGCTTCAGGCAAGTGCAAAAATAAGTCTCAATTTGAATACATGATTGGATAGGTGGCAGGGTGTCACCTGCTTCTGCTTAGTATAATTTATACTGGATAGGATTTAGGATTTAAAGCTTGAAGGGATCATAGAGATCAACTAGTCTAACACTCACATTTTACAGATTGGGAAACGAAGTCCCTGAGAAGGTCAATGGTTCAATATAGGGCTATTCTCTTTTTTAATAATTTATTTATTTTTAGTTTTCAATATTTATTTCCACAAGATTTTGAGTTACAAATTTTCTCCCCGTATCTACCCTCTTCCACCCCAAAATGACATGTATTCTGATTGCTCCTCTTCCCAGTCTGCCCTCCCTTCTATCACCCCACTCCCCACCAACGCCTTTTCCCTTACTTTCTTGTATGGCCAGATAGATTTCTATACCCCATTGCCTGTATATCTCACTTATCAGTTGCACATAAAAACAATTTTTAACATTTGTTTTTAGGACTCTGCGCTCCAAATTCCCTCCCTTCTTTCTTCCCCACCCACTCTCCTTGATTAGGCAAGCAATTCAATATAGGTTATGCATGCATCATTATGCAAAACACTTCCACAATAGTCACGTTGTGAAAGACTAACTATATTTCCCTCTATCTTATCCTGTCCCCCATTTATTCAATTTTCTCCTTTGACCCTGTCCCTTTTCAAAAGTGTTTGCTTTTAATTACCCCTTCTCCCAATCTGCTTTCCCTTCTAACATCCCCTTCCCTCTACTTTCCTGTAGGGTAAGATACCCAATTGAGTGTATACGTTATTCCCTCCTTAAGCTAAATCCGATGAGAGTAAGGTTCGTTCATTCCCTTTTGCCTGCCCCCTCTTCCCTTCTGTTATAACAGCTTTTTCTTGACTCTTTTATGTGAAATAATTTACCCCATTCTATCTCTCCCTTTCTCCTTCTCCCAATATATTCGTCTCTTACCCCTTCATTTTATTTTTTCCGATATCATCCCTTCATTTTCAACTCACCCTGTGCCCTCTGTCTATATATACTATGTATATGTATATAGTATAGTATAGTATATACATATATATATATAGTATAGTGTGTGTATATGTATATGTTGTATATATACGTATATATGTACATATATACATACATAAATATTTTATATATATTAAATATATATAATTAAATATATATATGTGTATACATATATATATATATATATAATTATATAAATATATTTCCTTCAACTACAGGGGCTATTCTCAATGAGGCAGAGAATGACTCAACGACAACTAGCAGGTCTCCCAAACCAAATCATCACAATGCCAACTTCTCCTAGTCCAGAGTTCCCAAGGACATTAGTCTATGAAGGGCCCTGTTGTTCAGTTGTTTCAGTCATGTTCAATTCTTCATGAACCCCTTTGGGGTTTTCTTGGCAAAGTTGCTACAATGGTTTGCCATTTCCTTCTCCAGCCCATTTGACACATGAGGAAATTGATGCAAACAGGCTTGTGTGATTTGCCCAGGGTCATACAGCTAGTAAAGGTCTGAGGCCAGATTTGAACTCAGGTCTTCCTGACTCTAGGCCCAGCACTGTACTACCTAGCTGCCCTATGAATGGCCTAATAGCATGTAAGCTTCTGGGGAGCAGGTATTCTTTCATTTATGTCTTTAAGCTCCTGATACCTAACATAGCACCTTGCACATGGTTGATGATTAATAAATTACTGTTGAGGTAAGTTGGAAAAACTTAGCAATCATTCATATCATTCAGTCAACATATACACTTATGTGCCAGGCATTGTGCTGCCTGAAAGATATTTCTAATGTGTCAATTTTGCTTAATATATGTAAACAAAACATTTTCATTTGCTCCCTGAATCATTTGTTTTCCTCCCATCATGAAGTTATTGTTTCTGGAAGCATGGCATTCTTGCCCTAGAGTCCAACCGTCTAAGATGATATCGATTGGAGGCATTCTGGGTATATGGTACCATTACAGATTTGGTGCAACTGAGTATTAAAAAAGGAAGTTTAAAAAGAACATATTGCCTTGCCTTGTATCCCTGAGGCAGGCAGGACTAGGCTGGACAAGAACGTCTGTGGTTTGAACT
The DNA here is from genome assembly GCA_028646595.1 of Phalanger gymnotis. Classification (NCBI taxonomy): domain Eukaryota; kingdom Metazoa; phylum Chordata; class Mammalia; order Diprotodontia; family Phalangeridae; genus Phalanger; species Phalanger gymnotis. The sequence continues at coordinate 188,061,500 of CM053624.1, read as the reverse complement.
GCGGCGGGACCCAAGGAGTAGCTTGAACCTGAGGCAATGCTAGGCCCCAAGTCAGCAATTAATAACAGATATGACACAAACAAAAACTAAGATGATGCAAATAAAAACTAGAGAGCATGGAGCAGTGCAGACAGACTAAAGAGAAGTCCAGGGTTTACAGGGCTCTGTCTGGATGAGAGACAATCAACAGGCAGTAAACCTGAAACAAAAGTCATAGCTAAAATAGGCAAAGCCTAGTCCAGAGGCTCTCTAATCAAGGATAACATGAAATCAGAGGAAAAGTTCAGCGGGAGAGCAAACCAGATTAAGATTGAAGTCAAGGCAGTTTTGCTACTTTCAAATACAAATTGGATCCTCTGGCCTTCAAGACTCTCCATATATAGTCTACAATCTATTTCTCCAGCTTTGTTTTATATTACTTACCTTCAAACAAAGCCAGGTTAAATTTGGCTACCTAAACTGTTTGTGTTAACTGTTGTCCATGAACATTGTTTTAGAGGAAGGGTATTAACCTCCCCCACCCCCAAGGAGTTCATGGGTAGATTTCAGGAGACCAGTGACCCTGAGTGGGAAAAATATTATATCTTTATTTTCACTAACCTCTAATTAAAATTTACCATTCTCTTCAAGTATTGAAAAAATATATACTGAGAATGGGTCCATAGATTTCACCAGACTGCCGAATCTGAAGGGGTCAGAGCGGCTGCTCTGCTTGGTTTTTAATCTGCTGGAACTTCATGTTTGCTTCCCAGGATAAATCCCAAGTGCAGAAATTTCATCATGCAGATTGCTTCATCTCTGATACTCAGTACTTCCTTAGTACAATCAGCTGTCTCTCTCCTCTGATTAAAGGACTAGAAGTCAGAACGAAAAAAAAAAACCTCCTCCCAAAGTCTCCCCTTATAGAGGACTTAGAATATTCCATCCACCCTTCATTTTGTACCAGTTCTCCTACTTGGTTTCAACTCCACAAACTTCATGTCCCAGTGTTGGGTACCCTCTCTTTCCCTTTCCGGCTTCCTTCCTGTATTAGATTATAAGCTTCTTGAGGGGAGGGACTATTTTTTCCTTATTTGTAACCCCAGCACTGGTACAGTGCCTAGTACACAATAAATGTTTATCAACTATTGACTACTATGTTTGTCTGGAGTCATGCTGGATTATTCCACAGCCCCTTGAAGACAAAGGCTGTCTTATTTTTGTCTTCCCTTGCACATAGTCCTTAAATGCCTGATGAATTGAACAACACTGTGCCAAAATCAGTATCTCCCCCATGATGACATCTACTTATGTTAGAAGTATATAACTCTACACAATTGCCTTCCATTTGTTGACTAACAGCATCCATCTCTAAGGTGTGGTTCTGACATCTGGCAGTCATCTGCTGGCCACAGTTTCAGCCGTGGCTCATCTTTTCTGAACGTGATCTCGAATTGGCTATACTGTGAGCTGGTCGAATGACCAAAACACATCACCAAACATCTGTGCTCACTAACAAAACCTCTTCCTTTGACAGGACTTTGAATTTCAAGTCAAAATGACTTGGATTCAAATCTCGTCTCAGGCACTAACTGTGTAAAACCCCGAGCAAGTCAACTAATCTCCCTGTGGTTGTTTGCTTACCTGTAAAGCGACTGGGTTGGAATTGGTGTCCTCTAAGTTCCCTTCCAGAATTAGATCTACACTTCAGTGATCCTGCTCTGCATATCTTTTTGCTGTTGAAAGGTTTTTGGATCTGTATCCAAACTTTGCCTGAGCTCTTCTCAAATATAGTCTTTTTTTGGTCTCATGATTAACCCTTTTGCTCCACATAATGAAAACGCTTCTCTCCTGGTCTTCTTCCTTCTATTCCAAAAACATTTCTTTATAACTCCAGGAGAAGACACATTAAAATGATCATTAATCGGCAGAGGACTGCAACTTCTACAATCAATCTATTTATCCGTGAGAGTGACCTCTAAAGTACCAACCGACTTCGCTTTGATGGATGAAATGGAGAGCTAAGCCTGGGTGTTTGCTTTGAGACATTTACAGCCCATCTTTGGAATCCCAATGACAGTTTATTTTAATGTTGTGTTAATTAATGCTAAGTTATGATGATAAAAGTACAAATAGCAATGAATAGCAAACGAACTAATACAATAAATAGCGAGGGAATCAGACCTGACCAAAGGCTGATCCGGCTGGTGAAGTTACATCTCTTCTGTAGTTACAGGGGAGGGACCCTTTGAATTCTAAAACTGTATTGCAGACTCCAGTTTTTGAAGTAAATTTGCTGTATGTTAGGATTTCCTTGGAGGATCTTAGATTTCTTAGTGTATTTCTGAATCCAACCTCAGACTCTCTTACTCTTTGATCTTTCAGTAGCCCATATATTCATTTCTTTTGCTGAACCATTCTGGCCTCTCTGGGTCTGTCTTTCAGATTTCAGCGTGTACAGAATAAATGAAAGTTATTGTTAATCTCCCATGGCTAGAACAGTGTATTGTGTCACATTCACTTCAAGATTTGGTTCCATTTACCCCTCCCCCCTCAACTTGATTTAACAACACTGTGTGGTCTTATTTCGACCTGCATACAGGGTTTGCTATTATTATTATTATTATTATTTTGCGGTATCTCCTTCTATACAGAATGAACAAGCCTTTACCCAATTTCAGAATTTTTAATTTGCAGAGCATCTGCGTTGGAATCATCTTTGGATGGTAGATACTGATGATTGGAATTGTGTCTGTTTGTGACTTTTCGTCTTTTCTTTTCAGGTCTTCCCTATCTCACCAGATACTTGACAGCGCTCTCTGCTCAGGTGTGTCACTGCTGAGACCCACCACGGGCCTTGCTCTATGAGGTAACCTTTGTCTGGCTTGGACACCAAACGTAGCACGCATTTTCCTGTTTCTATCACTAGTTTTGTTGTGATATTGGGGGCAGGGGGTAGGAACAACAACTGTTCTGTTAGCTTCTTACCTGCAGAGCATGCAGCTATTGACATTATCTGACTTTTGAAGAAGTTAATGATGCATCACCCTCTCTAGCAGCAGTGTATGTGTTCGGCTCAGTTCAATTCTCTGCACTTCATTCAGCATTGATTAAGGAACTGCTTCATTCTATGAGACCCCCTCATGACTGTCCTGAGCAAGAGATTTTAACTTTTTGTGTCACGGAACCCTTCCCAGAATAATGTTTTCAAAATGCATGAAACAAAATGCATTGCCTTACAAAAGAAACCAAATATGTTGAAATAAAGATGGTGCATTTGCCTGCTATCCAAATTCACAGACCCTGTGACATCCATCCCAGGCTAAGGACCTCAGAATATCCAGTCCTCTGAACTTATCTTCATTCTATGTTAATCTGCCCTTACTGCAGGGATCAGATCGCATCCGTTCAACCTTCTCTGACTACTATAGGCAACTTAAATTGATTTAAAAAGGGGTTTTTGTATGACGCAGTGGACATTGTGGCAGGCTTGGCATCAGGAAGCTCTAAGTTCAAATCCTGCCTCAGGTGGCTTGTTAGCTTTGGGACCCTGGGAAAGGCACTTAGAGGCAGCCAATGGCACAGCAGTTTCCAACTAAACTGGAATCAGGAAGGCTTGAGTTCCAGTTCAGCCTCTGGTGCTAGCTATGTGACTCTGGGCAAGCCTCTGGTTTATCGTCCTCAACTGTAAAATGAGTATATACCTCTCAGGGTGGTTGTGAGGATCAAATATGATCATGTTTTCTAAAATGTTTAGCACAATGCCTGGTATAAGCAGGTGCCGTATAAATGCATGTTCCCTTCCCACTTAGCTTCTTTCATTATGTTTCTCAAGATGAAAAATGAGGGATGGATGGTGGCCTCTCAAGTCCCTCCCAGAGTTAAACTGATGCACTTCTATTGGCAGAGAGTTTTGTTGGTTTTTTTAATTTTTATTTTTAGTTTGCAGCACATAGTTCTACATAATTTTGAGTTCCAGATTTTCTTCCCTCCCTCCCCCACCCCCCAAGACGGCATAGAATCCCATATAACTTCCATGTATAACTTGGCATTGAATTAATTTACACCCTAGTCAAGTTGTGGAGAAGGCTTATGATCAATGGAATGAATCATGAGAAAGAAGAAACAGAACCAAAAAAAAAAAACCACAACCCAACAACAAATACAAAAGAGAGGGAAAAAAGGGGGGGGGGGAGAAAAAGGCGAGCATGAAGTGTGCCTCTATCTGCATTCATACTTCATAGTTCCTTCTCTGGATGTAGATAGCACTCTCCATCGTAAGTCCCTTGGCGCTGTCTCTGCATATTGTGTTGCTGAGAAGAACAAAGTCTGTCAGGGTTAGTCATCACAGAATCCATATATCTGTGGTTGTGTATAATGTTCTCCTGGCTCTGCTACCCTCACTCAGTGTTACATCGTGTAGATTCTTCCAGGTTGTTATGAAGTCCATATCATCCCCATTTCTTATAGCACAATAATATTCCATTACCTTCATATACCACAGCTTGTTCAGCCATTCCCCAATTGATGGGCAGTCCTTTGATTTCCAATTTTTAGGTACTACAAAAAGAACTGCTCTAAGTATTTTTGTACATATAGGTCCTTTTCCTACTTGTGTGATCTCTTTGGGATACAACCCTAGGAGTGGTATTGCTGGGTCAAAGGGTATGAACATTTTTATAGCCCTTTGGGCATAGTTCCAAATTGCTCTCCAAAATGGCTGGATCAGTTCACAACTCCACCAGCAATGTAACAATGTTCCAACTTTCCCACATCCTCTCCAGCATTTATCGTTTTCCTGTTTTGTTGTTTTAGCCAATCTGACAGGAGTGAGATGGTATCTAAGAGTTGTTTTGATTTGCATTTCTCTAATCAGTAGTGATTTCGAGCAT
>CM053624.1:188028535-188056129 GCA_028646595.1 Phalanger gymnotis | reverse complement strand
GGCCAGTTCAAGTTTTTGCTGCGGTGGGGCCTAAATAAATTTCTTGTTGTTTTCTCCTTAGAGAATCTCTCATACCTTGCGATTTCGGACCATTCAAACATATACATGATTATATTTGAGATCATAAATTTGGCCTTCCTAGTACAATCACCAGTGCCAGCATAGTAGCTGGCACAGCGTAGGCACCTAATAAATGCTTGTTGATTGATTAAATTGATCAATAGAGATCATCTAGCCCAGTTCCTTCATCTTACAGTTGAGGAAACTGAGGCCTAGAAAAGTGAAATGATTTGCTCAAGGACATAAAACAAGATGGTAGCAGAATTGGGACTAGTACTTTGATATCCTGAGTACTAGAGCAGTCCTCTCTATAGCAGGCTCCCTCTACCTGTTTTTTGAATGTCTATGATCAGTCACTAGCATGTAAAAACACTAGGCCAAGTACTCTGAGTATAGCAGGAGCTGCAGTCTCTCCAGAAGTATGAGTATGAAGAAGCATTTTTTAGGTTCTTTCCTTACCAAATGAATTTCTTTTCTCTAGTTCGAATTTCCCCTTTGGGAATTTTGGTCGATTTCTGTATCATTCAGGTTGGCTAAGTGGTATAATGGAAAGGATTTTGGATTGGGGAAGATTTAGATTTCTATGTCATCTCCAACATTTACTAGCTGTGTGAGTCTCAGTTTCATCATCCACAAAATGGGGATAAGATCCATCTCGTAGAACTCTTGTGGGGACCATTTATGTAAAGTGCTTTGCCGACCTCAAAGTGTGGTATAAATATTAACAATTATACTTTAGATCTATATTCCCCAGAGAAGGTTTCAAGAACCCTAATATTATGCTTCACATCACCCACCTATCCAATATACTGTACCATAATCAGATGATTTCAATCACTATAGCATGCTTAGACATTCCTTCTTCAGTCATAGTATTCCTTTCTTTGGAATTGTTCTTCTCTCCTTTCTCCTCACACAGATTCTAGTTATTCTTTTTAAAAATAACATTTTATTTTTTCCCCAACTACATGTTAAAACAATTTTTAAAAACTTTTTTTTAAAGCTTTGTGTTCCAAGTTCTATCCCTTCTTCCCTCTCTCCTCTCTTCCCTCCCTGACACAGTAAGCAATCCAATATAGGTTCCATTTGCAGTCATGCAAAACATTTCCATATTAGTCATTGTGTACAAGAAGAATCGAACCAAAAAAAAGAGAGAAAAATAGCCTGCTTCAGTCTGCATTTAGACAACATCAGTCCTTTCTCTGGAGGCAGATCGTGTGCTTCATCATGAGTCCTTTGGGATTGTCTTTGGTCATTGCATTGCTGAGAAGAGCTAAATCACTCACAATTCTTCACTGTACAATACTACTGTTACTGTGTACAATGTTCTCCTGGTTCTGCTCACTTCACTTAGCACCAGTTCATGTAACTCTTTGCAGGTTTTTCTGAAGCAAAAACCTGATCATTATTTCTTACAGCACAGTAATATCTCATCAGAATCATCTACCAATGCTTATTCAACTATTCCCAGTTGATGGGCATCCCCGTGATGACTCTAGTCATTCTTTAAAACTCATTCAAGTCTCACCTGTTCCATGAAGATCCTAGACTGCTTCAGCCCTCATCTTCTTCCCTTCTGATCTTCTATGACACTTTAGAGTCAATAGCACGCAATTTATGACCTAACTTTAGGATAAAGGGTGGGGAACTCCAGGATAAGGAAATGTCTTCTACCAGTGTAGGTTAACTTTTCTCTTCAACTTACATTCTTAGAGAGTTGCCTAGAGCACTGAGAAGAAATATGACTTCCCTAGGATCACACAGCCAATTTGTGTAATAGGCAGGACTTGAACCTGCATCCCTTTTTCTAAGCCTAACTCTCTATTTGCTATACTACAATTCTAACCTAATTACACTGTATTATATTTTTTATTTGGTTTTCTATCTCATTTTTATTTACCAAATATTAGACTTATAGGCATCATTGTCTGATCACTTATCTAGACTAGTCTGATCACTTAATCTAGACTTTTCTTATTACGTCATAAGCTCTCTAAGGACAAGAATCAAATATTTAAACCTCATACTTCTTTGTTTCTTCCACAATTACAATGCCAAAAACATAATGTGTGTTGAATAAATAAACATGAATTGATACGCTTGGATAAAGCAGCTCCATTCTAATCTCTTCAATTTCATTTTCTCATTCTGCACCTTGACTCTGAGATGTTTGGGAATGAAGTTCAGTAAAGGTCCTATCAGTCAAAGACATTGCATTGATTTATTTTGTGTTGGTGTCATGCCTTTGATGTGCTTTCTATGCTTTGGAGATTCTTCCCCCCTCCTCCAGATATACGTGCGAGAAAGAAAATCGTGAAATGCCATGAATTGGCAAACTGTCTTTTTATTTTTGGCTTTATTGCTAAAAGGAAACTAACATCTTCACCTTTCCCCAGTGATTATGTTCATTTTAATCATTAAAATTTTGCTGCTCAAACAAAGCTTCATTCATGAAATCAGATTTATGTAATAGCTTGGTGATATATGGCAACTGTGAAGCCACTTTTCATATGCATTAAAAGGAGTTAACTAACTTCCCTTTCAAAATATATCCCTGTATGTATAGAACATGTTGACATTAAATGAATATGGAAGGGCATTTTTTTTATATAACATGGTAGTACCAGACAAAACAATGTTTTATCTAATTAGAGTTATATATTAATAACTGCTCCTCATGATATGCCTTTTCATATTAGTGTCACCGCACGAGCCGTTTAGACAAGACTTAAAATCCATGAGATGACATCAGTTAATATAGTGAAGACAGGTGAAAATGTAGAGCATTCAGAGAGGAGACAATACATTGTAATGGAGATTTTGCTTCAGTCTCTTCAGAGAACAGCGACTGTCTTTTGTGTGTGCAGATAGATGTCTGGATATCTGAAAAATTACAGAAGGGGATGTAGGCCACAATAATCTAATGAGTGTTCTGACTGAATGTTCTGACCTTGAAATTATCGGTCCATAACTACATGCTCGAAACTTATGAGTGACAATATCTATCATATCAGGAAGTTCCTTAAAAAAAGAATAAGTAAGAGAAAAAAAATAAGAAAAGAGTTTCTTCCCTTAAAAAGTGTCTTTTCAAGAATGGTAGAAATTTTTCCTCAAGCTACTTTAGAGTTATGACAGAGTGGTCACAATGGTATCTAAGGGTATCTTTAAAAAATGCTTGCTACTTTAGGCTTGAGCTAGAATTAAAGCACATGCAATGAAAAACGATCAGAGAACTATTGAGTTCTTCTAACTTTGGTCTTTTCATTTTTTTGAATGTCCACGTTTTATTTAATTAGTAATACTACTGATAATATCTAGTATTTATATAGGGCTTTAAAGTTTGAAATATTCCTCATTTCATCTTCAAAACAACAGGGGAGGAGGTAGGTGCTATTTTTACACTCATTTTACAGATGAGGAAATTGAGGCAGAGATAACCTCTATGTGACTTGCATCATGCAGCTAGTTAGTGTCTGAGGCCAGATTTCAACTGTCTTCTTGACTCAAGGTCATTGGAACCATTAATTGAAAAAAACAAATTGTGAGGTTCACTAAATGAAAGCAATGAATGTGTATTGTACATATACAATGCATTCCTCCTTTAAATATTCTCTAGTCTATATAACTAAAATTAGTTAATTTATATTATAATAACAGCTATCATTTATAGCACTTATTATGTTCTATGTGTTTTACAAATGTTATCCCATTTTATCCTGTAAGCAATTCTGGTTGGTAGGAACTATCATTCTTCGCATTTCACAATTAAGGAAGCTGGAGCAAATAGAGAGTAATTTTCCCACAGGTCACACAGCTAGTAAATGTCTGAGGCTGGATTTGAACTGAGGTCCTCCTTATTCTATGACCAGAGCTTTATCCACTCTATCACCCAACTACACTAGGTAGGATGTGTATAATTTCTAATGAACACCATGATGACATCGTATCTTCTATTTTATAGTTTGATAATCTTTGTCCATTATCACATTCTTTTTCATATTTATTTGTGTGTATACTTCTTCCCCATTAGCTTGTAAGCTTTTCAAGGGCAGAAACCTCAGAATTACTTCAATCATTTTATTCCCATTGGCCCCATAATGCCTTGTACTTGTTGAGTATTATATAAATATTTGTGGAATTTAACTAGCTGCAGGTATTTCTTATAAGATTAAAGTTTATAAATTCAGAACTAAAATGGACCTTGGAAGTAATTTAGTCCACCTCTGCTCTGCCCCAATTTTACAAATTTGGAAACTGAGACCTAGAAAGGTTAGGCAACATGTCCAGAGTCACACAGCTGACAGTATCAGAAGCAGGATTTAAACCAGTGTCTTTTGATTTCAAATCTAGTGCTCTTTGCACTCTACCACGTGAGTAGGTCACATTCATTAAGAAACTTCCTCCATACACCTCTTATATGTCTACACATACTTTTAATCCAGATTTAGGCAGAACAGCCAAATTATCCAAGAAACTATCAGCCACAAGTGATCTCCTACAAAACCACAAATCCCCATTATGTTGAAGGAGCATCACAACTAACAAATGTAAGATCCAGGAGAAATGGCTACATCAATTTCCAGTAGACATAAGCATTGTAGGGACTTCCATGGATATAATTTTAGCAATAGAGACTGTCTCAGAGATAAAATTAGTGGCTTTTTGTTGTTGTTTGTTTTAAAAAAAATGGTAGTGAAAAATCTGGGGAAATTGGAGGTGCCTGTTATTATGACCGTATACTCTCACCAAAGGACAAAATATCTAGTTCAGTGAGTAATAAGGTGGGAATTGGTGAATGAAAACAACTTGTTCCAATGGCCAATTGGTCAGACACTGGAGGCCAAAGTTATCCACTGCATCCTGGGCCATCACCAGTCATCTTGACTTTTGTCCTACCCCTGGACTTTGATAACTAAAGAAGAGAGAATGAGGTTGGTGACTTTGCACAACTCTGCCTCACTTAAATCCAATTCACAGGCAAGTCAAGATGTATCCCATGATGTCACTGGTCCTCTTCAAAAACAACGGATTATCTACAACAATATCATGATAGGTGTGCAGATCAGGTGTTTTAGGAAGCAGGTAGATATTCATTCAAGAAAAAATAAATAATCATCTCTCTTTGCTGTGTTTGTTAATTTTGCACAAATGCAGTATAATTCTGGTGTGTGGACACATCCCCAAAAAGCCATCTCCTCTGAATTCTTCTCTGACTGAGCTAGACAGTAACAACCATTTTTCCCTTTAGAATCTATGTAGCAATTCCTTATTCACCTTTTTAATGTGTTTATCATGTGTTACTTTGTAATATATTTATAAGGGCATATATGTATGTATATGTGTGCACACATGCATGTGTATGCATTATGTTCCATAATAGACTGCAATCTCTATTAGTAAGGGCCACAAACAGGCAACAAAGAGTAGCATAAGAACGTTAGGCTTGGAATCAGAAAGCCTTGGATTCAAATGCTGCTTCTGACATACAGTAGCTATCTGCCTATAGAGCCAATATTTATGTTGTCTGTATGTCTATTTTCTTGTCTGTAAAATCATATTCTTGACCTTTTGGGACTAGTAGTGGTATCATTGGGTTAAAGGACGTGTTCATTTTTTTTTTACATTTGGGGCACCATTCCTAACTGCCTACTATAATGGCCTGACCAAAATTCACAGCGAGGAAAATGTGTACAAAATATTCATAGCAGCCCTTTTGACTCAGGCATACCTTGGAGATATTGCAGGTTCAGTTCCAGACCACTACAATAAAATGAATATTGTAATAAAGCAAGTAACATGAATTTCTTGGTTTCCCAGTGCATATATAATTATGTTTATACTGTGGTCTATTTATTATACAATAGCATTTTTCTAAAAAACGACAGCAATGTACACATCTTAATTAAAAATACTCTATTGCTAAAAATGCTAACCATCATCTCAGCCTTCAGCTCGTCATGGCTGCTAACTGATCAGGGTGGTGGTTGTTGAATGTTGGGCTGGCTGTGGCAATATCTTAAAATAAGACAACAATGAAGTTTGTCCCACTGATCAACTCTTTCTTTCTCCTGAAGATTTAGACACTGTTGTAGGGTTATTAATTGGCCTGATTTCAATATTGTTGTGTCACAGGGAGAGGGAGGACCTGGGAGAGGGAGAGAGAAGGGGAAACAGCAGGTCAGTGGAACAGTCACATCACACACAACATTTATTAAGTTTGCCGCCTTATGTGGGCAGGATGGTGACACTCTAAAACAGTTACAATAGTCCCATCAAAGATCACTGTTCACAGATTACCATAACAGATATCACAATAAAAAAGTCTGAAATACTGTGAGAATTATCAAAATGTGACAGAGACATGATGTGAGCATCTGCTATTGGAAAAATGCAGTTGACAGCTAGACACAGAGGTGCCACAAACCTTCGATTTGTAAAAATGAATGAATGAATGAATAAATGAATGAAAATTCAGTATCTGCAAAGCACAATAAAGCAAAGTACAATAAAGCAAAATATGCACATGGTGGGAAAGAATCGGAAACTGAAGGTGTGCTCATCAACTGGGGAATGGCTCTACAAATTTTACGAATGGAATGGAATGGTGCTGTGCTATAAGAAGTGAGGAATGTCTGGATTTCAGACGAACTTAGGAATACCTGTACAAACGAATGTAGAGTGAAGTAAACAGAGCTAGGAGAACAATTTACATAACATTGTAAAGTGAAAGACATAAGAAGTTTGGTAAGCAAAATGGTCAAGTATAATTCTAGAGACCACTGATGGAGCATGGCACCTAGCTCCTCAGAGAATAAAGGTGCAGAAGAAGGCACATACACACACACACAATATGCAGAATATAAAAAATGCAGAATAACACACATAATGTACATCTGTATGTACATTACACATATGCATCATATATGTCATATACACATACATATTCATATATATACATACTATATATACATATACATACATGTAACCATGAAAGAATTTATTTTATTTGTTTATACAAATTATTACAACATTTTAAGAAACAAATTTAAATAGAGGGATGGAGAAAAAATAAACACTTGTTAACTGAAACAAAATAAAATCAAATATTTAAAATAAGGACTATATTACTTATCTCATAGGCTTGTCAAATGATTTCATGAATTCGAAATGCTTAAAGGTAAATAAGCTGTGATTATGTAAGCTCTGTATCTTCCCTTGCATTTATCACTTTACATAGGTGTTTTCAAAAATATTAGTTGAACCAAACACTCGTAAACTTTCCATTGAAAATACCAGTGTACATCCCAGTTAAACAATGAGTACTCATGCCATAGACAGTGTCAGTTTGAAATAATAACATAATTACCACAAATTAGGAAAATAATATTGATTTATAATTATTCTCCCTGAATCTCTGACTGGTTAATGAAGACCACAAATAGATTGGATTCTTTCATGGTGCTTTGATTCATCGTGGGTCTGTGTAATGACACAGGGTATTTTCCTTCATACATTCTACTTTCTTGACAAATTGGCCTACCCACTGTCCCCAGAGCACAACATTGTTTCCTCCCTCCATGCCTTGAGAGAAACTCTTAGATAGGTCTAACTCAAACCAGTCCAATGATTCATGCTAAGGTTTAGAATGCAATAAAAAATAATTTTACATATGGTTCTAAAGGACACAATTCCTAGTTAAGTTCAAATAAATGATTACTTCCTCAGCCTCTGCTTTAATGACAGCAGTCAGAAGCAATCAGACACTAAGAAAGACATTCCTCAAGGGCAATCAGCAAGTTCCCCTAAATTCCCCTGAAACACCAAATCCCGTTTTATGCCTCAGGTGGCAAGGAAGCCAAATTAATGGTAATCCCAAGAACAGCATCCTTCCCCCCTTCTAGAGAAACCAGCTTAGCCCACTCCTATCACCATAGGCTTTCTCAATTGCCTGGAATGGACTTCTACTTCACTACTGTCTCTTGGAATCTCCACTCCCTTTCAAGACTCAGCTCAACCGCCTGCAGAATTATGGGCCCCCAAAATGTCCAGTCTGCAAGAAAAACCACTGAGGCAGAGCTCCAAGCCAATAACCATTTATTAAAAGCACCTGGCCCCCTTTAATGAATAGGAGGGCCCCAGATCTTTCTCATGATCTGAAATGCCCTCTTCCTTTAGGGCCTTAATTTTATAGTGCTTGATACCTGAACAATATAGATGAAGAAAAGTAAAATGCAGCCTCATAGGTTGATAGATTTTGACCCTCCGAGAGACCTACATAAAATACAGAGTCCCATTGACTGACAACCCTATGTCTTGACCTTCTAGGAGGGCCTACTGAGTCAACAGGCAGACCCATGGGTTGGACCAGTGGTCATCATGTCAAAGCATCCACATGGGCTGATGGGCTGGTAAACAGGTAGGGCAGGGCTGGTAAACAAGGTCATTTGTTGGCCAAGTGCTCATCACCATCTCCTTGTGTTGGGCAATAGAGGGATGATGAAGGGCAAAGTAGGTGTTCACAAAAATGATGCAGTTGATGCATGAATCAGCAGAGCTAGCTCAGCAATTGGGAGGCTCTAAAATAGTATGAGATAAGAGATATTAGGCTGCCTACCAAACTGAAGGCAAATATGGTACACAGTGCTAGGGCATGTGGTGCAAAGCCCCTCAGCTTTGAGTGGGGCCGGGTAGAGAGGTGCTCACCCCTGCCAATCCTATGGATGATTCCTATTTTAGCTAAGTACTCTTGTTAGCTAGACCCTGAGTTCTGTTGTTTCTAGGCAATCAAAAGACTGCAAGTGCTGTCTGATCCCTCTCCATTTAGCACTGGAGGGCAAAGCAGAAGTCATCCACACCTCAGATAAGCTCTAATCCTTGAAATAAACAACACATGCCAGACCTTGGTGTTTCTAGCTTGTCCTGAACTCTGAGTTCTTATGTACTAACTAGACTCAACTTGCATTAAATTGACTTGATCCACTCTCTTCTCTTCTCAATTCTGACTTTCAGATCAACACTGGTATTAGTTTTCTGATGTTAGCATGTCATTTAATTATGTTCATTCAAACATTTATCAAGCAACTACTCTATGCAAAATATTGTGTGGAAGGAGATACAAAGACAAAAACACTGCCACTACCCCCCGAAATCCTGCCCTCAAGGAGGATACCTAGACTGGGGGCTATAGATTTTGCATTTCACCTTAGCTTAATTGATTGTAGCTTTGTATTATTCTAGTTAGATTGTTGAATCAAGATGATATTCAGGTAAGAGGCCTGACACCACCACTTCCACCTCCGCCTTATCCCTATGACCTCCATTCAAAGGAGGATCAGGTTTAGATGGTCAGTAATGAAATATTATTGTTTCACCATCCAGGAATTCAACTTTATTCTTGATTCAGTATGGATCTATACAAGCTCTTTATGCAATAACAGAAGTTAGTATTGTTGCTACACTTTGTCTGACCATACTTCTGTATCAGTTATGTCTAAAAAGACTGATTCATCACACGTATTTCATACTTCTTTAGTGTTTTGTATTGTTTTCTGCACTCTTGATACATATACACTCATATGTGAACATGTTATGTGCACTGATAGAATGTAATGTAAACCTCTGAGGATAGGGACAGTTTCATTTTTGTCTTCTCCCATGGTGCCTGGACCACACTTGACACTTAATAAATGCCTCTTGATAGATAGACTGACTCCCCAAATAGAATGCAAACTCTTTGTGGGGAAGGAGTGGGCCATACTTTGCATTGTAGCCATTGGTAAACAATACCTCACATACAGTAGAATCTCATAGCAGGCACTTCTGATCTTCCTGACTCCTGTCTAATAACATACAGCAATGGAGATCTGGAAAGCCTTTAAGTCATACTAAAAATTCCTATTTGGTGCAGCCTAGAATTTTTTTTCTTGAAGAAAGTGATAAATATGTATTCATGTATGGGCAATGATGGTTCAAATTTGTATTTCTTTTTATAGTTTAAAGTGAATCCATAGTAACCTGACTTCATGGAAACATCTCTGAAAGGATGTTATCTTACACAAATCCTACTTTAATCCACAGAGTGTTAAATCAGAACAAGTAAATCCTCCCTTATCCCCCTACCCTATCTCCCAGTCTCCTTAAACCTCTTTCAGATTCTTAGGTCTGATCAATTACTGGGCAGGAGAGGCACACCTATAATGCTCCAAGAATGCCCCAACACCTGTGGATTCTTTAATTCCCATTTCAATGGTCAATAGCTTTTGTTTTGTTTTGTTTTTCCACATTTCTTTCAGGGAAAGAGGAAAAGGGAGGGGCCGGTCTTCTTTGTGTTCAGGAGTAATAGTGATTTCCCTCAATTGTCAGCCATTATTGACACAATGTTGCTCTTTTACAGAGTGAGACAAACCATGTTCCTGGACAGTATTTTAGTGAAACTTGATATAATATCATCGCATCATCAAATAGTTAGGGCAGCAAGAGGCCCCTATTAAGTCACCACCTCTCAGCAGCTCCTGCTGCATTTGGAAGGATTCTGATATGTATACAATAGGTCCAATTGGAGTTCAATGGCACAATTTGAACATTTCAGGCTATTTTCATTCCTTCATATCCTCTCAAAGTTTTTTCTCCCCTAGTCCTCTGTTGATTTTCCAGTTAAACCATTTTGTATTTTGTAAATAGATGCTTCTTTTTTCCTTTATAGCCATTATCTCTGCTCATCATTGCTAATTAATGAGAATAATCCCTCCATCTTGGTAGTATCATTTTGTATACTTATGCTAAATATTATATCTATTTCTTATTCCCCCACCATGGCCAGTTTGTCTAGGCTGGGGCAGCAGTTTCCCTACACTCTCGCACTCTTTTTCCTTCCTTCATCTTTCTTCTTGGCTTACCAATGGAATCTGAGAATAGAACCTATTGACATTCTAGGCTCCTTTAAGAAATCTTTTTAACTGATGTTAGCAGTATAGCATAGCAGATTTGAAATCTGTCAATAATAATATTGATTCTGTTTTTTATTTAGAAATTTTTCTTTCTAGCACCGTTCTAGTGTTACATAGTTCTCATTTCTTAGGTGGGAAAAATAGAGTGTCAGAGAAGATTAAGTGATTTGTAAAGTTAAATAATCACAGAAACGATGATGATGATGATGATGTGATGATCATGATGGTGATGACAATGATGATGACAGTGATGATGATGATGATGATGATGATGATGTGATGATGATGATGTGATGATGTGATGATGATAATGATGATGATGTGATGATGTGATGATGATGTGATGATGATGATGATGATATGATGATGATAATGGTGATGACGATGATGATGTGATGATGATGATGGTGATGATGATGTGATGACGATGATGTGATGATGTGATGATGATGATGTGATGATGATGATGGTGATGATGATGATGGTGATGATGATGATGATGTGATGATGATGATGTGATGATGTGATGATGATGATGTGATGATGATGCGATGATGATGATGGTGATGATGTGATGATGATGATATGATGATGATGTGATGATGATGATGGTGACGATGATGATGATGGTGATGATGTGATGATGATGATGGTGATGACGATGATGGTGATGATGATGTGATGACGATGATGTGATGATGATGATGGTGATGATGATGATGATGGTGATGATGATGTGATGACGATGATGTGATGATGATGATGGTGATGATGATGATGATGTGATGATGATGTGATGATGTGATGATGATGATGATGTGATGATGATGATGGTGATGATGATGATGGTGATGATGATGATGATGTGATGATGATGTGATGATGATGATGATGTGATGATGTAATGATGTGATGATGATGATGTGATGATGATGATGTGATGATGTGATGATGATGATGGTGATGATGATGTGATGACGATGATGTGATGATGTGATGATGATGATGGTGATGATGATGTGATGACGATGATGTGATGATGTGATGATGATGTGATGATGTAATGATGTGATGATGATGATGGTGGTGATGATGATGTGATGATGTAATGATGTGATGATGTGATGATGATGATGGTGATGATGATGTGATGATGATGATGATGTGATGATGATGATGATGTGATGATGTGATGATGATAATGATGATGATGTGATGATGTGATGATGATGTGATGATGATGATGATATGATGATGATAATGGTGATGACGATGATGATGTGATGATGATGATGGTGATGACGATGATGATGTGATGATGATGTGATGATGTGATGATGTGATGATGATGTGATGATGTGATGATGTGATGATGATGTGATGATATAATGATGTGATGATGATGATAATGATGATGATGATGATGATGTGATGATGATGATGGTGATGATGATGATGATGTGATGACAATGATGTGATGATGTGATGATGATCATGATATGATGATGATAATGGTGATGACGATGATGATGTGATGATGATGATGTGATGATGGTGATTATGATGATATAATGATGTGATGATGATGATGTGATGATGGTGATGAGGATGATGATGTGATGATGATGATGTGATGATGGTGATGATGATGATGATGATGATGTGATGATGATGATGGTGATGATGATGATGATGATGATAATGATTACAACTGCAATGATAATGATAAAGCATCCTCTTGTATGTGGAAAAACTCTTGACCACCACTCCCCAACTGTCAGTACCTTTCCCCTCCAAATTTCCCTATATTTATGTATTTAATTTGTATATATTTATTTGTTGTTGTCCTCCCTTGCTCCCAATAAAAGGGAAGTTCTTTGAGGTTAGAGACTATCCGACTTTTATCTTTATGTACATTGCCTAACACAAGTAGGTGATTGATTGATTAATGATAATGATAATCTCACATTTCTAAGTAGCTGTGAGGTTTATAAAGGGCTAGCCTCCTGGTACAAATAGCCTGACTGCTTGGTAAATATACTTTATACTGATATTTTCCTGTTCAATCATTTTGCTTTCAAGTACATTGTAGTCTTAAATAAATTGAGCCATATTGTATTGTAAGGTAGAATTTCTCCAATATAGGTCCTTTTAAGGCCAAAGAAGATAGTATGTACAATAGCATAGTACAATGGAGAGATCACTGGGGATGAAATCAGAAGACTCGGGTTCAGATTCTAGAGCTGATCCTGATTTCTTAGAGCATATTGAGCAAGCCACTTAAACATCCTGTTTCCTCATCTTTAAATTGAGGTGGGTGGATCTCATTATTGAAGACTCCCAGATATGTTCCTCCCCTCCTACAGAAGCATAAGAAGAATAAGATTTGTTCTGACCAGCCATGTATTCTCCTTCTGATTGTGTCTACAATTAGGCAAGCTCTTTCTTACATTGTGCATTCCTCTTTTTGGTGTCTATTTCATCTAGTTCAAAAGTCTATGCTTTTGATGCTGGTCCTGACCACTGCTTGCTCCCTCTGCTTGAGAGTTTGGTGTTTGAGACTCCAAGAAACTTTGGTAGTATGATGTAGCAGACTGAGAGTCAGGAAGACTTAAATTGAAATTCAACCTCTCATGCCTATGGACTACGTGACCCTGAACAAGCGAGTTCTCCTCTCAGGGCCACGGGAGATTCTCTAAAACAGCACATTGGAGAGTAGGAGTTCCCTGTACCAAAAAAATTACAAGTCCAGTTTAATTAAAAGTGAAATAAGATAAAAACTTTGCTTGCGTCCCTCTGATTAAAATTAGTTTTTTCCATAATTAAGTTGCACTTAATTCTTTCTCTGTTGTGACAGCAAAATAGTAAACATAACGCTACACAGAAAAACCCACAGCATCCTTCCCCTCATCTTTACCGTGTGTGGAAAAAAGTAGGATACTCCATGCTTCTTCAAATATATTGTTGCCAAGGCCACAACGGTGTAGAGTGAAGAGTGTAGTGATGAAGTCTGTAGTTCAGGGAGAAGGATGCATTTGTACAGTAATATGATTTGGTTACCCTCCGTTTTCATATGGGAAAAAAGATATACCGAAGCACAGGATAGTGGAAGGCAATTTCTTTTTAGTTTTGATCCCTAAAGAGTAGATAGCTAGCGTTCTCCTAAAATGAAGGAGGAAATACGAAGTTGTCAATAGGAAGACATTCTGGCAACCAGGAAGACCTATCCAGTAGATAGACTTCACTGAAAAACAATACATTAAATGACCAGCCAAGAGGACAGGTAGGATATCACATCCTTCAGCTTCACTACTATTATACTTCCATTGGGGCAGTTGAATGGTACAGGGCCAGCTCATCTCCCTAAGTTCAAATCTGGCCTCAGATACTTAACAGCTGTATGATTTTGTGTAAGTCATTTAATCATATCTTCCTCAATTTCCTTATCTGTAAAACAAGCTGGAGAAGGAAATGGCAAACCACTCCAGTATCTTGGCCAGGAAAACCCCAAATCAGGTCATGAAGAATCCAACAGTTGAACAGCATACTTCCATTATGTAACCAAAGATTACATTAATAATTTGGGTTACCACATCATATTGTTAACTCATGGGTTCAAATTCTGCCTCAGACACATACTGGTTATGCAACTGGGGGGAGGGAGAGTCGCTTAATCTCTCATTGGTCCAGGAAATGCTAAGACTATAAGCTGCAGAACAGTTGCTGATTTTTTGTTGGTGGAAGGAGTTTTCACATCCCAAGTTTCATATACTAATGAAATCACAGGTCCAGTCCAAAAAACACAGTTCAGTTAAAAGTCTCCCCTTGTATACCAAAACAAAATGTCATGTGTCTTTCAAGACTCCTCTTTTTTCCAAGCCAATAGAACCATTCTCTGGAGAATAGATAGACTTCACTGATATAGATAAAAGAAAATTTTTTAAATAGAGAGCCTCCAGCAGCTGCTGGAGACACTTAGGAGTGGGGGATTTGTTTTTCCGGTCCTTCCTGTTCTCGCTTGCAATCTTTTTTTTTTTTTTTAAAGTAGAATTCACCTGAAGCCAGTTTTCACACTGCTAAGCTCATTTCTATGCAAAAGTGAATGATGCCTCGCATTAAATATTCCTCGGAGCATAACACTGACATGGAATGCATAATTTTAAACAATTCCGGCTGAATTCTCCAAAGAGTTGACACAAGAACAAGGATCACAGGAAGATGTAGGCGAGAAGGAAAATGATAAACACACGAAAGTTTTTCCCATCACCTTAATTCAGTCATAGCCTAATACATACTGTTCTTTGTAAGTGATTTAGTTCTTATTTTTAAAAGTGGGGCAGATCCCTTGAGATAAGCTCTTTCTTTGCTTGGACGGTGGGAATATTGCAAACTCCAGCACTCCATCAACTTTCTTTAACTCTTTCAGGACATCAGGATGGTATTTTATGCAATGAAATACTCTGTCCATTTCCTAACTCATACTCTTATTTTCAGAAACTTAGTTCTTAGTATCATAGATATTGAGTTGGATGATATCTCAGAGATCATCTAATACAATCTTCCCATTTAACAGATGAGAAGACAGAGGCACTGAAAGTTTAAGTGACTGCCCCTAGTCACATAGGTAGTAGGCAAAAGATACAGTATTTGAACCCAGAACCTGTGGCTCTAGAGTCAATACTCTTACTACTGTAACATGCTGACTCCTCTAAATGCTTCTTCATCATAAAGCATTTAAATAAAATGCAAGTTACCCTCTACTACAAACTGCAAAGTTAAAATATGTAATTCCTAGACTGACACCCTAGTTAATAGAGAAACTTCACACTGAAATCAGGCATATGGGGTCCAAACTGTTTAGCAGTGAATCTAGGGAGAATCCCCACCCAAAGATATGAAGAAAAATCTATCGCCTGATTGTGTAAATCAGTTGGTCATGCATGAAACAGAACATTTACTCATTTAGCTCAGGCAAAAGCACACATTTATTTGCACAAAAACAATGTGAGTCTGCAGGCCTTTTTGGTGAACATACTCACTGAACAGAAGACTGAACATTTGGCTAATTCCACATCTTAAGCTTTATGTAAATGCTCAGTCAAATGCAAAGGACAACCATAAATACTTGTAAATTCATACATAACACCATATACATATAGATTGTCCTTTGCATTTGAAGGTGACGCTGCTGCTGCTGCTCCTCGCGATGCTATTTTCTGTATCCTCAGACCTGGACGTTTGATTGGCAATTCCTACTGTGTACAGTCTGCATATGTGTTGAGTAACAACCGCAGCCATTGCCTGGAGGGCTTGATTGCTGGATTGTTCAATATTTATTAAGCACCCATAAAGTGCTAGGTGCTGCACAGAACAGGATGAGTACAAGATGGTCTCTATCCTCAGAAATCCTTGATTCAGAGGTGAGAAGGGGGATAAATCTTTGTTGGATTGGATTAGATGGGGTCTTGTGCATGAGGGGGCTTTGGAAATATGGACAATACTAAAGCTTCATCTCCAGTGATGACTCAGATCCAATCCTTCTTGCACCCACTTAATTGCCATGTGCCTGATGGATGTGTTGGAATCAGAAGACAACTTTGAACAAAATCATTGAAGTGGCCTGTCACATACAAAGTGACAGATTGCTCTGTGCTGAAGGATTTGTGTGAAAGATGTCCGCATAGTAGCAATGGAATAAGGGAATAAAGGAAGACTAGATAGCTAAGATGAAGAGACAAAACTAGCTTTTGAGATTCCAGTGCATCCTACTGTATTAGGATAGCTGATCAAGGCTTGAATGTCCACTGTTCAATGAGTCTTATGGAAGACAAATCTCTCACCTGGAACTACAGGTGAGCATTATTGTTCCACAATTCTCCTTCCTCCCACCTTAAGATTCCAATAAAAACTTGCACATATAATGTCTTCCCTCTGAGATCACCTTCCATTTCATGTGTATTTATATACATACACACACACATACACACATATAGTTATTTACAAGTTGTCACCCCTTTAGAAAATAAGAGAAGGGGGTCATGCTATTTGCCTTTATTAGTACCCCAGTGTTTAGCACAGTGTCTGTCAAATAGAAAACGTTTAATAAATGCTTATTGACTGATATAAATAATCATACCTCTGTATCTAGAACATTAAGAAATCTTTTCATTATCTGATTCAACCAGACAGGCATACCTCATCTGAGTGATGCCCTCTCCCACCCTTAGCAAAAGAAATACACATCTGAATACTTCTGTAAAGTTTTCACTTTGCTTGACAATATGCTGACATATTTCCAAAGGGTCATTGTCCTATATCAGATAAGAAGTTTTGCCAAGTCCATACAGAGGCCATCCCACAGACAGAGCTATGAGTAAGAGACTGAAAGATCTCAAAGTGAAAGTGAAAATCCGGAAGTAAGGAAGTAAAGAATACTTTATCACTCACTAGTTAAGTTAAAGAAGCACAAAGCAAAGACAAAGTCATCTTGAGAGATGTATTGGTAATTAGGGTGTGACTTTTTTTTACTGTTTCCTCTTTTGGAGCACCTAGGTAATCAAGTGCCTCTGATGAATCTGGCCTTTGTTTCTTTGATTAAAGTGGGAGCCTGTGATAACCTGCTTATGTCCAGGGAAAGCCTAGTTCACATAGGTTTGAGACTATAGTTGTGGCACCTGAAGAAGCATCACATGGTTTTGAGTCACATGGTTGTAACACCGTTTGACCCTGAACATGGTATATAAACTCAGAGGTCAGCATTTTGTTTGGGGCTCTTACTCACTGGAAGAGTGTTGTGTGATTTGCCCAGATGAGACTCTGGGTAGCCATTGTTAAGGAGCCTCCCTGCTTTGAAAAATTGGTGCTTCTTTGGTACCTCTGCATTGAGATGTTGGACAGACAGCTAGAAGACTATCTGCTGGTTTGTGTTATTTGGTCTGTTTATATAATTTCTGCTTATAATTTCTGTTTGTATTCGTTCTTAAGTTCAGGGTGCTGACTTTTTCCCTTGAACTAAGTGAATACTGTATGCATATTTAATTAAAGTGAGGCTGTTAACCCCTTAAAGTTGCTTTCCTTAGAAAAGCAGATCAAAGAACTTGTACCGGCAGCCTTTCTGTGTGCTCTTGCTATTGGCCTTACACAGCCACAGTAGCTGCTAGCAACATTGTTGCTACAAGAGATAACATTCTCAGAATGGAGAATAAGACAAATTGGATGTATTCTCTATGCTGCCTTGTTTCCCTGGATGTGGCACTATGACTCAGCATGAAATTACATGGGCATGGGAAATGTCTTCTCCCCAGTCTTCCACCCCTGGACCCTGAAACATACTGAGGAGACAAAGGCAGTAATGAAATGTGTGTCTTTGGGGGTATTATTGAATGAAAGAGGCACTAGAAACATGAAAGTGTGTGCATTGTCTTTAAGGGGAAAAACTATACCATTCACTACTGGAAGGTAGGAAGCTCTGATCACAACATTTACCTTGAAAGATTTGATGTAGAGTTTGCCCATATCCCAGGTCCTGGGAATTATATCCTAGCTTCCATGTGGCCTCTTGGCTCAAACTTTGAGCTATTGCATCTTTGTCAGCTGCCTGCGAGCTGAGTCTGATATTGTTTCCTCCCACATGAATCACAGTGATGGTCACTGTAATTACACTGTTCTAAATGACAAAGAAAATGAATGAATCCAGATGGCGATATTTGTAAATAAGGCATGGCCAAACTAAATTGATGTATTTCTTGAAGGATTGACACCAACCACTGAGGTGTAGTGTTTTCTGTAGTGCCAACAGGTGTTTAAAGTCCTTAAAAGCCATGTACATGTAGGAAGAGAATGGATCTGCAAAAATGGTCAAAATCTCATACGATATGATTTATAGTCAATGTAAAACCTGCTGGAAAAAATAGGCAACATAATTTTGCATTTCAACATTTAATTTATAAATAAAACCATTTTGCTATTAAAGCTACTTTTGGGGGTTGAGAATGGAAAGTTTGTTTTTTAATCAACTGAATTATTTATCAGGGAAAAAACTTCAGTGTATTAGATTATGAAGCAATTTCATAGGAAATATGACAAGAGATTGCCAGGGTTTATTAGAAAAAAATAAAAGTAATATAATAATATGTTTCACTTCCATTGGCACTGAATAGAAGACAGTATTTAAGTTGAAAGTTTAAGAATTTTCTGTTTTGATACTTTGCAGATGACAAAGATGTCATTGATATAATCAAAATAAGTCTTATTTTTACATTCAAACAATTTTAAGGCATTTAGTTCCAAGTATCCTTAAAGATCTGATAAAAATGGGTGCTAATGCAAAATCTTTTCTTTAGTGATAATTACACCAAAATGAACATTGCACAAAGAAAAGCTGGCCAGAACATCAGTAATGCAGTATTGACAGCCCAACTGCTATTTCTTTTGATGATTTTTAATTTCCTGGAATCTAAGTAGAGAAATGTAGGAATGCCAACACCCACTTTGCTTCTACTCATCTAATAGCTTCTTATCTAATGGGATATGCATTAATTCTTTCAACTGCCTTAAATATGCTCAACATTTTAGTATAATGATATGGCCAGAAGTTATATTTTTACTATGTGGGCAAATTTAAGTAAGTCCCAACTATGGATGTTCTGTATAGTCATGAACAAATTTACCTTTGACATGGGTGCTAGAAAATCCCAGTGGGAAATTGTGGGAAAAGTATGTGCAGTAATGGAGGGCAGAGCAAAAATAGAGATAGCATGACTAAATTAATCGTGTTTGAGGCATAATAGAATCCTTGAATTTCCTATAAAATCCATTAATGTTATTTACATATTTTACTGTTTCAATGACTGGAACCCAAGTGTCAAAAGATCTCCTTTTTCAGACCATTCCAATTTCCTTTGGATATAATTTGAAGAGTATAAAGAATGTCCCCTGTCTTTCAATAAATAAACCTGATAATCTAGTAATCAACTTCAGTTCATGATGATGTTAAGACTCTTTTCTAGAAGACCCATAGGGAAAAAAAAGTTTGCATAGAATTACAATTACAATGCAATTACCCTCCCTAGACCTCCCCACTCCTTTTCCCTGTTCCTATATTGAACAAAAACCTTTGTCTTTATTGATGCAACTAAATCCCCAATGGATCTAGACACTAGCAGTTCACTTGAAATAATTAAAATTTTAAAATCACATTTCTTGGATATGATTAGCATTCAGCTTATGCACATTTGCCATTTCCCACTGGAGAAAGAATGCTCATTTGTAGAATGTTCTGGTTAATAAAGTTCTAGAATACAACATACAGGTCTGCAACAATGGTGGCATTTTTATTCCTATTTTTATAGGTTTAGTTGTGGGACAGATATTGCTGCCCTTGTGTGTGTGTGTGTGTGTGTGTGTGTGTGGTGGGGGTTGGTGCATGGCTTCAGCAATAGAAAGGAAAAGATGAAGATGTGTACAGTGAAGGAGATAGCAGTACTGCTAGATTTGAAATCAGTGAGATATGAGGTCAGATTTGGGAAGACTGATGGACCTGAAATCAGAAGACCTACGTTCAAATTTGAGTTTGCCAGTACATTGAATAAGCTCAGTTTCTTGGGGCCTTGACATCCTCATGGTAAAATGAATAAGCTAGACCATATAATGTCTACAATATATTTAATCTTTATGATCCTAAAAGGCCAAACTGACTCCATAGTCACTGGTAGGATTGTGATGCTATTAACATAGAAAAGTCACATAGAGGAGTAGATTTTAGATGAAAGAGTGTGTTTGTTTTCAGAACTCTTCAGTAGTCTTTTAGAAATTCAGGTCTAAAATCAGGAGAAGATTCTCTGTATAAATAAAGATTACTATTAATTCATATAGAAGAGAAAATTAAGGGCATAGGAGCACATGAGATCACCAATGGGGAAAAAATAGATATGAAAGAGAAGAAGGCCACAGTTACATACAGTCACATTGGGTTAAAGCTTATCTGTGTTAACTAAGGTGGCAGCAGGATAGAAAGGACTAGCAGAGGAATAGTCAGAGACGTAAGAGGACCTAGAGAGTACAGTGTAATAGAAACCAATGGAAAAGAATGTATTCAAGTGGCAAAGAAGTCAAGAACATTTTGGATTAAAAAAGACTTTTAGATTTGACAATTCAGTCACTAGAGACTTTGTGAGAAAGTAATGGTGGAAGGAGGCAGCCCAGATTACAATATATTGAGAATTGAGGGCTAAGGATGTAATCAATGTGGGCCATTCTCTGAAGAAGCTGGATAATGTCAAAGTGGAGCAGTAGCTCAGTATAAGGTAACGGGTCCTTCAATGGATGGTTTGTGTAGTCTTTCTGGACAATCTCTTTAGCTGTAGGGTCTTAGTTTTCAATATCCGAAGTTTCATTACAGAAAAAAGATGGTTAAAATGCACTAGAACTCAGGCGATGCTAATATTTGTTGCTACTTAAAGTCCTTTGAAGATGTGGCTTCATGGAAGGTGCTGTTTACAAAGAAAACTATTTGATTTGTCATCTGGATTTTCCCAATATCTCAAATTTTTGCATGATTAAAAATTAAAAAGTGTCTCGATTATAATAGTATGTTTCAATTCATACAGACACACCCCATGATATTTTCACACAATATCCCAATGGATTAAGCATGGAGATCTTTGTTCCATTTCACAAACTGAGGTGTCACTGAGAAGTAAAATGACTTCTCCAAAACCACACAGGGAATTGATGCTCCATCCAGATTTGGGGGTTCACAATCCCAAGCCCTCTTTGCTATTGTTTCCTTTCACAATTCTCTTTTGGATTAATAGCACTTAACATCAGTGCCTCCTAAGTGACTGAAATATAGTTCACAAAACCTGAATTGTTACAACTGCATTGTTACCTTTGTCTTTATTAGTAAAACAATCTTTTTTCTTGTTTACTCTGTTAAGTGTTAATGTAAATAACAGCTTTTATTTAGCATATTTTTTGCTGACTGTTTTTACACTTTTTTGTTACCTCTAGCCTAACCATATTTGTCTCATTCTCTTAGAAATCTAAGTCTAAATTAAATGAAACCATGGTCTCTGCTAAAAGGACTTCTCATTCAGTCTTCCTATTTCTCAGGTTTAATGAAAACATTGTTTTTTTTTCTTTTGCTTTTCAGGTTTAGTGAATTTTATACCTGTTATACTAATAATGTTACATCTTCCCCAGGATTAATTTTAATACAATTAATATGATTTAATATTGTTTGCTTTGAAGCTCCCTACATTCTCCTCAGCCATTCATCTGTTCCATCTTCTAGATAATATAAAAATAATATTGGGCTCATTTATCATCTTTCTAATTTCATGGTTGATATAATTCATTTTTGTTCCCAATATTTATTTTCCTTTTTCTATAGCAGGTCATGGTTTCTTGTTGTTAATCATGAAGATGCTGCTTTGCAGCTGTGTGACTCAGAGCCTGTCACTTAATCTTCTGGCCTCAGTTCCTCTTATAGCATGTGAGAAGAAGACTGCCACATAGTTTCGTTGAGTATTGTGAGGGTGAATAAAAGGGAAAGACAGAGAGAGGGGGAATAAGAATTTATATGGCACCTACTATGTGCCAGGCACTGTCTTAAGCAGTTGACAAATACTATCTTTAATCCTCATAACAACCTAGTAAAGTAGCTGTTATCACTTCTATTTTAGAGTTGAGGAAATTGAGCCTGCCAGAGGTCAAGTGATTTGCCTAGGGTCAACATGGCTAGTCAGAGTCTGATGTCAGGTTTGAACTCATGTTTTCTTGACTCCAGACTCGGCGCTCCATTCACTAGGCTAACTACATGCCCAATATGTAGAAATCCATGATTTCCTTTTTCATGTGTGCATACGTGGATGGGAATGGGAGGGATGTGGAAACAGGTGATGTGAAGATTCAAATGAATTTCCTTACTCTTGTCTC
The DNA here is from genome assembly GCA_028646595.1 of Phalanger gymnotis. Lineage (NCBI taxonomy): Eukaryota > Metazoa > Chordata > Mammalia > Diprotodontia > Phalangeridae > Phalanger > Phalanger gymnotis. The sequence continues at coordinate 188,033,186 of CM053624.1, read as the reverse complement.
CTCAGGAAAATCATTTTAATTGAATCCAATCAACATTTATTGAACACCCCCCATGATCAAGGCATTGTACTAGATACTAAAGGTAAAAAGATAAAAAAGGAAACACTGCTTGCCTCAAGGACCTTCCATTCTCTGAAGAGGATACAATACACAAATAAGTATAATATAAGCAGAATTTTTAAAGGAGAGAACATTAACAATTGGGAGTGGGGAAATAAGAAAGGCTTTATAGAAGGAATAGCACCTAGCTTGAGCCTTGAAGGAAGTAGACTCAAACAAGTGAAGATATATAGGTATTCCAGGCATAAGGATGATTTATGCATATGCATAGAGGCAGGAGAAGGAGCATTGATTGGTTGTGGGAAAAGTTAAGAAGTCCAGTTTGAGAGGAACATAAGATTCATGAATGGGAATAGCATCAAATAATGCTGGAAATGTTGGTGGGAGAGAGATTGTAGAGAACCTTAAATAACAAGACAAAGAATTTGTGTTTTGTCCTATAGACAATAGGCAATAGGAAGCCACTGAAGATTTTTTGAGCAAAGATGTTTCATGGTCAAAATTATGTCTTAAGAAAATTATTATGGTAGTTATTTTGAGGATGGATTAGAGTGGGGGTTGTATCTAGACCCAGTGAAACTGATTAAGGGGAAAACATTGCTTATGGGCCTGAACAAGGATGTTGGCTGTGTCAGTAGAGAGAAGGGCACCGGCATAAAATTTTTTGAGTAGGTAGAATCAAAAAGTTTAGACAAGTATAGAGGGCAGGGAGATGCAAGAGTTATAACAACTCCAAGATTACTAAGAAAATTGATTGGTAGGACAGTTGCACCCTCAATAGAAGGGAAATTTAATAAAAGGGCAGGTTTAGGAGGGAAGAAAATGACTTATGTTTTATATATTTTGAGTTTGAGATGATTATAGAATATCCCGAGAGATATACAGCAGGCATTTGACAACGAATGACTGGAGTGCAGGAGAAAGATCAGGGCTGGCCATGAAACTTTGAGTTATCTGCACAGGGATGATACTTGAATCTATAGTAGCTGATGAGGTCCCTAAGAAATGATACTATAGTATAGAAGAAAAGAGGACCATGAAAAGAGGTATTGGGGACTCTCTAGGCTATGGGAGCAAGAAATGAATGAAGACCTCCCCACAACCACCCCAAGAAATTATGTACCAAAGAGGTAAATCAGGAGATGGAGCAGCTAGGTGGCACAGTGGATAGAGCTCCAAGCCTGGAGTTAGAAAGATTGATCTTTGCAAGCTGAAATCTGGCATCAGACATTTACTAGCTGTGTGACCATGGGCAAGTAACTTAACCCTATTTGTCTCAGTTTCCTCATCTGTAAAATAACCTAGAAAGGAAATGGCAAACTACTTCAGAATTTTTCCCAAGAAAATCTCAAGTGGTGTCATGGGAATGAACAACAATGGAGAGATCAGTGTCATCAGAGAAGCCAAGGAATGAGAAAGTATCTAGGAGATGGTTATGATAAGCAGTATTGAAAGCTTCAGCAAGATCAAGAGTGAAGAGTGACAAAAATCCATATCGATTCAGTAATTAAAAGACTGACAGTCATCTTGGAGACAGCAGTTTTGGTCAAGCAGTGGAGTTAGAAGCTTGACTGAAAAAGGGATTGAAAAGGGAATGGGTAGTGAGTACAGCTAGCCTAAGTAATTTTTACTCCATTCAACTACTGTATTTCACAAAATGTATTCTACAGACCCTAGTGTTCCATAGGAAGCATATAGGTATTCTCTGGGATAGCATTAAAATTAGTGATTATTTGCCTTCTAAAATATGAAATATAATATTAATTATCTCTTTTTTTGGAGACTATTAGAGTTAAGTGACTTGCCTAGGGTCAAACAGCTAGTAAGTGTCTGAGACCAGATTTGAACTTAGGTCCTCTTGACTCCAGGCCTAATATTCTATCTACTGTGCCACCTAGGTGCCCCTTGAGTGTCTATAAAAATAGTCAGGTGAAACTTTTTTCAATATGAAAATATGCCTAATTTTCTCCTCCCCACCAAATTTGCTCAAATATGCATTCTGTGTAATATGTCAGTGTTTTGTTTTCAATGCTTACTTTGTTGGATAAACCAAATCAATTCTCTCGAAAATGACAGCTGCTTTCGAAAAGCTATTCTTCAGGAACTCTAGAGTCAATCACCTGGAACCACCTGAATAGTTATGACCAGGAGGGAAACCAGCCAGTGTCTAATATTTATGTCTGACATCAATTCACATGTCAGTGACTTCTGGGAAAACTAATGCAGCATTTCAAAAAATTCCTTGCTGTTTTTGACACCTGCTTTTTTGCATAAATGAAAAAGTTCTGAAAATAAATTCTTATTGTTAAATATTGAAAAAATACTCCTTCTTTAACATAGAGATATTACATACTGTCAAATTCTTCAAAACCAATATTTATGGCTTCATTTTGTGAGTATATTGTAACCAGCTTAATTTGGTGATAGAGGCTTGCAGAATTGTGGTTGCTTTACTTTAGATGACTGGAGATTCATGAAGAATCTTCATTCTTTGGTAAGCAGAGATTGTTTTAACAGTTTGACACTAATCGGTTGCTTAGGCTCTCCAAACTCCATTTACATTAAGATATCATTGTTATGACTTCGGTTTCTGAACTTTTCTGGCCATCTCCCTCTCCTTCCATACTCACCACTTACTCATCAGAACAGCTAAAGACCTGAGGAACATCTGTTAAGATCTTCATGTGGTGCATTTTTTTTCCAGTTGGATCTCACCTAGCTTCGAATGTGAGCAAGATGTTGTTTCTATGATGGTTGTCCTAGTGATGACTTATGTTTGTGTTTTTCCCAGGTATCATTCAGCAGGTGTTCATGACACAAAATCATCGGCATATTTATGTCTTCATAAGCACAATTCTCTCTTTCAGGGAGAAGATCACCAAGTGCCGGTTTCTTAACAGTAAAGCCAGTCTTTCCTACCCAGAAAGGTGAAATAGCAGAGATTTGGAAGTCTTTACAGATGGTAGATTTGGGGGATGAATGGGACCTTGGAGTCCATTTTATAAATGAAGAAAATAAGGCCCAGGAATTTTGAGTGACTTGTCCCTGGTCTAACACATTTTTTCAAAAATATTAAAGCTGTGGAACCTGAGGTTTAGAAAAGCTAACATGATTAGCCCAACTCCACACAGATCAGGATGAGAACCTAGACTTCTGACTCCAAAACTGGGGAAACATAATTTGAATCGATCTTTTCAAACTGGGAGGTGGGGTGGAAGCCTTTGAACTAAAATTTGATGATATATTACTTTCATATAATTGATGAGAACCATAAAAAGGAGAATCATGGGGCTTTTTTACTTATGGAGAAATGATACCAATAGCTATAAGGAAGTGTCCGAATCTGATAGTCAGTCTTTATAGTCATAAAGAAGAAAATAAGGTAAAAAAGCCAGGGAAAAGGTAACCTCATGAAGTTGAAAGCATATTGTACTTGGAGTTAGGTGACCTAGATTCTGGTCCTGGTTCTGCTAAAAACAACTCTGTGACCTTGAGCAAGTTACTTGACATCTCTGGGCTTCAGTCTTCCAATCTGTATAATGAAGAGGTTAGACTAGACCAGGTGTGGGGAACCTGCAGCCTCGAGGCCAAATGTGGCCCTCTAGGTCATCAAATGCAGCCCTTCGAATCCAAATTTCACAGAACAAATCCCCTTAATAAAAAGATTTATTCTGCCAAATTTGGACTGCATCAAAAGGCCACACCTGAGGACCTAGAAGGCCTCATGTGGCCCCAAGGCCACAGGTTCCCCACCCCTGGACTAGAAAGGTTTTAAGATCCCTACTGTAGAATCTAAAATTCTATGATTTTTCCATGAAAAAAAGCCTAGAGCAAGTGAGAGTAGATCATGATGATGTAATGTTTCTGAAATTCTTTTAGAAAAGAACCACAAAAAGATGGCGGCTGGGAAGCAGTGACTGGCGTGAGCTCCCCACCAAGTCCCTCCAAAAACCTATAAAACAATGGCTCTGAACCAATTCTAGAACTGCAGAACCCACAAAGTGGCAGAGGGAAGCAGGGCTCCAGCCCAGGACAGCCTGGATGGTCTCTGGGTAAGGTCTGTCCCGCACGGAGCTCCCAGCTCCCAGCTGAGGGGAGCAGAGCTGAGCCCAGCAGAGCCCAGCACGCGCAGCGTGGGCCGACCAGACCGCGGACCAATGAGACCAGGAGTGGAGCTGAGAGTGCCCTAGCATGCTGAATTACTGAGCTGTGGCATGTACGAGACCTCACAACCCACAAACAGCAAAGACAACACAGAAGGTTAGTGGGAAAAGCTGCGGGACAGGAGGGAGTTTGCAGTTCAGCTACCGCCCCTGGGGCAGCGGAGGCGGGGCAGCTTTAGAATTACAGCTGCACTTGCTTCTGGCCCCAGGCCCACCTGGTGGGAGGAATTAAGTGGCTGATCAGAGCAGGAGTGAAGAGCCTGCTGAAGATTTAAGCAGGTTCTTGGGGTTCTTGGTAGGGGGTTCTTGGGGAAGGAGGAGTGCTGGTGAGGCAGTACATCCGCCCAAGCTTGGAACATAGAGCTCTTTAGTCTTTAAGCAGCCACACCCCGCTGAAAAATTCAAAGGTTAATTAAGTTGGAGGGGAA
>CM053624.1:188003084-188028035 GCA_028646595.1 Phalanger gymnotis | reverse complement strand
TGGAGTGGAGGGGGGGAGGAAATGGGGAGAAAATTTGTAATTCAAATGCCTGTGAAAATCAATGCTGAAAACCAAACATGTCAAAAATAAATTTAAAAAAAAAAAGAAAAGAACCACAAGCATGAAGGCACCATGTTGTAGTGGATAGAGCATTGGTGTTAAGGGTTAGTATAGTCTCAGACACTTACTAGTAGTGTGACTCTGGGAAAGTCATTTAGCCTGTTTAGGCCTCAGTTTCCTAAATTTGGGCGTTGGCTTTGATGACCTCTAAGGTCCTTTCCAGATCTAAATCTAAGATCCTATGAATTAGTCAATTCAAAGCAATTACTAAATGCCTACTATGTGCCAGACTCTGTACTAGAAATACAAGTTCCCTGACCTCAGGGATCTTATTGGGGAGACAAGTTGTACATATATAAGTCTAACAATTAGAACTACTGCTAGGGTCTAGTGAACTGCATCTTCCTTCTCTACAAGAACCCCTCTTTTCTAAATCTATGAATATAGTTTGGACCAGATCCAGTCATGAGGGAGGTTGATGACCTAAGAAAAGATCATATTCCTTTTCTTGTACTGTTTGGCTTATTACATCCTCTCACCTGGGAAAAATACATAAAACTTAGGTTAGCTCATTTCTAGTATGTCTCCAAAGCATATGTGTGGGAAGTAGAAAGGTATGCACTGCACAAAACAGATCAGATATGGGACAGTTATTTATTTCCTACAAATAAAATAAATGTTTAACACAAAATTCTGCTACAAATATGCCTTAGTAGTAAGAGTTAAGACAGGATTCATTGTTTTATAACCATTTCATTCTCCAATGAGAGTGGGACTTAAACATTGGATCATGAAGTATTTTGTGAGTCTGTTGAGGAGGCATTGTTAATATTTAGCCTCCCTCTGCAATGTTCCTTCAAAATCCATTTCTTCTGGCAAGTTAGGACATATTTTGGGCTAATCTACCCATTGGTGATCACTCTCTCTAATTCATTAACTTGTCTTGTTGCCAGTCATCTCTAACCAAGGGACCTAGTTTTCTTATCCCTCTGACTCACAAAGTTACATCCAAGATAGAATATGTTCATCTCAGGATCACTTTGTGATCACCTATAGTCAGGAAAGAAAACACAAAAGAGATCCAGTGGCCCCAAGGCCCAGGCTTACCTCACCCAAACAAGGGACCTCTTTGATAGATTTCCTCTTCCTCCCTTCCCTCTCTTCCCCTTCCATCCAGGGAGAGATACCTGAATAGTCTTGACATGATCTGATGCTGGGAAAGAAGAAAGACAACTAATGCCATATCTCTCTTTTCTAATATCTGAGTCATTGGCTGTTCTCGCTCAGGCCAATAAGGGAATTGTTTTCTCATCCACAAAGTTCCTGAGTCCTTCAATGCTGAGTTACACATGCCTAGCCAGAGGTAACCAGGGGTTCAACATCCCCAAATTGCCCAAATCCTGAGCTAGCACACAGGTTCATCCAGAAGCAGGCATGGCAGCTCTTATCACAAAAACTTATTCTAATATATACCAAATGGATACAAGATAGTTTTGGCAAGGAAGCTGCTGGCAGCTGTAGAAGTTAGTCCTGATTCTTTTGAATCAAAATCCTAGATACTAAGTAAAAAAATGGAAAATTAACTACATTATTCTCCACAATTTACTTCCTTACCTGGCTCCTCAAAAACAGCATACCATGTCATAGGTGTAATAAAAAGTGGTTTACTACAAAACAAATGGAAAGGGCAACATGTGGGTAATATTAATAGCTCACATTGATACAGTGCTTTATAGTTGGCAAAGCACTTTGCGTATATTTTCTTGGTTGATCCTCAAGATGACTCTTGGAGATAGGAGCTATTATTATCCTCGTTTTATAAATGAGGAAAGTGAGGCAAACAGAGGCCCTGGGTCCCACAGGTATTGAGTATTTGAGGCAAGTTTTCAACTCAGATCTTCCTGATTCTAGACCCAGTGTACTATACTCATTGTGCCACCTAGTTATGAGAAAACTATGAAGTCCAGAAAAAGAAAAGAATGGCGAAGAATAAAATATAATGGAGAAAGAAAGAGAGACAGAGAAAGGGAGGGGGGAGGAAGGGGGGGAAGTTGGGGAGGGGAGAGGAGAGAGAGAGAGAGAGAGAGAGATGCTTTCAGAATTCTACTCAACCACTTTTTAATGCAGCTTGGAAGGTTCTCTTAGTCCATATTTAAAGTGGGAAAAATTAAATGAGAAAAATAAAGATTGTTAGGGGTTTCCTTCAAAGTCCTTGAAGTCAAAAGAGGCAATAGAAATAGAAGCCAAGACTCTGAATTCTCAGTTTCCTGTTTAACCACCAGAGAACACTCCTTCCTTTTTCTGAGTTCATGTTTGTGAGGCGCTTTTTAGAGGAAAAGTGCTATTATTACCTTAGAGCTTTTTTTATAAGACAAAAACATTTCTAAAACAATTATAATTGATTATGTCATCCCTCCACTTTCAGCTGCTAAAGTTCACCAAATTATAGTGCACTAATAAATGAAGATAGTACTTCATTAAAGACTTTAGACATTTTGTGAAATGAATTAAAATTAACAAAAGGCTTTAAAGGGTGAAATGCAAATCTTCTGTAAAATTCTTTTAGGCAGATATGCTCAAGAGCCCAAATGATTAATATAGCAAGAAATTTGGGTGAACTAAAAACTCATAATGCAACTTGAAATGAAAAGATGGAGAAACATTTCAACCTTCGGATATCAGTCTTTCTCAGAGATCATGGCCTCCCTGGGCTATCCCAATATTATTGATAGAAAAATCTGGGCCACTCTAGAGGTACAGATTAAGTAGATTTCTATATTCCCAGGAAACAAGGAATGAACTCTTCTTCTGGAAGTGTTCTTGGACCTTATATTTCTTTTTGTTAGGTATAGAATAAATTGCTCCTGGGATGAAGCCTGAGCCAGCATGAGAACACTATTTGCTATGTAGATGAAGTATGGCTAGAATGGAGACTCTGATGGGGCCCATTGTACCTTATCTCCTATCTGAGTTAGGGAGAGAGGTGGAATAATATGAGAGAAGGAGGATTGACATTGCAGTCTGGGAGAACCAGTTTCAAATCCTATGTCTGATAGTAGCCTTGAGACTTTGGGTAAGTCACTTAATCCATCTGAGGCTCGATGTCTTCATCTGTAAAACAGGAATAATAATATCTGTGGTTTCTACCTCTGAAGTTGTTGGGATGACAAACTGAGATAACATGTATCTTGCAACTTGAAAAATTTTAAGCTATGTGAAGATTGCTGGTTATTATTCTTTCACTCACAGTCCCAGGGAGCAATCTAACTCTCCTCTGAAAATGGTCTCAGTCTGCTGGCATGACCTTCATTAATTCTATTCAATAAAATTCAATTTAAGCAATATTTATTAAGCACCTACTATGTGCATGCAGAATTTGGTGCTAGGGAAGATATCAAATTTAGATAACCCTACAGTCAACAATAATTTATCAATTGATTATGATGTGCCTAGGTAGTATTCTAGGTGTCGTGGATATGAAAATAAACTAGAAATAGTCTAGAAATAGTTCTGGGTAATATTCTAGGTGTCATAGATATGAAAATAAACCAGAAATAGTCTAGAAATAGTTCTAGGTAATATTCTAGGTGTCATAGATATGAAAATAAACCAGAAATAGTCTAGAAATAGTTCTAGGTAATATCCTAGGTGTCGTAGATATGAAAATAAACCAGAAATAGTCTAGAATTAGTTCTAGGTAGTATTCTAGGTGTCATGCATATAAAAACAAACCAGAAATAATCCTTGCTCTTAAGGAGCTTACATTCTATTCTGAACTATGAAGGAAACTGGGGATTCAAAGAGTGATTACATTCCAGGCATAAGCCTACGTAAAGGGTCTGGGTTAAAGACAGGGTGCCTGTTTGTCAAGAAAGTAGAATTCATGGGGGGAAAATATAAAATAAGCCTGAGAATGTCGGAGCCCAGTTGGGATGGTATTCCAAAGCTAAACAGAGGATTTTGTATTTGATTTCAGAGATATTAGAGAGCCACTAGAATTTAAAAACAGGGGAGTGATGTAGTAAGACTTGTGCTTTAGGAATATTACTTGAGGAGTTACATTGAGAATGGATTGTAGAAAGAAAAGACTTGGAGCAGAGAGACCAAAAAGAAGAATATTGCAATGATCTGGGGCAAGAAATGATAAGGGTCTGAACTAGATAGAGCGGTCATCCTGTGAGTGGAGAGAAGGAAAATGATTTGTGCAGTTAGAATTAGCAAGAGTTGACAACTGATTAAAAATGGGGAGGGAAGGTGAGGGGTTGAGCCTGAATCAGGTGACAATCCTGGTAAGACAGAAGGATAAGATGAAAGTGGAGATGATAAAAATTCTCTAAACAAAAATAGGAAAGTTAGGAATCAGGATAGGTTTTGGGGAAAAGATAATGAATTCTCTTTTGGGTCTGTTGAGTTTGAAATGTCTATGGGACATCCCATCAGAAATACCCTATAGGCAAATGGTGATATAGGGCTGGAGATCTTTCCTTCCTTCCTTCCTTCCTTGCTTGCTTCCTTCCTTCCTTCCATCCTTCCTTCTTTCCTTTCTTCCTTCCTTCTTCCTTCCTTCCTTCCTTCCTTCCTTCCTTCCTTCCTTCCTTCCTTCCTTCCTTCCTTCCTTCCTTCTTTCCTTCCTTCTTATCCTAATCCTTCCTCTGATACTTATTACCTACTGACCTTAGGGAAGTCATTTAGGCACCTGGGGCCTCAATTTCTCACCTAGTACAAGAGTTGGGCTAGATGTCTGCTATGGTCCCCTAAAATACAACTACATGATTCTATGAAAGTGAGTAATCAAGTTTTGCCTTGAATGTCAGGAAAGGGAGTATTCCAGATTCACTCAATATATATTTAATTGGAGGTGAAGACAAAATTTAGCCATGTGCTCATATTAAGGAGCTTACATTATTTCGGGGAAAACGTCATATGAATAGATAAGCACATACAAAGTACTGTTAGGAGTAGGGAGGGAGTATATCAAAGATTGTGGGTATAATGAAGGGCTTCAGAAATGAAGTGGTACTTGAGCCTTGAAGGAAATTAGGGATCCTAACAGGCAGCAGTGACAAGAGAATGCATTTCAGGCATTTAGTGGTGGTGTAGAGGTAGGAGCAGGATAGGAGCTATTTGTAAAGGTAAGGAAGGAGAGAGAATATTGTGTATGGGGAATAGCAAGAATGCCAGTTTGGCTGTAACACTCCAGTACTCAAATATTCAAATGTATCTGTGCTTTTAATAATTTTGGAGTTCCCTCCAGGGATGTAGACTGCCACTCTGACATGCCTGATTATCCCGTGCAACTCTTATCCATACTCCATAAAATTTCACCAAACACGCTACAGAACTTCCTTGTTTTCGATTCAACATCACTAAAGTACCAATGGAGTATGCTGGTTGTCATCCCTTGCTCTAGCCACATGACCAACCCTCCTTTCCTGCAAATCTTTGATGATGTGTTTTGCTCTTGTCCTTTAGAGCTCCTCATTGGTTACATAATGCAGCCTGCATACATTTCTGAATTGTATTCTTTGTGCTACTTATTTTTAGTAGTGTTCCATTTCATACTGCTGTATACTAACACTGATAAAATGCAAGTATTGAGAAACTGGGACTTCTATTTCAAGGGAAAATTGGAAGAAGTACAAGAGTTTAGCAATTTCCCAAAGGCAATCCAGCCCACTCTTCTCCTGCTCAGCTCTAGGCCCAATTCATTGTCCATTTGTATTTGTCTATCCAAGATATGCATAGGGTTGGATAAGCTGTTTAGGATATCAGTACAAATGCATATGGGCTATAGACATTGTTAATCTACTTGGTCTTTTCTGTGTGGATGGATAGGCCAAAGTCTGAGTGAATACAGATCTCTCTCAGGAGGGGCTACAGTAACTTGAGGCTTGAAGTGATTAGCACAATGTCACCTATAACGATAAACTTCTATCTAGAGGACCTTGTCATCTGCAGAAAATTCCTCTTCAGCCTAGATTTTATTCCGGATCTCATCCTTCAGTGGGGAATACCTTTGGTGAACATGCATCTCTGTGTTTTATGTCTTGCTTATTATATATTATCAGGTCATTGAACGGGGTTATTTCTGTTGTTATACTTTTCAAGGAATCTTGAATGACCTTAATGTAGTGATGAGAGACAGCTTGCAATAAATGAACCTGCAAGGCAGCATTTTATTTCGTCGAATCAAGCACTCTTTTTCATTCTTCTAATCAACAAAAAATAAGGACAGTTGGATCCCATAGCCTCTACTTTGGGAAGTGGCAAAGATGTGGTACATTGTGAAATATTTGCTTATAAAAACCTGCTTGAGTAAAATGAGTCCATTAAAATGGGTGAAGGAATTTAAATGCCAAAGAGTTTTTGTACTTTATGCCAGAGTGAATAGGGAGCCAGTAGAACTTTGGAATAGGGCAGTGATATAACAGCAAATCTGTACTTTGAGAGTCACTGACATTTTTTTTTTTTTGAGTGAGAATGACAAAACAGGAGCTATTCAAAAGGGAAAGTCAATGTGGCAATTATTTCAATGGATGGATTGGCCAGACAGAAAATGAAGGCAAGAAGACCCAAACATAGCTTCTCACAGCTTTCTCTTCTATAACCCCTGCACTTTTTTCCCCTGTTGGGAATTGAGTTTTTCTTCTCCTACTTCCACCTAGACTGACTTTGAAACATTGCCCTTTAAAAAACCAGAGCTTTAAGAGAAATCACACAATTTAGAAAGTGAGTAAACACACGGCTAAAAATGCTAGACCAATGGACAATTTATCAGCAATAAAATTGTTCATGTAAATCCATTAAAATTAAATCTACAAAATTTTCATTTACATAATCAGCTTTTCAGAAATATTTACTGCTTAAGATGACATATATAAGTCCTATATTAGAAGAGAGTAATAACATGAAGGACAAGGGAGCTTGAATGAAGTAGCAGAAACATGTGATGACAGATGGCACCAATCTGTAAAGTCTTGACAAGGTCCTTCCCAACTCTAAGATCCTCTGATTCTCTGATCATGAACTTCATTTTGATCTCTAGTGCCACCATACCCATAATTAAAACAGTGCGATGATGAGGATAAGAAGGTTAAGACAAAGTGAAGATCTGGCTCATTCTTGATTAACTTCGTGGGGTCTAAGGATCTGAGAGTTCTCCATTCATATCAACAGACTCAGCATAGGTGGAAACCAGTCATTATATGCTCCTTGTCTTGGATAGCAGAGAACTGACTTTCCTATCTTTTAATTTGAAAAATATAGCTTGAGTGCAAATTTTTTTTAATGTCAATGTTACTGACACCACCACAAAGGGAAATAACTTGAAGCTACACAAAATTTATAGGGTATAGATGCTTCTGTAAATAATGTATCCTTTAAAATGACTAGATTAAATAGATCCCAGTGAAAGCCTTACTGTGGAAGACAGAAAGGAAAGCCTTGGAGATATAGCTTTGTATAACTTAATTTAAAAACAACCTTTGTTCAATTAACTAGCAATTGTTTTCTCTCCCTCTCAATGCTACCCTCCTCTCTCACTAGAAAAAAAAATAATAGAACACAAACCAAATCCTTGTAACAAATAGGCATTTATGCGAAATCAAATTCCCTTATTAACCATAAAATATGTGTCTTATTCTGCATATTGAGCCCATTACCTCTCTCATGAGGTAGATGGAATGTTCTTCATCATTGGTCTTCTGGACCCATGGTTGGTTACTGTGTCAAACAGTATTCTTTAATCTTTTAGAGTTGTTCTTACAGACAGTGTTATTTTTATAAATTGTTCTCCTAGTTCTACGCACTTCATTCTGCATTAGTTCATACAAGTCTTTCTAAGTTTCTCTGAATCCATTTCCTTTGTCATTTCTTATACAACAATGGTATTCCATTACATTCATTTACATGTAATATAATCTCTGCAGCCATTCCCCATTTGAAAGGTACCACCTTAATTTCTTTTTTTGCTAGTACTATATTTTTACACATAAAAGTATTTTCCCACTTTTTTGGGTCCATTTGAGATATGTCTGGGAGTGCTATCACTAGGTCAAAGGATATGCACAGGCTACTAATATTTTAGCCAGAGTTCCAAAGTGCTTTCTAGAATGCCAGTTCACATCTCCACTAAAAGAGAAGTAATGTGTCTTTTTCTTGCAGCCCCTACAACATCTGTTATTTTCCTTTTTTTTTCTCAACAGCAATCTGATAGGTATGGGGTAGAAATTCAGAACTGCTTAACTTTGTATTTCTCGAATTAATTATTTCAAGCATTTTATTTGGCTGTTGATACATTTGAGATCTTTTGACAACTGCCTATTCATATTCTTTGACAATTTAGAAAATGGAGAATAGCTCTTATTCTTATAACTTTGACTATGTTCTTTATATCCGATGCAGCTAAGATTTGAAGGGAAACAACTAGGAAACATTTTTGTAGCAAGTTTATCTCCTAACAGTATCATTTTCACATTACAACTTTTTAAAAGAGAGATTATAAAAGCACAAATCTCCATTTATCACTAAACAAATGGCTTCAAGTGAATGAATACATAAACAAACGAATGAATGACTAGCAGTTAATAAATGCTATGTGTCAAGTACTGTGTTAAGTCTTGGGGATACAGATACAGTCTTTTAACTCAAGGAGTTTACATTCTTATGGGACATAAAATTATATTGGAGTGTGGAAGCCAGAGAATGTCACAAGTAACAAAAATTAGCACATTTTTTTTCCAGAGACAATGGTAGTAATGATTTAGTTATGGTTTTAAGAAAAGGAGAGTGCCTACATGCTTATTAGTAGGGCAGAAAATGGCAAGGGTGAAGATGAGGACATTGATTTCTGGGATAACAGAACAAAGTAGTTTAGTTCTTCCCTAGTTCATCACCTCTGAATGGTGATGTTTGATGGTTTTTACATTTTCTAAACTCCAGGCTTATTCCCATTTAGAAGGCTGTAATTTAATTTATTCTTTAATTATTAATCACATGATTAATTGTGGGAAATTGATGAAGGCCCCTAGAAGTAGAGCCTTTGCAATAGAATGATTCAGGATGGATTCTGAGTGGCAGGTAATGTTCTTTATCAAGCTCTTTACATGTATTAATGTAATAGGTATTGTTATTACAGAGTTCTCTCTATTCATTTTTTAAAAGGGAAATACTTTATTATTGCCAAATTACAGACAGATTGATATATTGGACATACCTTTACAATCCCATGCTAGATTTTTTTTCTTTTCCTCTTCAGCAGATTTTGGCCCAGGTCGACAAATTCTTATATGAAGAAGAAGAAAGTCTAAGGCACGATTATTTGACTGCTGATGCCTGTTCTGCCCTATCCTGTCTTACTTAGAAAATAATTGAAAGGAACTTAAAGGTATTTACAGAATTAATTGATCTATTATACACCATCCATTGACCAAACTATACAAAGTCATTACTAAAACTTCTTCCGTGTCTATATTAAAATCCTGTTGCTTAAATCAAAGTCAATAACTTGTTTAATTAGATCAGGTTGGAATTGCTTTAATTACACAGTATCTTCTTCCCACCCTTTTTTTTCAAATTTGATATAATTTTGGCTTTTTCATTACCTAGTCAGAGATCTGACTACCAACAGAAAGCTGATTTTCAAATACTTCACATTTTGGCAACTAGTCATTTCTTTTCTGTTTGTATGTATTTTTTTTGAGAAGGGTGATGCTGTTGGTGCTTGCCATGGCTAGTGCTTTCCAACTCTATTAGAAGCATTCATCATATATAGGTGTGAGGCTTCTAAGTAATCTTCTGGCCATTGTGCTCTTGTTTCTTAAGCCTGAGCCATATTTTCTAACATCATTTTTACCAAACCCCCTTTCACATTCGAGACAAGGCACCAAAGTATATGTTAACTTCATTTGGAGGATCATGGCTTGTTCTCTGTAGAACTCCTTGACTTTAGCCTCTCTTTAACAGGATTTGGCACAAAAACTACAATTATCTTCATGGTAGTTCCCTTATGCTTGTCCTACTCACTTCAAGATGGCTTGATCAAGTATCTCATGAAATGATATTTCTTTTTGTCCCTGAACATATGATGAAATGAACTTCATTAATTACAAAGAGATCTTTTGACCCACCCTTTCATTTAGCTGCAACTTCTTCATGTATTTTGATTTCACTTGTAGCAAGAATATTTTTAAAGATGTAATTCAGCTCTTCCAGTAATATAAATCCATTTGTCATTAAACAAAGATTTCACATTAAAAAATAAATTAATGTTTCTAAGCCACCTGAAAACTATGTGATTCTTTGCTCCCTTTCCTGTTATTCCACCATCCTCACTGAACAAGTAGAAGGAAGTCATACTTCTGTAGGGCACAAAAATGGCATTATGTTTTTATCTACATCTGAGTGGCTAAGGCTAAAGAATGAATCACCCAATGGCCAATTTTATGGTTGAGCCTCTCCACACTCAGCTAGGCTGGTTCTCAGACAGCACACAAAGTCAGTTTATTGTATTGTACTAAATACTTTCCAGCTTGATAGAATATGCCAGAGTCACTACTACATTGGAATAGTTACTGAGTCATTTCTATACCATGATGAACCAAGATAAGGCATTGAATCTACCACTGTTTCTTAAAGAAATTTCACTGTTATAAACAATCATTACCTCAACCAATAAACACTTGACCTTCTTGCCAAGCAAATGACATAGCAGCCAAAGGCAACATTGACTTACAGTACAAGTTCATTTGTAAAAAAATGACAGAGGAGAAAGATGGAAGATTGCCAGCACTATTTCCTTTAAAAAAAACAACCCTGGAAAGTAGGATAATGGAAAACAGACTTGCCTAGAATCTTCACTCAAACGGTCAGGGCCCTGATGTAGATCATCTATAGAGTATTTAGGGAACGAAACAAACAAGAATTCAACAATATAGAAAGACAGAGATGACTGGTTATCTGGATCCATGGAGAGAATATCCACAGCATGAGATTGTTACTCCATGAAATTCTGGACAGGAATGATCCTACCTTAGACACAATTCCAATTATTCGTGGTGCCCAACAAAGCTATGCCTTACCATGACTACTTTTTAATCTCTGGTTTAACAACTTTCTATGGGTATTAGGCAAATTGTATTTATGCCTCCAAGCTACAGAAAAAAAAGACTAGAGTCCCATTGTACTGGGAATGACATGGTGTAATTATCTTTGAGTAGCAGTATTGAGGAAGTAGCTGCTCTTGTTGGCTAGTTACTGCCTGAGGAACACTTCTGTATCAATTCCACCAAAATCAAAAGCACTAGACTTGACAGGCTATCACCAAGATCATCTCAGCCTCAGTTCCTTAATCTGAAAACAGAGGAGATTGGTCAAAATCACCCAGAAATTCCCATAAACTCTACACTGGTGATCCTATCACCTTGCTTCATGCAGGGGATATGTTTCTGAAGAGGCAAATAGGATCATTTTCTCATGGATTTAGTACCATTCCAGAGGAGATGAATAGCAATCAGAACAGACCCACTGGCAATAGCTCTTGACATTTTGTCTGTGCACACCTTCCCTAAACCTTGTGAAACAGTGATCTTGAAAACAACACAATCCTTTAAATACTAATTAAAAATATCAATATTCTAAATCTATCAAGAAGTATGTAAGCTCCTTGAGGGAAGGGACTACTGCCATGTGTATCCCCAGTAATTAACAAAGTTCCCAGAACACTATAGGTACTTAATAAATGCTTATTGAATTGGATTGAATTAAATAATAGCTAATAATCATTAGCCTTTGTGCAGAGCATTATCATATGTTTTCTCATTTGACAAAGGAACCATGTGATGAATTCCTTTGAAAATTAAATAAATAAATATAATTTGTTTTTAGGACCTGTGTTTCTCATGTTGAAGTTTCTTAATGTAAAGATAGACTTATATTTGAAATATAAGATACATTAGAATATAATTTCCCCATCTCTTATGTCTTCATATCATACTCACTTGTTATATCCCTAACAAGTCTGTCCTGTTTAAGACTTGTCTTTCCCACTCCTAGAAAATTAATAAAGGTCCTATGAATTGAATTCAACTGGACAGTTTTAAATCTATTCACATAAAAGACTAATTACTTGTTATTTGAATGTGCATTTTTCATCTTGCTTTCCAGGTAGTTGTTTAAGAATATAGTTATTCCATAAGGATCTCATTGAAGCTACCATATATTTCACTTTTCCCCCTCTATGACTACATACATACATACATATATGAGGGTTTGGCCCAACTCTCCTCCCCACCATTAAGTAGTAACCTCCCAGTAGCTACTTTGAGGTACTCTGGGAATATTAGTGTTTCTCTCATTCGCCAGTAGCCCTAGGTCTTTCCTGTCCACTTCAACTGCCATGCTGCAGTGTAATGAGAAGTAGATCTGGAGTCAGAAGACTTGGGATCAATTCTTAGTTTTGTTTTTTACTACCCATGTGACCTCAGGTAATCTCTTTTTTTAAATTTATTTATTTAATATTTTTAGTTTTCAGCACCGATTTTCACAAGAGTTTCAATTACAAATTTTCTCCCCATTTCTACCCTCTCCCCCACTCAAAGATGGCATATATTCTGGTTGCCCCATTCCCCACTCAGCCCTCCCTTTTGTCACCCCACTCCCTGCCCCCAACCCTAGTTCCCTTACTTTCTTGTAGGGCAAGATAAATTTCTATGCACCATTGCCTGTATATCTTATTTCCTAGTGGCATGCAAAAACTTTTTTTTGAACATCTGTTTTTAAAACTTTGAGTTCCAAATTCTCTCCCCTCTTTCCTCCCCACCCACCCTCCCTAAGAAGGCAAGCAATCCAACATAGGCCACATGAATATCATTATGTAAAACCCTTCCACAATACTCATGTTGTGAAAGACTAACTATATTTTGCTCCTTCCTAACCTATCCCCCTTTATTCGGTTTTCTCTCTTGACCCTGTTCCTTTTTGAAAGTATTTGTTTTTGATTACCTTCTCCCCCTGTCCACCCTCCCTTCTATCGTCCCCCCTTTTTTATCTCCTTCCTCTTTCTTTCCTGTAGGGTAAGTTACCCAATTGAGTGTGTATGTTATTCCCTCCTCGGGTCAAATCCGATGAGAGCAAGATACACTCATTACCCCTCACCTGCCCCCTCTTCCCTTCCAATGAACTGCTTTTTCTTGTCACTTTTATGTGAGATAGTTTACCCTATTCTATCTCTCCCTTTCTCCCTCTCTCAATATATTCCTCTCTCATCCCTTAATTTGATTTTTTTTAGATATCTTCCCTCCATATCCAACTCACTCTGTGCCCTCTGTCTATATATGCATATATATATGTATATATATATATATATATATATATATATATATACCTATGTATATATGTATATTCCCTTCAACTACCCTAATACTGAGGTCTCATGAATTATTCATATCATCTTTACATATAGGAATGTAAGCAAAACAGTTCGACTTTAGTAAGTCCCTTATGATTTCTCTTTCTTGTTTACCTTTTCATGCTTCTCTTCATTCTTGTGTTTGAAAGTCAAATTTTCTGTTCAGCTCTGCTCTTTTCACTGAGAAAGCTTGGAAGTCCTCTATTTTATTGAAAATCCATATTTTGCCTTGGAGCATGATACTCAGTTTTGCTGGGTAAGTGATTCTTGGTTTTAATCCGAGCTCCACTGATCTCCGGAATATCATATTCCAAGCTCTTTGATCTCTTAATGTAGAAGCTGCTAGATCTTGTGTTATCCTGATTGTGTTTCCACACTACTCAAATTGTTTCTTTCTGGCTGCTTGCAGTATTTTCTCCTTGATCTGGGAGCTCTGGAATTTGGCAACAATATTCCTAGGGGTTTTCTTTTTGGGTTGTTTTTCAGGAGGTGATTGGTGGATTCTTTCCATTTCTATTTTACCCTCTGGCTCTAGAATATCAGGGCAATTCTCATTGATAATTTCTTGAAAGATATCTAGGTTCTTTTTTTTTGATCATGGCTTTCAGGTAGTCCAATAATTTTTAAATTATCTCTCCTGGATCTATTTTCCAGGTTGGTGGTTTTTTCAATGAGATATTTCACATGGTCTTCCATTTTTTCATTCCTTTGGTTCTATTTTATAATATCTTGATTTCTCATAAAGTCACTAGCTTCCACTTGCTCCAATCTAATTTTTAAGGTAGTATTTTCTTCAGTGGTCTTTTGGACTTCCTTTTCCATTTGGCTAATTCTTCCTTTCAAGGCATTCTTCTCCTCATTGGCTTTTTGGAGCTCTTCTGCCATGTGAGTTAGTCTATTTTTTAAGTTGTTATTTTCTTCAGTATTTTTTTGGGTCTCCTTTAGCAAGTCATTGACTTGTTTTTCATGGTTTTCTTGCATCATTCTCATTTCTCATCCCAACTTTTCCTCTACTTCTCTTACTTGCTTTTCCAAATCTTTTTTGAGCTCTTCTATGGCCTGAGACCAGTTCATGTTTTTCTTAGAAGCTTTTGATATAGGCTTTTTGACTTTGTTGACTTCTTCTGGCTGTATGTTTTGTTCTTCTTTGTCACCAAAGAAAGATTCCAAAGTCTAAGTCTGAATCTAAGTCTGCTTTTGCTACCTGAGCGTGTTCCCAGCCAACTACTTGACCCTTGAGTTTTTTGTCAGTGTATGACTGCTTGTAGAGTAGAGAGTACTTTGTCCCAAGCTTGAGGGGCTGCACTGTTGTTTTCAGAATTATTTCTATACAACAGGCTCTGCCACACCAGCATTACTCCCCCCCCCCCAAGAACCGCCAACCCAGACTGCACTTGGATCTAAGCTGGCTCTGCGCTCCTGCTCTGATCTGTCACTTAATTCCTCCCACTGGGTGGGCCTGGGGCCAGAAGCAACTGCAGCTATAGCTCTGTAGCCGCACCTCCTCCACTGCCCCTGGGGCACTGGCCGAACTTTGAACTCCTTTCACTCTGTCCCCTTCAGTTTTTCCCAGTAACCTTCTCTGTCATCTCTGGTGTTTGTGGGTTGAGAATTCTGGTAACCATCACAGCTCACTGATTCAGGGCGCTGGGGCCTGTTCCACCTGGCTCCAGGTCTGGTTGGTCTGGGCATGCTCGGCTCTGCTCAGCTCTGTTTCCAGTTTCAGGTGATAGACCCTACCCAGCCACCATCCAGGCTGTCCTGGCCTGGATCCCTGCTTCCCTCTGCTATTTTGTGGGTTCTGGAGTTCTAGAATTGTCCAGAGCCACTTTTTATAAGTGTTTGGAGGGACCTGGTTTCCCTCTGCTATTTTGTGGGCTCTGGAGTTCTAGAATTGTCCAGAGCCACTTTTTATAAGTGTTTGGAGGGACCTGAGCTCACATATGTCCCCGCTTTCCAACTGCCATCTTGGCTCCATCCCCCCTCCCACCTCAGGTAATCTCTTAACCTCTTGTATGTAACATCTAGAAACTGTCAACATAGCTATTTATTTTGAAAGTACTAGCATATATAAAATGAGAAGGTTGGAATAGATAGCATCTAAGGTTATTTACCTTTTAAAATCCATGTTACTATGGACTGAATTTGTCTTAAAAAGTTGATTTGAAGGGGCATTATGTGTAGTTTACTGTAGGTATAAAAATTGCTAATTATATCTCTGCTGCTACTGTCCTCTGGATACTCTCCAATTTATTAACACCCTTAATAAAATGTGGTACCCAGCCATGAGGGCAATTCATGTATTTTTAATGACATTTATCAGACAATTATTTCATTCAATACTTTGCCTTACAAAACATCATCTCAAGTCTTTGAAAAAGGATATATATATATATAATATGTATGTATATATTTTAAAAATTTATGCTTTCTTCTGTTTCTGTGACTCACTAATAAAGAATTATTAAAGCTCAGATAACAAAAACTAAAATATATTTTCCCTTGTTTTTGTTTGGTGAAAATGATTATATTATGATGGGTAATGCCAGCAATGAAAATTGTTAAGCAAATTATTAGCCCTTTTCATTAAAGATTCACAACAAAAATTTTACAAAGAAGAATCAGGCTTAAAATATTTGCTTAGGACAAAATGATGCCTCATGCATCTCTACTAAGAATCAACCTTATAAAATTCTGTTCTCTCTATCTGTGTAGAATTTTGACTTTTGAACTCCTAGAAATTTGGTTTAAATAAATAGTGCCAGGGACACCAAAAGAGGTAATTTGCCTTTACAAATAATTATTTAGTGTCTACCTGATGCATAGAATTATAGTAGTCACTGAGGAAAATACAAAATTTATATCCTAGTAATTTATAGCTCAGTAAGAGGATAAGGGGGTCAGCTAGATGATACAGCAGATAGAGAATGGGCATGAAGTCAGAAAGACTCATCTTCTCAAGTTCAAATCTGGCCTCTGACACTTACTAGCTGCGTGACCCTGGGCAAGTCACTTAACGCTGCTTGCCCCAGTTTCCTCATCTGCAAAACGAGTTGGAGAAAGAAATGGCAAGTGTCTTTGCCAAAAAAACCCCAAATGGGGTCATGAAGAACCAGACACCACTGAAATCACTCAACAACAACTAATCATCTTTGGTCATACCAAAGATGTTTGCCATGGGGATGGAGGACATCAAGGACAGAGTACAAGTCTAGGACAGGTTCCCTGTGCGTTGTGAGGTCCTTCAAATGCCTTTGTTTGCAAATAACATCATGTTGATTACACTGAATCTCAATATCACAGAACCTCTTGGAAAACATTTGTAATCTATTGAAGGATTTTGACTTGTCTACCTACATAGGAAATACTGGATGAAGAACATCTACTGCCTGTATCAACATGCATCTAAAGGGACACTCTATAGGGCTTGAATGGTATGTTTATCTGGGACAGACAATATAGGCAGATAATGAGCTGGGCTCAGAATTGGAATAGAGGAAGAGTGGGATTGCTTTCAGAAAACAGCAAAGAGCTGACCCCAAGATTTCCATGAGAGGGAAATTTTTTTTCAATAGAAACATTTCTACCTGTGTTGTTGTATAGTGGTGAGACTTGGACCCACATTGTATCTGAAAACCTAAAAATGAGCATAACACAAACAGCAAGGAAAAAGCATATGGCAGGCATGCAGAGACTGCAACAAATGAGCAACAAAAAACTCTAAATAATGAAAATAAAGGATGCCATGAAAGAAGTATATGACAGAAAGAGATGATGAACAGGTTAAGTGGTGAGAATGATGGAGGATCAGTCAATAAAGTGCTTCAGTGCTATGCTCATAATATTGGAAGAACACAGGGAAGATATTGGGATGTTGGGTAGACCTGCTGTGTTAGACACTGGCAAGACATGCAGAAGAACTACACTGGGTGTGTAGGCACGGATAGGGGAACAGCAGAATTTTTGGAGGGTATTCCTGAATAAATGAGATCACAAATCCATTTGAGTCACTTAGAACGATTAGTTCTAGGGCTATTTCTATATGAACCTATTTTTTTTAAAAAAGATGAGAAGGAGATGAATAACAATAAAAATAATAACCGGTATTTATATAATTCTTTGAGAGGCTAGTTGGCACAGTGGGTAGACTGCTGGACTTGAAGTGAGGAAGACGCAGGTTCGAATCTTACCCTGACAGACTAGTTGTGCGACTATGACAAATTACTTAACCCACTGAGGGTAGAGGCAGCTTGCAAATGGCAGATTGTTTCCATACTGATGGATATACTGCTATACAGAAGGAATTACATATATTATCTCATTTGAGATTCACAACTACCTTGTGAGTTAGTTATTACAGGTGTCATTGTTACCATTTGGCAGATGAGAAAACCGAGGCTCAGAAAGCTTAAGTAATTTACTCATAGTCATACACATATTAAGTGTCAGAGCTGGAACTTGAACCTAGGTCTTCCTCACTTCAAGTCAGATCAATGCCCAGAATCAGTCTGTATATAATTCAGGCCCCAAACTGGATATTTTGGCCTATGCTGCCTTACTGGGTTATCGGCCACATGTATATTAACCACACAATTGCCCTTTGCTTTGTGCTTTAGAGAGCTGGTTTAAAAGTTTCATGCTTGTAAGGCTAAATTGTGATAGTTTACTGTACTTAAATTATGACAAAAATCATTTCAGGTGTCATAGCAAAAGCCAAAACCCCAGGGAAGCTATTAACAATTTAGCATTTCCAGTTCATGTGGGAATATGAATTCCACTTTCTGAAGAGAATATTGTAGATGTGCTTAGTAGAATATGCAAATATCTCAGCAGAGCTGGTGGGCATCTCTGCTGGACTTCCTTTGAACCGATTACCTTATAAAGTTAAACATGGGTATATCTTTCATTACTAAGGTCATATATAACTAAAGCACTATCTTAAATAGCCTTATTAGACTGAGGATGGCTACCTCCACTGACTAATAGCAGAGGGAATTGACGAAGTAGAAGACAGGAAGAAAATAAAAAGGGGTGGTGTGGTATGGGGAAAAAAATGGCAACTACTGGAATCAACAGCTCTATTTCCTGGTAACAAAAAATATAATATTTGCAAAGTGCTGGTACATAGTTGGTATTTAATAAATGTTTGATTCTTTCTCTTTCCCTTCTTTTCCTCTTAGTAATTATTACTGAGTTTCCTGAATAAACTGAAAAAAAAATCCTGATTCCCAGATGCTTTAAATTTTGCATAGTGGAAGAAGGCCATTTTGGATAGACCTTTGACCCTGGGGGGGGGGATAGTTCTACAAAACTGTCCCCATTGAACAGACATGATGAAAATCTTTTCAGGTTGATCAATCCAAGGAGTTATTGAGTTGTCTCTGTCCTTCCCCCCAGCATTGAGGAAGCTCTGTATCCTGGGAGGTCTAAAATGATAGACTGCCTGTAGCAACTTTTGCCCAACTTTTAAGACAACGTGTCAAAGGATGAAATGGACAGAAACAGAGCAAGGTTTAGGTGCCCTGACAATCATGTAGAAAAGGTCAAAATAAAGAAAAGATGTTTCAGTTCCCATGAATAGTTTTTACGTTTTCATGCTCTCTTTTTCAATTTTTCATTTAAAAGCCTGAAATTATAGATAATTTTCACTTTCAAATACCAGTGCCTTCATTCCCTTATTGCCTTGGAAGTATGACAAAGTTAATATTTTGCCTTCTTTGAATTCATTCTCCGCCTCCCAAATATTTTCTCTTCTAGATTTGAGGTTGGGTTATAAGGTATAAAAATGACAAGCAACAATTTTTTTTTTGGTGGAGGGATGTAGGGTCTTAAAGCTTGGTATTAAATTAGAAAAAAACAAGTTTTTCATTTTCATAATGTTGTCTGTTTTATGATAAACAAATTGAGGATTGTATATTGATGTTATAAATATACATATAATTACTGCTTTAATTATACATGTGATTGCTGCTTAACTTTATAATGCATTGTTACCATGGAAGTGGGAGATGTTAATTTTCAAAGAATTTTCCACAATATTAATTTGTCTTCATTTTCTGGTGTAAGTTTTTTTTCTTTTTTTTTTAAAGAAATATATTTAAGAATAAATGTCACTCTGGTTATGGCATTTATATATTTGAACATACAGTGATCATGTTGGTTCTATTTAATGTTCTTGTGAGTGATAGGAGTTTTTAGCTGTTTAAAGAATGTTGATGTAATTTCCAAACTCTATTTAATATTCACCTTGCCTTTTCCTCTGTAAACACAGAGAAAGGTTCAGCAGGGTCACTGCGATTTCTTTTACACCATAATGAAAAGGTTGAGTGCTCACAAATGTATTTCTACACAGACAGGCATGTATATGGCAGAAAATTTTACCAATAGGATGATGCTGTTTATGAAAGACAAGCTATTATTGGATGACTTTTTCCCAGTAAAGGGGAAAAAAACCCACAATTAATAATGAAATAAATCCCCCCCCCCGCCCCTCACACACACACTTTAAAGGACCATCTTGTCTTTCCCGCTTGTTTCAGGACAAGTTTCATTCATTGGGATCATAAAGTCATAGGTCAAAAACAAGGAGGGACAATGATAACATTTACTTAAGCCCGTTCATTTTACAGATAAGGAACTGAGGTTCAAGGATGTTAAATGACCTTCCCAGGGTCACACAGGTAACAAGTAGGAGAGCCAGTGTTTATACCTAGGTCTTCTGATTCCAAGTTCTGTACTCATTATTTTTTTAAATCACTTATTTTTTACAACATAGTCATTTCTTAATATAATTCAGCCCCTGTCCCTGCTCCCTAAACCCACTTGTAACAAAGGAAAACAGTTGAGCAACAATAAACCAACAAAATAATGCTATCTGATCCCATACGCAATCATTCACATTCATAATCACCCACTGCACCAACAGTTACAGAAGTGTGTTTGATCATCTGTTCTCTAAATTTAGCCATTGCGTTGAATCTAAGTTGGATACCCTTTAATATTATTTTCCTTGACATCACTGTAGTAATTTTGTTCACCTTCTCTGTTTTCTTCACTTTGCACCACTTCACCATCATCGTTTCAAACAGCATTTAGTTTAGTTCGCTTTTTCCAAGGTGAGTTAGATTAAATCTAAGCCTCTACAATGGGTGCAAAAGAGAAATTTGGAATAATATTTGTAGTGCCTTGCACATGGTAGAGATTTAACAAATATCTGTTTAATTGTTCCAAACAGATTGTAGGATCACAGATACAGAGAAGAAAGAGACCGCAGAGATTTTAATTGGGCAAACGAGGCCCTGGAAAGGTGAGTGTCTTGCCCAAGCTCATACAAATAGCGAGCATTAGACGTGAGACCCTTATTAAAGGTCTGCTGGCCAAAGAGCCAGTGGTAATTGCAGGTACAATATTATTCACTTTTAAATAATGTGTTATGGTTTACAACATACATACATCTGCCTATATGAATTCCTTTCACACTGCAAATCTGTGGATAACTATCCAAGTATTATGACCCCGATTTTCTCTATAATAAGAGTCACAGAGATGTGAAGAAGTTTGCTGAAGGCCACACAAGCTTAGCCAGTAATGAAGTTAGGCCTTCAACGCCAGTGTCAAAACCCTAATTTGAGTCTCTTTTCAAAAACACCATGTTACATCTCTCTCAGAGAAAAGCCATATGGCTAAATCAGGCCAGCAAATTCTGTTTTAAAGCCTCAGGCTGGCTATATAGCCTCAGTTAGACTTCATAAAGTCATTAGATAGTATTCCCTAGTTTCCTTTCTGTTATGAGGGCCAAGCAGAAAGTGAGAGTTTGATGATTTAATTTTTGCTAGCCGTGGATGGCAAACTTCAACATTCCATTGTCATAGGCTGATTCAAACCTTAATTTACAGTTTCTGTTAGTCTTACTCGAGTAAATGCACATTTTCCTCCGTCTCTGACTGGTAGTACCTCAGTCTCTCTAGGAACTATAATACTGTCCTTCCCGCTTTTGCCTTTGGCTGCTTTCCCACTAGGAGAGGGTAGAATTATCCCACACCCCCTAAGGAGGCTGGGAGGGGACACAGCAGGGGTGCTTCCTTAGTCCCTTCAACTACTGGCAGGGAACATTCACAAAGGCACCCCTGGAACCAGCTAACAATATACTTGGTGATGAGTAGTACCCATGCCTCTACATTCATGTATAGCAAGCCCTTGGGAAATAATATGCAAATATTAATTATTTGGAGATAATAATATGTGTACAGCCTTTGATCTGTGTGTACAACTCCCATTGATGTTCCATTAGGAAAACAAAAACACATTCACATTCAGGGTTTGCCCGACTTATTTTTAAGGAAGAGTGGGTGTATTTTCAAGGAGAAAGGTACAAAAACCCACTACTTTATAAAGGAAGACTACCCATCTGGTGATATATGCAGTTTTTAATAGTAAACAGAGAAACGAAGAGAGGTCTTAGGGATTACATTTTTTGTGATCTACTTCTGGGAAAGAAAACTGGCTTGCCTAACTTTGATCTTGATGGTTTTATGGGTCAAGACTGGCTTAGAGGAGTCAGAAACAGTTTGACTATTTGATTTAACAATTGAGAGAACAGAGGTAATTTTTCATGTTGTTCACGTATGTAAAAAACAAACAAACAAAACTCTCAGAGGTGAAAACTTAAGCAACTTTTGTTATTTTTGGTCTGAGCTGTGTCTATACTTTGGATGATAGTTTGATGCCCCGAATTTTAATCTCTGGAAGCCATCAGCAGTGGCATTCCAAAATCGTTTGACTTGCTCCTATTCTCCTAGTACAGTTTGGTAGTTTCAGCTCCAGTTCCTCCATAGTGTAGAAGACATATAAGGGTTCCATTTCACGATTCTTTCCTCAGGCAGTTCTATGCTGACACATTTTCTCTCTAGAGAGAAAAGTGTGGCCTTGTGGTAGCAGCACAATCTGAAAGCCAGGAATCTCTGAGTTCTAATCTCAACACCAAGTTCCTCAGTGCCTCTAGGCAAGTCATTTCTTCATCCCCTAGGTTCCAAATCTGTAAAAGAGAGATGACAATGCAATGATAGTGTGAGTATTAATTAATGCTGGGAAAGTGTTACATTAATTCTAAATATTATTATCATTATTTCAACACAATTGGTTCATTTGAGCAATTTCCCAGGAATTCAAACATGTGAGTTGAATTAAAAACAGACACACAGTATGTTCTCCTTGCATAAGTGCATACACAGGCAGTCCGACATATACAGACATATTGTGTTCAAGAGTTTGCTTGTTAGTTGGTAGTTTGGTGCTTGAGACATATTTTCCTGTAGACAAAGTAATACATGAGTTAGCTTGCTCTGATGGGCCCCTCTGCCTAATTGGCTGTTTCTTGAATACTAAAGATATCTGGGATTTCTTCAGCACAGGGAATTGTTGGCATAGGAATTCCTTTCATTAGTGCAGATGGGCATCCTGTTCATAGATTGATAAAAAATTCTTGGAGAATTGGCTGAGACAAATAGAGGTTAGGTGACTGGCCTAGACTCATACAACTACTCAGTGTCAGAGGCAGCATTTGAACCTAGGTCTTCCTGGCTCCAAGCCTAACTAGAGATTCACTATGGCAGACTGTTTCTATATTAACACAATAATGTAGCTTAAGTGACATATATTTGTAGCCCAAAAAGGTGGATGATTTTTTAAAATGAATAAAGATAATTCTTGAAATCTTGAGTGATGATGCTTGGCAAAGAAAATTTAATTAGAAGAAGATGAGATACTAAAAACATTTATGGAGATTCTGAATGCAACCACTGAATACTTTCAAGAGTTTTAGAGATAGACTGCATACATTTTATACATATATACATGCCTAAATTCATTTTAAAATGCATAACTTTCTGTTTCATTGAAGTAGACGTCTCATTAGAACTTTCTTCCCACTCCTCCCAAATCAGGAAGTTGGTCAGTTGGTTAGCATAATCCTTCTTCCTGACTGACTCTCTAAGATTATTTTTCCTTCAGTATCTTCTAATAACCACATAGGCTCATAGTTTTATATTAGAAAGGATCATAGAGAGTATCTAGTCCAACTCTTTAATTTTACAGAAACTGAGCTCCGGGGAGGTTAAGTTGTTTGCTTAATGTCACGTAGCTGGTAAACGTCAGAGGTCCCTGGAGTGAGATCCTTTGACTTCAGAGCTCGCTCTACTGTACTATGCGGCCTTCCAAACCTTTTCATCCTTGCAGTAACATCTGTACACATTGATCTCCCATCTTCCTTCATGCAAATCTATGTTACTTTTCTGCTCAAAACCACTGAGTGGTTCCCAACTGCCTATAGGAAACAATTCAAAACAAACCCCTTCACTTGCAATTGCACTTACCTCAAAAAGTTATGGTGAGGAACAAATGAGTTAATGTAAGCACAGAACTTTGCAAATCTTAAAGTGTCATATCATTGCTAGCTATCATCATCATCCTCATCATCACCACCATGTACAGTGGCTGCTCATTCGAAGCTCTCATCTCACAGTAGCTTTAGTTGGCTCTATTTCTGACCTGGATTGGTTCGCCCTTCCTTAGGCAGTCTGATGACCCTCTTCGGCTTCTGGGCTTACCAAATTGGTGCCAGAATTAATGCAAACCCTACTACAGCTTAGAACTCCTAAGCTTAAGTGATCAACCAGCCTTAGTCTCCACTAGCAGCAAGGATTAGAAGCAGGTGCCACCCTGCCCAACATTTGATTCCTATTTTATTGAGAACAAGCTTATCAAGTATGAACTGACTCAATAAACTCTTTTCCCTGTCAAAATTTCTTTGTTTCACTTATGAGTTTAAGGGGAAAATTTTCCTCTTTTGCAAGAACAACCTTTTTATTTGTATTCTTTTAAAAAGTGCCATGCATCATCCCAAGGTTTACAAAACGCTTCACAGACATTTTCTCATTTGTTCTTTGCAATGATTCTGCAAAGTACTATGTGTATATTTATTCCAATTTTACAGATGAAACAATTGAGGCTCAGTGACTTCCCCTTGGTCACATAACTCACAAGTATTCAAGGCAAATAGTGAACTGACGTGCTTCTGACTCTAGGACTAGCATTCTTTCCATTACACCTGCTTCACTAGTGGATCTCCATTGGAGCCTCTTCCTCCTTCCATCCACTCAAAATTGGTGTTGCTCAGGTTTCTACTGTTCTGTTACCTTTGCTAAAGCCACTCACTCCCACAAGAAATCATCACCTTCCTGCAGATGATTCCCAACTCTATTTCATAACACTGAATATTCATACAATGCCACACCTTGAAAGGACGACAGATGTCATATAACCTAAACCATCCATGGACAGAAAACCACTCAGTTTTGCTGGGTAGGTGATTCTTGGTTCTAATCCTAGCTCCACTGACCTCCGGAATATCATATTCCAAGCCCTTCGATCTCTTAGTGTAGAAGCTGCTAGATCTTGGGTTATTCTGATTGTGTTACCACAATACTCAA
>CM053624.1:187981718-188002584 GCA_028646595.1 Phalanger gymnotis | reverse complement strand
AAGAAAGAAAGAAAGAAAGAAAGAAAGAAAGAAAGAAAGAAAGAAAGAAAGAAAGAAAGAAAGAAAGAAAGAAAGAAAGAAAGAAAGGAAGGAAGGAAGGAAGGAAGAAAGGAAGAAAGAAAGAAAGAAAGAAAGGAAGGAAGAAAGAAAGAAAGAAAGAAAGAAAGAAAAGAAAAAGAAAGAGAGAAAACAATCACTATCATCACTATTGCAAAGTGAAATTGGCACAAGAGGGAACATGTACATATATAAATATATGTAGGATAAACATATTCAGTCAGTAAATGTTAATTAAACACCAACTATGTGGCAAGAACTGTGATATATATGGAATAAATATGAAATAAATACGAAGTACTTTGGAATGGAGATCTGTAGAAGCTGGTGTTATTGGGAAAAGCTTAATGTATGAGATGGTCTTGAGTTGTATTTTGAAGAAAGTTGCATAATCATTGAAATGGAAGATAGGAGGGAGTGTATTCTAGACATGGAGGTAGTTGAGGAAAAGGCTTTTAGAGATGGGAAGAGAAAGTGCCATGTATGAAGAATAGAGAGAATCAGCTTGGCTGGATGTCATATTGTGGGAATGTGAATAAAATATAAAGAAGCTGGAAAAAGTAGGGTGGGACCAGTAAAGGGCAAAAAAAACCCTCCAACAATCAGAGGAGTTTATATTTTATTGTAGAAGAAAAAAGGGAGTCACTGTAGTTTATTGAGAAATGGAATGCCATGGTAAGATCTGTGCACTTAAGGAAAAGCACTTTGATGTCCGTGTGGATGAAGAGATCGTTGGAAGTTAAGGTAATGATACCAATTAGAAGGTCACTGTAGTAATCTAGGCAAGAGGTGATGAAGCTGAATTAAGGTGATGGCATGAGTAGAGAGAATGGATTGGATACAAAAGATATTGTGGAGGCAGAAAAGGCAATATTTGACAACTCATTTGATATGTGGGGTGAGGAAGAGTAAGGCCTCATGGATAACTTGGAGCTTGCAAATCTGGTGACTCAAAGAATGTTATTACCCTTAGAGAAGCAGGAGAGTTTGATGGAAAAGAATGGAGGAGAAGATGATACATCTTGTTTGGGGCATTTTGAGTTTGAAATGTCTCTGGGACATCCAGATGGAAGTGTCTCTAGGAAGCAGTTGGTGACATAGGATTGAAGCTCAGGAGGGAGATTGGATACTACATATATATATATACATACATACATACATACATACAATGTATATATATGTACACATATATGTGTGTATATACACACACATTCATGGATATCTACAAAGAGATAATAATTGAGAAGCTTACGAAGTTACCAACATATCAAGTGAAAAGTAGGAAGAGAACAGAGTTTCAGATAGAGGTAAAAACACAGTTAGGGGATGTGATGGGGATGAACTAAAAAAGAAGGCTGAGGATTGGTCAGCCAGGTCTGGATGTGCTGAAGACAGCTCAGACTGGCTAATTTTCAAAGAGAGCATGTATACGTTGGAAATTGGCAAACAGTACAAATTGTGGCTTAGTTTACTGTTGTGTTGGTTATCTAGACTTAAGAAACTGATAGAGAAAATGATAACAATTTTGGTTAAACATAATAGTGTGTCACACATTTTCTTTGAGAGCTAGTAGTTAAAGATTTGCCAGCACGCCTCTGCAGACAGGTAGGAGAAAAAACAGAATGCTACAATGAAAACCTAGAAAGCAGAGAGCCTCAAGGAAGGGAGAGTAGTCAATAGTATCAAAAGTAACAAGTTAGGAAAAATGAGAATTGAGGGGAAAGAAACCATTCGATTTGTCTATTAGGGGATTGTTAGTAACTTTGGATAAAGCAGTTTCAGTTGAATGATGATTTAAATTTAAGATGCTATTGCTCAACACCAGATTCCTTATTTTAGGTTTACTTGTTCAAACATAAAAATTGAAGTAAGGAGACGGCTGTGCTGATTTCTCTAACACATTTGATCCAAGTATCTGGTAAGGCCTGAAATCTTAGATATTTGGTACATTCAAAGCAAAATAAATAGTGAAGAGTAGCCAATTAGCTTCAGGAATGGCTTTGACTAAATTGTTTATCAACTGAAGTAGCTACTAGAAGACTGCTAGGATATTTGAGAGAAGTAACCTAAGAAGCTGAAATGATCTTTGAAATGGACCTTTAAAAAATAATGGCGATTAGATCGAACTTGCCTCAGCATTTATCCAGTCATTTCATTGTAAGTATATTTTGTAAACTGTATTTACTTAGATAATGTAGTAGGAAAGACACAGTTTAAGTTGCTGTTTTATCAGCAACAACATAGTAGTTTAAAGCTAAAATTAAATGAAAGAATTTGGAGCTGCTTTTCAAAGTCAAAGGAAGAGAAAACATGTGAAGCTACTGAAATGCAATTATCTAAACACAAGCTCTCATTAAAAAAAAGAATTTTTTAAAGGAAAGTCTACTCGTTTCATCTTGTTTCCTTTTCAGATTCTTTTTTATGTGACACCACTGCTGGCCTGCATCATTATTTACAACAATTTTTTTTCTACTCTGTGCAAGTATCATAGGATGGTTTGAAAATTATTCGTGTAGTATTTCCACAATTAAATAGAAACTGGTCCTTTCATTTGAGACTAAAGCTCAGCGAAGGCAGCAACAGAGTCGTGTTTGGTATCCCCCCAGGTAGAATTTGGTTCCCAGCCAAAAAAACATCAAGTGACCTTCAAAGTTCCTTTATTGAGAACTACTGTATGCAAACACAGGAGTTGCCAATAGACAGTTAATTACCAGACCACTAACTTTGCAAGTATCATAAGCCCCAGTATTGTCTCAGACACTGATGAAGCCCCTAAATACCTGATCTCCCAGGCATGTTCCAGGCCATCTCTGCAAAGTAGCTTAGCTATTTCAATTAAATTTTTTTACACCTGCGTGTCACATTGATGGAAAAAGTGGGCACTGCCACAAAGCTTTCTGAATTACAATTCAAGTAAGAAACCCAACTGCATATTAAATTCACACATGAACAATGGAAACTTGAAAGCCATAATTTCAAGTTTTATTTCTGTAGGTATTGGAACACGACACCAAATTACTAAATCAAACACAAATTGAATTTGTGAGGGACTTATGGAGGTATGAAAATATTCAAGAGCTCCAGAATAATTTGTTTGTCATATTTGGTGAAATATGACTCAAGAAATAATTTTCCAATTTTCCATCTTCTTGTTTCATAAGTGAATTTTTGCCTAGTCCATAGAAACCTGAATTTTAAATGGCAACCAGTTAAGAAAATGGCCAATGGCTACTCCAGACAGTTAGGACAATGTGAAGACAGAGAAGTTTTCTGGAGGATTGACTTCCCAGATTTCCCATATAAATACACATGAAGCTCTCAGACTTATTAAACACATGTACTTGAACTCACAATGTTCAAAGACCTCATTTTATCACTTAGAAAACTGAAACTATGGAGAGATTAAGTGATTTACTCAGTTATATAGTTAGTTACAGATCAGTGAGTAGAATTCTGATGTAATTTTCAGCTAAATGATATTTTCTAGATGGATGGAAGGCAGCAAAAGACAAAACATGGAGGTTTGGTAGTTGTCTTCCGCACTGACATGGGAAATAATTTCTTGATGTTTTAAAATGCCAAAGGAACCACATCAGAACGTCTTAATATATCTTGGCTTGTTGTGGATGAGGTTCTAACACCCTTACTGGGCATTGGCTATCAAAGTATTTCTACGTTTTGGGGGCTCTAGCATCGCTCCATCCCAGTCCCGGGCCTTCATCAACTGGGAACCTAGACTTTCCCTACCTTGGCAATCTTATACCAATGTCAGTCCTCCCAGGGTTAATCACAGTTCTCTCCTAATCAGGAAGACAACTACCTACTACTACCCACACCAGGCTGTTATATTGCTGAAATTTTCCTTTGTTCCCTCATTTTCTGCCTGACTCCAATAACCAATTTTATTATTATTTTTTGATTATGGTTCCATCTTTCCTTTCTAAGACAACAACTAGTTGGTTAGACAAACTAAGTTAATTTGTTGATGAGAGTTTGAGGACATCCTGTCACTTCTGTGTAGCTGTGTTGATAAGGTAAAATGGGCTCCTTAGCACTTAGTTTGGGGGGTGCCCTTGAGGAGTTTGGCTTTTGTTTACCTTGAGTGAAAGTACTTTCAGCTGTTAAGTGCTAAGCCCCAGGCCCAGGGCCCTGTCAGGTGTGAAACCTGTGTGGGTGTAGATTGATGACTTAAGAGGGGCCAACTCGGGAACCAATTGGTCTCTGGTCGTTGAGGCGGGGCTTGAGAACGCCAGAGGCTCTGCTGAGGAGAGGCCAGCTAAGAGACAACTACAGCTGAAGCTGAAAAAAGGAAAGCAGGAGACCTGTGTGAACCCAGGAGTTCGAGCAAGGACTTGAGGCCAGTAAATATGATTTGGTTAAATACTATCTTGTTTTTATGTGGCCTCCTGGTTACTCTTGTGAGGCGGGCCTACTGGGCCTGGAGTCTTTTGGTTAAGATGTCGGAATGGGAAGGCTGGTTCGTGAATCTGCTGCTGTGGGGCCTAAATAAATGTTCTGTTGCTTTCTACTTAGAGAATCTCTCATACCTTGCAATTTCGAACCATTCAAAGATATACATGATTATATTTGAGGTTATAAATTCAGCCTTCCTACTACAGTAGCGTATGATCATTTTCACATTAGCCTCCTAGAGATAATGTTTCTGACTTTGTTCTATTATCCCAAAGGAATGACTTTAACGATAATAATTTCAGAGGACAGGGCAATGCCATGGTAGACTGATGAAGGAGCTACTTGAGAGAATGTTAGACCCTGAGGTAGTTAACCTTTGAATCACAACATTTTAAGTATCCTCCTACTTTCCCATTTCAAGAGGATATTACACAATACAAGGAAAATCCAGAAACTGTCAGTTATAGGAAAACCAATATTAACTCATCAGTGATAATTCAATAGCTACCCACAAATATTTATTTTCTCTTCCCACCCCTACTCTTCCCTGGGAAACAACAGCCTCATAACAAATATACATAGTCAAACAAAATAAATTCCCACATTGACTATATCTAAAAATGTGTGTTTCTGTGCCTCATTCTATGCACGTACCAATGTATACATAGGTAGTTGCATCCAGTCTCTTCAAAATCAATAAGGTTGATAGAGGCAATTGTGGCCATTTGGAACATGGATAGCATCTGGGCCAAAGACTCAGTATCATGCCTCTGGCTCCTTTATTCAAAATATTCTTTGTGAAGACCTAGTTAAGTCCAAATAGGCTCCTAAAAGACATTATTTAAATGAAGAGAAGTTGACCTGAATAGCATCTTTTATAGCTGTCTCAGATTGATTAATGGTGATGCATGCCTCTTCAACTTTCACTGCTCTAAGTGTTATGCATGTACTATTTCTTTTTCTTTTCCCTAAAGTGCTCGAACACAGGGTTGGATTCCGAACCCAAGTGATATGCCATATTGTTTTTATGATGGCTAAACTTGTTGATTTCCATAGTCGACTGTCATTAGACATAATTGAAAGCAAACACCTAATACATTGATCATTCAGACATAAAGTTTTGTTGAAACTATAAGAGGCTGCTTCTAAAAGAAGCAAGGCAAAAAATGAATCCTCACTGACACCAGAAGTGAAACATATGCTTATTAATAAGATCTTCATGATTTCATACATTTTCTTTTTATTAATTTTTTTAAATTAACAAATATTTATTTTCTCTTCCCAGCTCTGCCCTTCCCTGGGAAATGACAAACTCATGATAAATATAAATAGTCAAGGAAATAAATTGCCATATTGACCGTATCTGAAAATATGTATCTTTGTACCTCATTCTGCATATTTCTCTATCAAGACTTTAGTAGTCCTCTTCATTATTAGACTTCTGGAACAATAGTTAGCTATTGTGTTGATCAGTGCCTTTCAAAGTGGTTCGCATTTTACAATGTTGTAACTTTAGTATAAATTGTTCTCATGGCTCTGCTTACTTCACTACATCAGTTAATATAAGTTTTCCTGCATTTCTCTGAACCTATCCATTTCATCATTTCTTACAGAATTATCTATTGTAGGGTTTGTTTCCAGTTTTTTGTTATAAAAAAAGAGCTAATATAAATACTTCTTTACTTATGCATCCTTTTTACCTTTCTCTGGTTTCTTTGAGGTGTAAGCCAAATAATGGTACTGGGAAGTTGAAAGACATACACAGTCGAATAACTTCTGTAGCAAAGTTCCAAATTGATTTCCAGAATAGCTCTACCAATTTATAGTTATACCGGTAGTTTATTAATGTGCATTATCTTACAGCCCCTCCAACATTTGTCGTTTTCCTTTTTTGCCAGCTTTGCTAATCTAAAGCATACAAGTAGCTAATTTCTTTAATTATAAGTGATTTTGAGTGTTTTCATCTATCTATTGACAGCTTGGATTTCTTCCCTTGAACATCCTCTTTTTACATCTTTGACCATTTATCAATTGGAGAATAGTCATGAGGCGGGCAAAAGACAAAATGACTGAGGAAAATTTCAATCTTTCAAGCATATTAATTTATTAAGCAATGCACGTCAATTTACTGACAAATCAGAACCAGATCTCCTCAGCTTAGGCTTAGTTCCTCAATATGGGGGAGACAGCTTTCTATACATTAAAAACAATTAATCAAATAACTCCAATTAATTAGAATGAAATAATACAGCATTAGGTAATCTAATTTCTAACTGGATGAAATATTTCCAAGTTTGGAGGGGGAGATCAAAGAGGTGCAATTCCTTGAATTCAAAAAAGGAGGTTTTCTACTTCCCAAGTTTCTAAAATCAATCAAGGAACATGACAACAATAACTGACTGATAAGTATGGGTCCAGTTTTTAGGTAAGATTTATGGGTTGCTTAAGATACACAATTGTGAGAAAACTCCTTGCATCAGTCTTGGGATTTGACTGGGTCAGCAAAGCCTATGTCCTTGCAGGTGGGGATGGTCCAGCTTCCCAGCAATGTGGGGCTAGGTTCAAATGATGAAATAAAGTTTCCTCTCGATTCCCACAGTTGAATCAACTTCTCACAAGACAGAAATTGGACAAGACCCATAACTGGATAGAAATTAAGCTGCCTACAGAATTGAGTCACCAGACAGTCAGTGTGGTTCACTCAGTTCTCACAGCTAACTTCTTGCTGCCCTAATCCTCTCAGTTTTCTCAGTTACCATCATAAAAAGGACAATATTGCCTAAATTAACTTACTTATCCAGTGCCTTAACAAGCAAACTCCCAAATGATGACTTTATACACTGAAAGAATAACAAAAAAACCTCTAGAAAAACAAAAGTTCAAGAATTTCAAGAGAAATAATGAAAAAAGCAGGGAGGAAAAAGGGTTAACTATATGAGTCCTCGAACTGTACTTCCCTTTTATTATTTCATGCATGATTACTAATAGGATTGTCCTTTTGCTACATGACTGGGTCATCAGAAATCAAGATTATTCTGAAATCACATTTTTCCGTGATTTATTGCTATGTAGCATCGCTGGAAGAAAAGTGGTGTTAATGGGATGGCGTTTTGTAGAGGTGAGCAGCTAAGAAGTGGCTGAAAGATGTGGTGACACTTTTCCAAACGTGATATGGCCTAACCTCTTACTCCTGTTTAGTTTTGAACCCACTTATTGCTCGTCTCAGTGAGCTTGCCTCAGGTATAGATACTGAGGGACTAATTCAGTGGACTATATGTTGTGATCTGGGAAATATATCGTTTATCTATTTGTGTATACTGTTTGAGGACAGCATTTTGTTCAATTGAATTAGATGGTTTTTTAAAAAAAATAATAAATTCGTTAGGATCCGACATTCATTATGCCTCATAGTGAGGCATCAACAGTGAGGATGTAAACTGATATAGAAAATCATCCATAAAAACTTATCTGTTTCCTCCTCATGTGTTCTTGAGAGATAACCTCATAAGTATGCATAGAATATTCTAGAATAACAATGATAAAGTATAGCACCATTGGTGTGCTAAATAAATGTTTAATAACTGGCTTTCTAGGGAAAAAAAAGAAAATTTCTTTATCACTTTTTTATGTCCAAACAATCAAGAAAACAATAATTTAAACCCTGATTTGTAGTTTGCTTATTTCTACAAATGCTTACCCTAAACACTTAACAATCAGCTCTCTATAGCAAGTAGGCACTGTCTACCATACATCCCTGTATGCTATGCAAGAAGCATAGGACCTTATCATAGAAGGTATTCTTCTAACACGGGACTCTTTACTCTGAACTGAAATAAAACCAATAATAAGGCCCCAGTGTCTTACTTCAGTTACGCACTGACACTCCCGTTTTGATTCTTCAGGTTTTTCTTGGTCGTTTCTCACTCTTTGTGACCCCATTTAGGGTTTTCTTGAGAAAGATACTGCAGTGGTTTTTGCCATTTCCTTCTGCAGCTCATTTTACAGATGAATAGACTGAGCAAACAGGGTTAAATGTCTTACCCAGGTTCATGTAGCTAGTAAATGTCTGAGGCTGGATTTAAACTTGCAAAGATAAGCCTTCCTAACTACAGGTCTGGCACTCTACCCACTGTGTCATCTAGATGTCCCACCACAGGAATTTTTTTTAGTGATAGCTTTTCTTTTCTCCTTTTGCTGCAAGGACCTCACCCTTGTATTCTTCTCAATCCTGTCCCTCCACTCCAATGTTTTTATTCAATTCTCCTGCCCTTTCTCTCTATATTGAGAGATAAAAGGAATGTTATTTCTTTCCTGTTTGCCTATGAACATGCTAGAAGTATAGCGCCAGCTTTTTAATCTCTCTTCCCATTTATGTAACTTTCCACTGTTAGTGCCCCTCCAAAAAAAAAAAAACCCGATTTTAAAGTGTCAGGGAATTAAGTTAGGGAGAATTAAATAAACACTTCTCCCTTCACTTTTCCTTATTTTTTAAACTTCCTTTAAAAATCTTGAGTCCATAAATCATTTTTTAATACCCCTCAGTAAAAAAAAAAGTGTTTTTATGCTTTCTTTTAGCCCAGAGATCTTTCTTAATTTTTTTTTTTAAAAACAGTAGTCCATGAACAGGAGTAGAGAATTGAATCCAGTCCTTAGTTTTCTCTTAATAATTTGCTCATATTGACCTTTCTTCTGGTTCTCTTGTTTGAGAGAAGGGATTTAGAAGTCAAATACTATACTCATCTCTTTTTGTTTTATTTTGTTTTGCAAGTATAAGGGTGGGGTCCATCCTGGTCCCAATTACTGCAGTTACAACAAGTGAAATGTAAAGGTGGTCACAGTGAGGAAGTCTTCAACGTGTGAACAAGATGGTTTCTGCTCTGTGAACTCTTTACGAGGTGCGAACTCTTTTTTTAATGAGTCAAGGTTGTCTAGACAAAGAAGCTAACCACCTCCCCCGGGTTTAAATCAGCAGCGGACTTTCAGCAGTTAACTTGCTTCAGTCCTCAGCCAGTCTCCCGCTAGAGGAGCCTCAGTTAAGGCCCAAGGAGAGAAGTGCTTGGAGGCAGGGAAGAGCTTTTCTTTCTCAGTCATCCTCCTAACCCCACTAAAGAAAGCGAGGGTCTGAATAATTCTGTCTTTAAAGTGCATTCTGACAGTGTCAGCCTATGACTTCCTGATGAGGAAGAGGATGATGCATATAAACTAGCATTTATATAGCTTCTTTCAAGTTCGAAAGGAACTTTACAGCTGTGATCTCACTTGACTCTCATAACACCTCTGGGAGGCAGGTTCTATCATTATCTTCATTTTACAGATGAGGAAACTGAGGCAGAGAGAGGTTCAGTGACTTGCCTGCTAGTGTTAATGGAGAGAGGAGAGACCTACCACTATTAACGAGCCAAGTTTCAACAATGAAAATGTGTTTATACGTGAAATATTTTTCATTGCCATCTTCCCACGACTTTAGTCCCAACAGCCCCAACAATGGTAACCACAACAGCAATCTAATAAACTAAATT
The DNA here is from genome assembly GCA_028646595.1 of Phalanger gymnotis. Taxonomy (NCBI): domain Eukaryota; kingdom Metazoa; phylum Chordata; class Mammalia; order Diprotodontia; family Phalangeridae; genus Phalanger; species Phalanger gymnotis. The sequence continues at coordinate 187,992,595 of CM053624.1, read as the reverse complement.
AAATAGAAGTAGCCAGGTAGTCAGGGCAGGGCCCAGGGCTGGGCCTGGACTCAGGAAGACTTGACTTAGAATCTTGTCCCAATCACTGAATTAGGTAGATGACCTCAGGCAAGTCAATTCATTTCTATTTACCTCAGTTTTCTCAATTGTTAAATGAGGATAATAATAGTATCTATTTCCCAGGGTTGTTGTGAGGATGAAATGAGGTATTTGTAAAGTGCCTAGCACACTGGCTGCCAAGAAATACTATCTTCTTTTCCTTCCTTCCTTCCTTCCTTCCTTCCTTCCTTCCTTCCTTCCTTCCTTCCTTCCTTCCTTCCTTCCTCCCTCCCTCCCTTCCTTCCTTCTTTCCTTCTTTACTTTCTTCCTTCTTTCCTTCTTTCCTTTTTTCCTGAACTCAGCACACACCCTTACATTAGTATCTAAAGGCAAAAGGGACTTCAGAGTTCATGATATCTAGGTCACCCCCCCCACCCCCGCCATTTTTACAGACAAAGTAATTGGGGCCAGGGAGAATAGCCCTCCCAGAGTCACACAGGTTATAAAAATCAATGACAAGATTTCAATCTCTATTTCCTGACCCCATAATAGTGTTCTTTCTATTGTACCCTTCTGCTGGTCAAGTCTTAAGACTGAAGTGCTAATCTAACACGACACTGTGACTGTTACTATACACAATGACCAAGCAAAAGGGCAGTTGGCTTAAGCTTGTCCCAACTGAATGACTGTAGAGAACCAAAACCATTGCATATTGTTTTTAGATTTATGGCTTCCCTATGTAGGCCAGCCTTCTGGGTTTGGGCCAGCCGTAGTTTATGGTTCTAGATAGCTGTGTTCTTTTTCATCCATATAATCACATGGAAGATATTCACTAATGCCTCATTTGTGTTGTAAAATATTAAGAAATAATATGACAGTGTCTTGACTGAAGTCCTTGGTCTCACTTGAATCTAAGACTTAATCAGTCTTCCTTGAATAGAAGCCAATCAGTTTCAGAGGGGAGGGAAACTAGATTCCCTTAAAACCAAGAATCTTAATCTTATTTATGGTGCCTGGACTAAACATGGAATCGCCTTTTGATTAATATAATTTACAAAGGTATCTTTTTGGTAACCTTTGACAAATTGAAAGGGGAATTCTTAGAGGTATTAATTATAAAAAGAATAATTGAATTTTTGAAAATAATTTTCCAAAGTTCTGCCAACATTAACAATTAATAAAATGAGATAACATGTGAAATGCTTTGTAAGTATTTGCTTATATTAACGTTAGCCAATAATAAAAATTCTTCTGTAAGCAAATTTCCAAAAAAAATGGACTTAAACGTTGCATTCTTATCTGACTTTGAAATGGAACTTCGTTTTTTGTTTCTTGATTACTAAAAAATGTAGGAGGATGTCGCTTGAGTCAAATGATAGGTGAAAGCTTTGCCTGTTTGAAGTTCTCGCCAAGCAAAAACGCTACCACATTAATAAATTAATTGTCTCGGATATCCTTTGGCAAAAATTCATAGTACGCAGGTTTTTTATGATCCTACTATTCCAGATGTACTTCAGTATATCTCTAAACCATGCTTAATACAAATAGATCCAATGTGTTGAAATACCACATACAATTAGAAGGGTCGGGGTTTACATGGGAATTATGTTGTCATACCACTGAGTAAAGACAGTTGCAACTTCCTGACTCTAGACATAGTTAGAAAGATACTAAGTCTTTCTTTGTTAGAATTATTTGAGGTTTCTATCAATCAGAAACTTCTTATGGCAAAGTGAAAGGTTTTTAAGAGAATCTCAACTATGTCTCTATAATATAGTGTTAGAATAAATATACAAGGGGCATTGTTTTAGGACTCTATTTTTAGGAGTATTTTTCCCTTTAATGCAAAAACAAAATCAATAGGACAAAGAGTTCTAACTATAAGCTCTCTTTGAAAATTGTTCTAATACTTTGACCCATTCTGGGATTTCAGTTTAGGTATTTTGGGTTTTTAACAAGTTAAAAATGTGGCCTAAGACCACTTTAGAATTTCAGATTTCATAATTGTCAAGAATTATGACGGGGTCCTCAGGTCCTCCTAAGAATCTACAGGAGAAAACAAGAAATAAATGTTAACAATATAATCAAAGAAACATAAAATGGTGGGGGTGAGCTAGTGAGAATTAGATTTTAGGCCAAGATTGAGATTTCCAACCTCGACAATAAATTGAAACCTTGAAGATGATATAATTATCAAGTCTATTGTTATTTTTTCTTAATTCTAATTTTCTATGAGTTGTTCTGATTGTTTACCACTTACCACTTTTTTGAAAGTCACTGTTTCCTTGATTTTGGCAGGGGGGTGGCATGTGGGACAGGGAGGTATTGATACCACACTATCGTGATTCTTCTTTCTCTTATCTCTAATAGCTCCTTCCTGATCCCCTCAATGGCTTATAATTCTACTAACAACTATAGGCATTTCCAAAGGCTTATCCAGTGATCTTCCATTTTCTCTTCATAAATCTACCTACAGAAAACCCATTTAGACTCAAAAGCTTTAACATTGACCCCAAAGAGGGTGATTCCAAATCTGTATCTACATATGTGAACTTTTTCTCAAAGTACAGTTCCAAATCTCCAAATGCCTATTGGACATTTTCTCTTCTCTGTCATGTTATCGCTTATACTCAATATATCAAAAAGATAATAATCAAACTTCATATTAAACCTAACATAATTTTCTGCCTTTGCTTCTTTATTTTTCATAAATGGCACCACCATTTCTAGTTACCCAATTTGAACATCAAGGAATCATCTTTGACTCCTATCTGTCCCCTTATATCCAATTGGTACTCTTGAATCCATTTTATCCTGAACATGCCAAAGTATTAATCTCATATTCAGAGTCTTTCAAACTTGGTAGAAATTACCAGAGCTTAACCTTCACTGACACAACCTTAGTAACCCCAAATGCCATCTTCACCCCACAATGATGCACAGGTAGGCTTTCATCTTCCACGTGAACCATAATCTTGACTCTTACCTGGACTATTCACTAACATATAAAAGTGTTGTACTCATTTCTTTCTCCTTTGCTTTGCTCAGTGATTTACCCTGACTCATAGGTCTTGTCTCCACATTTCTACCTATCCATACTTTACCTATTTTTAAGGCCAAACCCTAGTCTTACTTCCATGAAAATATTATTAATCACTACAACCATCAGTGATAATTTCCTGTTAATAACCTGTATGTTTCTTTGCATGTTAATTACACGAGTCTTTGTTTTTTAGTATTTTTTTCTTGTAATGTTATTTTATGGGGTCATAAGATCATAGATTTGGAACTGGAAGGGATCTTAGAAGCAATCTAGTCTACCTCCTTTTTTATATTTGAGAAAAAATATAAGGTCTTAGGAGGTTGAAACACTCTCTAATGCAACCGAGTCAGGATTTAGATCCTCAACTGCAGAATGAGTACACTTTTAATGAAGTGGAAAGTACACCAAATTGGTATTCTGAAGCCTTATGTTGAAGTTTTAGCTCTGCCAATAACAAGATAAGTGATCTTGGCTGTTTCACTTTTCTGGGGCTGTCTCCTCATCAATAAAATAGAGAAACATCATGATATAGAACATAGAGTATGAGACTCGGAGTCAGGAAGACCTGGGTATGGATCTCACATCCATATTAGTTATGTGATCATAGGCAAGTAAGTTAAGATCTCTGAGCCTGAGTTTTATCATAAATAAAATAGAGATTATAATGATATCATTAGTATCTACTACACAGGATTGGGGCAGGAGCAGTTCAAATGTAATATTATATTAAAATGTAATTTGTTAATGTGTAAATAAATGTAAATGTAAGTTGTTGAAAGATATTCTTTTGGAGGAAAATGTACTAAATTTAGAGTTAGTCAATTTATAAGCATTTGTTAAATGCCTGCTATGTGCCAGGCACTGTGCTAAAGCCCTGGGGATACAAAGAAAAGCAAAAGATAGTCCACGCCTTTGAGGAGTTAACAATCTAATGGTGGTACAACCTGCAAACGACTATGTACAACCAAGCTATTTACAGGATAAATAAGAAATAATTAACAGAGGGAAAGCACTAGAATTAAGAGGGATTGAGAAAGAAGTTCTTTAGAAGGTATGATTTATCTGGGAATTAAAGAAAGCTATGAGATTGGGGGAGGAGCAGTCAGAAGCAAACACTTGAAAAGGGACAGAGTCAAAGGAGAAAATAGAATAAATGGGGGGCAGGATAGGTTGGAGGGAATTATAGTTAGTCCTTCACAACATGACTATTATGGAAGTGTTTTGCATGATTACACATGTATAATCTATATTGAATTGCTTGCCTTCTCAATGAGAGTGGGTGGGGAAGGAAGAAAGGAGAGAATTTGGGACTCAAAATTTTAATAACAAATGTTAAAAAATTGTTTTACATGCAGCTGGGAAATAAGATATACAGTCAATTGGGTATAGAAGTCTATCTTGCCCTACAAGAAAGTAAGGGGGAAGGGGATAAGAGGGGAGGGTTGGGGGTGATAAAATGGAGGATAGACTAGGGGAAGGGATAATCAGAACACATGCCATCTTGGCATGGGGAGAGGGGAGAGATGGGAGGAGAGATGGGGAGAAAATTTGGAACTCAAAATCTCGTGGAAGTGAATGTTGAAAACTAAAAATAAAAAAAAAATATTTAAAAAAAAACTATTGAAGCCAGGATGCGGATATCAGGAGGGAAGCTATTCCCTAGGTTTAAATCCTGAATCTGCCACTTTACCACCTGTTTGATTATGAGTGAATCACTTAATCGTTTCAGGCTTCATTTCCTTCACCTGTAAAATGAGTGGTTTAGACTAGATGATCCCCAAGGTCCCTCCGAATTCTAAATGGATGTTCTACAAAATCAAAGAACCAGACTAGATCTTCCACAAGATTTTTTTCCCTGCTATAAAATTCTATAATTCTCTACCTAGTTTTTCATTTTTCATTTCTTTGATGTGAAAAGAGTGTGCAGGGGGAGTGTGTGATAGATAATCACTTCTGTGGAGAATTCAACTGAGCTCCAGAATTCAACAAAATTTTTTTTTCATAACATTAATACATTGCATGGTATCACTGTATTATTCTTTGAGAAAACATTGTAACTACTAAATTTAAAAAATAGTTCACATATTCTGTTTGATACTTTTCCTGACAAGGTACAGGGCACTATGCTAACTTTAGGATATTTTTCTTCATACTTTTTCTTTGAATATGAAATCATGTTCAACAAAAGGGAAATGGATTTCTTTTTCATAGGTTGGAAAACTAAAGGGATCTTATTGTGCCTTACTGGCAACAAATCATTTTTAGAGTAAATAAGCAAGAAAATACAATTTTTCTTCTTTAATACTTATGAAGAAAGATGACACTGTTTGTTTAGAGCTTAACATTAAAGGTTCACATTAAATTCAGTAACTTTACCTGCCTCTGAAACACAATGGCTTTTTGCATACGGTTTCAAAATCCATTTGTTGTCTGTTTTGTTCAATTTAAGAGAAGGTGAAATAGGTGGCTTTTTTAGTCTTAATTTTGGTACAGTAAGCATTGAGCAAATACTGGTATTCTATATGTCAAAAGTCCAATTTAAAAATACAAATATTATTTTTTGAGTTTGCCATATCTAGAGGGCCAGGGTAATAGAAAGGTGGGTGTAGATGGGGAGAAATAGGGAGGAGATTGACTGTATATGGGTCTCCTTTGTCACAATGCCCCAGTGGTCAACGTTTAACATTTTCCTTAGGACTGTGTATATATTTAAATGTTAGAATGACATGCCTGCAGAAAGCCTAGAGACCTACCTGTTTACTTCATGTCTGCAATGAAAGTGTGTAAATGTGGCTAAATTTCACTGGTTATTTAAACTCTATGCATATAATTACTGGATCTTAGATAATAAGAAATGGAAAACACTTAAGTAGCTGCCTTCTACCTGGACAGGTTGATTTTGTTTTCTCAATGAGGGCTTTCATTAAGAGGCACAGAAGGTTAGCTTTCCCAAGTTGAAATAGTGGTAACAGTTTACACCCTTCTACTATGGTAAAGATAGAATGAAAAGAACTTGTCCTTCAGTCTGTTTGTGATATAGTATTTTTTTTAAAGTATAAACACTGAATTCCTCCGCTTGCTTTGAGATGGAAGGTCATTAACAGGGCACTTGAGCAGATTGGAATTACAGTCATTTGAGAGGCTGAAACAACCTAAATGGCCTAATGCAGCTCCTAAGTGCTTCTTAAATTCCAGAACTTTTACTTGAGTACCCTGTACCAGAGAAAAGTGAATTTCCATTGCCTTGAGTAAATGCTGTTTTATGTAGTTATATTTGAGAAGGCAACACAGATTCAAACTACTGTGTTTACATTATCTCCTTAGCAGCATTAAACTAATTTGTCAAGATATAAATGTGAAATTTGATTCTCAGTTAATTACATACAGTTACACATTGAAATTAATAGAAAAGACAGGATTTTTTTAGTGGAAAGTATATTTAGTCTTGCCAGTACAGCCAATGTCAGAGTAATTTACTTTAGCTGTGAGAAAGTCTATGTTAACTTACAATATGACAGCTACATATGATCAAAATGGCCACTTATATACTTTAATTAAGCCTCAGATATGGGTTTGTCAATTTAAAAAAATGATAAATCTCAATTTTAAAGTCGTTAAAAGATCATACTATTTAAAGAAATAGAAAACATCTGATAAAGTAAAACATACATGAAGCAAAAATTCACACAACCAACACCTACGTTTCTTAAATGTAAATTCAGTCTTAGTATCATAGGAGTACAGATTTAGAACTAGAAATTACCTTAGAGACCATTTAGACAAACCCCCTCATTCTACAGATGAGGAAATTGCTACCCAGAGAAGTTAGATAACTTCCCCCAAGATCACACAGGTAGTAAATGATAGTAATTGGATTTGAACACATGTCCTCTGATTAAACTTTCCTAGAGACATGCCTCCCATTTTATCAACTCAGGATATGTTAAAACCCATTGGCTGTATATCATGAAGAAGAGAAACTAGGGAGTGACAAAATGAAGACTCAAACCCACTCACAGACAGAACAATCTAGAAATGTTAGATTTGTTCTTACCCATGAAGAGAGAATGGTTCTTCTAAAGCAGAGATTCTTGTTTTGTTTTGTTTTTTAAACATCTCTGTGGGAGTCTGGTGAAGCCTACGTACCCCTTCTCAGAATAATGTTTTTAAATACATACACAGAAAATAGAAATCAGAGAAAGTACAGTTTATCTCTTCCACATGACATGTTTTAGGGGTACAATGTCCCTGCAATCTGGAAAATCTAGATAAATTTTTTTGGCCCTTCCTTCGTACCAGAGAAGTCGTCTGAATTATTATGGTATTAAAAGATAAAATATGTCAATGTTACACAATTATATAATACAATAAAATATTTTATGCATTTCTGAGTTTCTAAACTTTTTCTATGTCATCTGCTAGCCTTTGTGTGTCATCTATAAAACTCCACCTCCCCAATTCCCATTTAATTTCTTATGCCAACCAGCAATATATCAAAACTGTGATGGGAAAGTTGAGATGTGGAAGGGATAACTCTATACATAGGAGACTATATACCATGAAACAGAGTGAGGGAGCTCACCTATTGGGAGTGAGAGAACTCACCTCAACCAAGAGAGACATTGTCCTCGATCTCACCCAAGCAATCTGGGGATTGAGATATCATGGGGACTGCCAACTCCTCTCATGTCAACTTCTTCCCAGAGCCTTTTCTCCATTCAGCTACCTGAAACAGAGTTGACAACATCTACCTTGTCTAGAAGCTAAAAGTCAGAAGAGCCCAAAGATATTGCAGAGCACAAAGAGACTCAAGAGCATATCTCTTCTCTCTTAATTTCCTCCCCTATCACATCCCTCATGCAGGCATGGAGCGCTGATGTCCACCAATAGTGAAAGTGTCACACGAGTTCAGGTTATACATAAAATAAAATACATAAGACTACAAAAGAAATCAAAGTAAAAACAATGATATGTTTTCCCCCTATCCAAGCTCACCAGAACCTTTGAAATCTATTGTGAACCCCAGGTTAAAAACCCCTTTTCAAAAGGAATTGCAAAAAAAAAACCATTAATGGGTCTGAGGCCAAAATGGCAAACAAAAAATTTATTCTTGGTAATAACATATTGAATCAACCAACACACATACTTTTTTGTGATGAATAAAGTATTGGACTTAGAGTCAGAAGAACTGGGTTAAACCCTGCTTTTTCAATTAACTAACCGTATGAACCTAGGCAAGTTACTTTGGGGTTTTCTCATCTGCAAAATGAGAGGGTTGGCCTAGATGACCTCTGGGTCCTTTTTAGCTCTAAATTTGTGAGCCTATGATCCTACAACCATGGTATGTCTATCTACCTACCTATCTGTCTGTCTATCATCTATCTATCTATCCATCCATCCATGCATCCATCCATCAACTTACCTTTTTATTTAAATACTTCATTTCCATTATCTGAAGCCCCATGGAAGCATTTGTTTACCAAGTGAAATCTTCAAGGCCTGTCTTTCTTTTTATTTTCCTCTATCTCTTAGTCTTCAGCACTGTATCTTTCTTCTCATTGTTCCTTCCACTGAGATGTACATAGAATGATGAGGCTTGGGAGGTCAAGGAAAGAACTGCCAAAGAATGTCAACAATCATTTTGAATTTGGTCACAAATTAAAGATGATATAAAATTGCCTTCACTAACTTTTTATAATAGATCAGTATGGCAGCATTTGGTGGAAAGAGCACTGGGTTAAGGGTGAGGAAATCTGTCACTGTCTGACCTTGGGCAACTTACTTAGACTCTTTAAGACCTGATTGTTTTCTAAGGAGGGGTTTACACTGTTTGGCCTTAAGGTCTCTTCCTTTCTTTCACAATCTTTAATTCCAGGTACAGTTATGAATGAGTTCCTGCTTATATTTGCACAAAAAAAGTTAGTTAGTAGTGAAGTTTAGTGGACATTTTAAAAGAAAGAAGTAGAGAACTAAAATTGTTTAAAAAACAATGAAAGGGAAATTGGGGTAAAGGGTCTGAAGAGGGTCTAAAAAGGAATGATTAGCACTATAAAAGAGTTTTAGAGACCAAGGAAATTTAAGATAAAATGTACTATATCTGAAACTGTTTGGGTCTTGTGAGGAGCTTGAAAGTCAGATTGCAGAAGGCAGAAGAAAGGCTGTGATTTGGGGAAGAGAATGTCAAAGCTATAGGCACAGAAGATGTACATGAGAAGAACAGAACTAAGAGGAAGGAGGAAATAAGATAGAAATTAAATTATTAGTTACTGTCAAAAGACAAGGTTGAAATGCAAGACTCAAGTTGAGGAAAAAGAATTCAGTCTGTCTTGCTATAAAGAAGTCAGCAAGACTATGCAGTTATTTAAAGGAGTCTGAGCAACAACGCACACTTTAAATGCACTTATATAAACCCTCAAACCTTGTACTAGGTAAATAATATATGTTTTAGAATCACTTATGAATACTTGGCATGGCCCCAGAACAGCACTGAGTAAACAATACCTCTCCTATCATGCTTTGGTGCAAGATCTACCAAGTAAATAATATGCATTTTTCAAAATGACTAAATATATGCTTACATAGGAGACCATTCAGAGCCATTATAGACCATCAAGCAAGTAATAAATGTTCTAAAGTCCATAACTACTTATTCATGTAATACACAGCTGTCACCTTCTATAAATTAAATAACGGAACTTCTCAATCGTGGGTCTTTAACCAATTGTCCATAATAGCTGCAATAGGTTTTTTTCCCTAAAATCTTATGCACAACAAAAGTGTGAGGGGGAAAAAAACCACAATATTTACCTGTCTTAGAAAGAATTTCTAAAGACGAGTAATTAGTCATTGTCAGCAAAGCATCTCGGTTGAAAATATTTTTATTAGCTATTACTTTATTGCTTTAGCTTATAAAATATTCCATCTTCAAATTAAATTGAGTCCCAAAATTAATTGCTGAAATAAAAACAAGAAAATCTCCCATTTATATTTATTTATTAATATTCAAAAGGAAATTATTCTTCAAAGCAAGATGATCTTTTCTGCGTGAGAGGTAGTGCAGTATAGTGTTAAAAGTGCTGAATTTGCAATATGAAGACCTAGGTTCAAATCCCTGTTCTATGGCTTATTATATTACCTATGTGACCTTCTGAAGGTCACAGCCTCTTTGGGTCTCATTGTCCTTCTCTGAAAATGAAGGGCTTAGACTAGACAACCTCATAGATTCCTTTTAGCTCTAAAGCTATGATCTTATGACTATATGGACTTCAGCCAGTATTCTTTTCTGGGATTAAATGTAGAACAGAGAATTGTCTCTTTCTCAAGAGAACTGAGAATAACTGAATAGTTATCTACTTTCTTTTTTTAAATTTATTTTTAATATGTTTGGTTTTCAGCATTGATTTTCATAGGCATTTGAATTACAAATTTTCTCCCCATTTCCTCCCACCCCCACTCCAAGATGGTGTACACTCTGGTTGCTCTGTTCCCCAGTCTGCCCTCTCCTCCGTCACCCCATTCCCCTCCCATCCCCCTTTCCCTTCCTTTTTTGTAGGGCAAGATAAATCTCTATGCCCCATTGCCTGTGCATCTTATTTTCTAGTTGCATGACAAAAAAACAAAAAAAAACTTTTTTACTTTTGAACATCTATTTTTTTAAAACCTTGAGTTCCAAATTCTCTCCCCTCTTCCCTTCCCATCCACCCTCCCTAAGAAGTCAAGCAATTCAACATGGGCCACATGTGTATCATTATGTATAATCCTTCCACAATACTCATGTTGTGAAAGACTAACTATA
>CM053624.1:187928648-187963838 GCA_028646595.1 Phalanger gymnotis | reverse complement strand
ATGGCCTGAGACCAGTTCATGTTTTTCTTGGAGGCTTTTTTTGTAGGCTCTTTGACTTTATTGACTTCTTGCTGTATGTTTTGGTCTTCTTTGTCACTAAAGAAAGATTCCAAGGTCTGAGACTGAATCTGAGTGTGTTTTTGCTGCCTGGCCATATTCCCAGCAAACTTGCTTGACCTTCGAGTTTTTCAGCAGGGTATGACTGCTTGTAGTGTAAAGAGTACTTTGTTCTAAGTTTGAGGGGATGTACTGTTAATTTCAGAGCAATTTCCATACAGCCAGCTCTGCCACACCAGCACTCCTCCTTCCTCAAGAACCACCAACCCGGACCTGACAAAAATCTTAAGCAGGCTCTGCACTCCTGCTCTGATCTGCCACTTAATTCCTCCCACCAGGTGGGCTTGGGGCAGGAAGTAACTGCAGCTGTAGTTCTGTAGCTGCACCTCCCCCGCTACCCCTGGGGTGGTGGCCGAACAGCAAACACTTTTCGCTCTGTCCCCTGCAGCTTTTCCCACTAACCATCTCTGTTGTCTTTGGTGTTTGTGGGTTGAGAAGTCTGGTAACTGCCACAGCTCACTGATTCACGGCACTAGGGCTTATTCCATCCGACTCCTGGTCTAGTTGGTCCTGCCGCCGCTGGCGATGGGCTCCACTCCCCTCCTCTCTGTGTGCAATAGACCTCATCCAGTGACCATCCAGGCTGTCTTGGGCTGGATCCCTGCTTCACTCTGCTATTTTGTGGGTTCTGCAGTTCTACAATTTGTTCAGAACCATTTTTTATAGGTTTTTAGAGGGACCTGGCAGGGAACTTACGCAAGTCCCTGCTTTCCAGCTGCCATCTTGGCTCCGCCCCACCCTGCCCATGATCAAAAAAAGAGCCTAGATATCATCTTTCAAGAAATTGTCAAGGAGAACTGCCCTGATATTCTAGAGCCACAGGGCAAAATAGAAATTGAAAGAATCCACAGATCACGTCCTCAAAAAGATCCCAAAAAGAAAACTCCTAGGAATATTGTTGCCAAATTCCAGAGCTGCCAGGTCAAGGAGAAAATATTGCAAGCAGGCAGAAAGAAATAATTCGAGCATTGTGGAAAAACAATCAGGATAACACAGGATCTAGCAGCTTCCACATTAAGGGACCAAAGGGCTTGGAATATGATATTCCCGGAGGTCAATGGAGCTAAGATTAAAACCAAGAATCACCTGCCCAGCAAAATTGAGTATTATGCTCCAAGACAAAATATGGATTTTCAACAAAATAGAGGACTTTCAAGCTTTCTCAGTGAAAAGACGAGAGCTGAATAGAAAATTTGACTTTCAAACACAAGAATCAAGAGAAGCATGACAAGGTAAACAAAAAAGAGAAATCATAAGGGACTTACTAAAGTTGAACTGTTTTGTTTACATTCTTGTATGGAAAGATGATGTATATGATTCATGAGACCTCAGTATCATAGTAGCTGAAAGAAATATGCATATATATATATGTGTGTGTGTATGTATATATGTATATATATATACACACATGTGTATGTCAATGTATGTATATATGTAGGTGTATATATATACATATATATATATACATACAGAAGGCACAGGGTGAGTTGAATATGAAAGGATGATATCTAAAAAAAAATCAAATTAAGGGATAAGGGATAAGGAATATATTGAGAGAGGGAGAAAAGGAGAGATAGAATGGGGTAAATTATCTCGCATAAAAGTGGCAAGAAAAAGCAGTTCTTTAGGAAAGTAAGAGAGGGCAGGTGAGGAGGAATGAGTAAATCTTGCTCTCATCAGATCTGATCTGAGAAGGGAATACCATACACACTCAATTGGGTATCTTACCCCACCGGAAAGAAGGAGGAAGAAGATAAAAAAGGGGAGACGATAGAAGGGAGGGTAGACAGGAGGAGGAGGTAATCAAAAACAAACACTTTCAAAAAGGGACAGGGTCAAGGGAGAAAATTCAGTAAAGAAGGACAGGTTAGGAAGGAGCAAAACATAGTTAATGTTTCACAACATGAGTATTGCGGAAGGGTTTTACATAATGCTACGATTGTGGCCTATGTTGAATTGCTTGCCTTCTTAGGGAGGTAGGGAGGGAAGAGGGGAGAGAATTTGGAACTCAAAGTTTTTAAAACAGATGTTCAAAAAAAAAGTTTTTGCACACAACGTGGAAATAAGATACACAGGTAATGGGGCATAGAAATTTATCTTGCCCTATAAGAGAAGAAGGGAAAGGGAGATGGGAGGGGAAGTGAGGTGACAGAAGGGAGGGCTGACAGGGGAACGGGGCAACCAGAATATGTGCCATCTTGGAGTGGGCAGGAGGGTAGAAATGGGGAGAAAAGTTGTAATTCAAACTCTTGTGAAAATCAATGCTGAAAACTAAATATATTAAATAAATTAAATTAAAAAATTTAAAAAAAAGAAGAAAAGCAATAAATGTCAAATGTATGGTCTTATAATAGACACATATTAGATCACAAATTCTAATTTCTCTCTTTATAGAGATTAAAATCTAACCAATAAAGGAAGCATAATACAATGAGTAGATTCAGGAAGACCTGAGTTCACATTTTGCCTCTGACAGTAGCTTTTGAGAACATGGGCAAGTCATTTTCTTTATGCTTTGAGACAGTACCCTAGAATCATAGATTTAGAGTTGGAAAGGATCACAAAAATCATCTCATCTGTCTTCCTCATTTTAAAGACGAGACCCAGAAAAGTTAAGTAGTGACCAAGTGGATAAATAGAATTTGAACCCAATACCTAAGACTTATCTATTGTTATGTATTGGTTGTGGTTTGCACATATAAAGGGAGCTTTCACATCATTACTCTTAGGCCAAGAAACACAGATTCTTCTGGTAGCTTTCTATATTAACAAATATCTTGCTTTGTAGATCTGGAGTAGGGGAGCATCTCATGTTTGTCTCAAAAATGAGGTTTAATTAGTGACGGGTTGAGCTGTACACCTCATTCCATTCAACTGAACAAGACTTCAATAACATTAACAGGTGGCATTTAAGTGGGTTTACAAGGATGGAAAGGAAGTAGCGTGGGAGTGTGAACAGTGGTAAGTTTCCAGGAAATTAGTACACAGGGATAGAATAATGACTTATCCAAGCCTACCCAGCCAGCTGAGAGTACAGTTAGCACAAACAGAAATCTAAGCAGCTTCTGTCAGTGGGGTACCATTTAAAATGTTAAAAATCCTAAAGAATGTTCATGGCACAAGGGAGAACACTTTGTAGATCTCAAATATCTTGAAATACACAAACACATATATACACAACAAACTCTTTGCTTATTAGGAAAAGGAATGTTGAGGGGGGAAAAGGCAGAGAAAGCAGCCACCACAATTTTTATTTTGAAGCAACTGAATACAAAAACAGTAATTTGTGTTCTTGTGATCTCTCTGTTGTTTCTGTAGTTAACTACCCCCAAACTCTCCCCCCAATTACTGAGATTGTGGCCCACTGGGCAGGAAGTGTATCCTCCTCTGTGTTTTGTGTAGTGCCGAGCGCACTGTCGCTGTTCGATAAATGTTAAATAGTAATAATCATAACAATTATCCTGGCATCCTAGATGAGGCTGACACACAATGAAGGAAATATACAAAGAAAAAATAATGCTTTGCTCTTAACATAGCACTTTTGGTCCATGATTTATCAAGGTTATCTTATTAATCGTTACCATGGCTTGGGGAGGGAGTGGAAAGTTTGGTTTCCCTCCCCTCACACTCTTCCCCACCCCCCCCGCCTATTTTCACAGGAGGAAACTGAGACAAAAAGCATCTTTGTTTCCTATTCTCACATTGAACGAAAACCAAACGTCCAAGTTCCCATTTCCTTGATTCTTAAAGATTCTTATGAATTTAAAGATTAATAAATCACAAATCCATATATCAAATTTCTCTTCAATAGTGAAGTAAATCCCATATTCAAAGGGGGACACAAATTCGATTTTCCTATTTCTAAAGAAGTATATATATATATATATTTGAGAATTAGTTTTTGAAGAAACAAGCTAGAAGGCTTTTAACTATTAACCTAGGAACCGTCTTACGAGTATTCATAAAGAATGAGTTGATGGCACTGGCATACCCTGAGGGAGTATTCTCTTTGGTCCTTCCTCTCCCCCTTGGGAAATGGCCATGTTGATACTCTCCAGGGTCTTCCAGCACATTCTACCTGTACTCTATGTTCTCCTATGGAAAAAATTGGTATGTCTAGTTATCAAGAACAAACTAGCTAAGTATGGAAAGGCTCCTCATCAGGTTGACTGTGGAACAATTAGTTATTCAGCCATAGGAACCCTCTGACAGGAACTACCAAGTAATAAAGGGATTGCAATCTGCATTAGTGGAAAGAATATTCATGTGGACGCAATTAGAGTTTATTTATCAAAGAAAGAGCATATATTAACAAGGAAACAAAAATGAAAAGAAAACGTGAGTTGTCTGAGAGTAGGGAAAAGAAAGAAATAATCCTGGGAGGCTTCCAATCAACCTTTGATTATACTGGGATAGATGATCTGCATTGTGAATGATGCATGACTAATTTTGGATCTTAGACCAGTGTTTCCCCATTGCCTAGGAAGCTCCTAGGCCACTTCCTCCCACTGCCCAGCTGGTGTGTGCTCAGTGAAAGCAAACTCATTTTAATACGAATCTAAGCAAAACATAATTAGGAAAGTAAATGTGCTGCAAAAAATAATAATATAGTGTATTACAAAGCCAATTGGAAAGGATGGGAGAATTATCTTCTGCCTTGAATTATCTGTCCCTAG
The DNA here is from genome assembly GCA_028646595.1 of Phalanger gymnotis. Taxonomy (NCBI): domain Eukaryota; kingdom Metazoa; phylum Chordata; class Mammalia; order Diprotodontia; family Phalangeridae; genus Phalanger; species Phalanger gymnotis. The sequence continues at coordinate 187,959,045 of CM053624.1, read as the reverse complement.
ATTTCAGCCTGAGAAAGTCAGGGTTGACTTTCCTTATTTAATTATACACTAGCCAGATCTTCAAAACTTGTACCAGGGGTTTCTAGACCCTTGATAATGATGGCACAGTTTACTGATCTATACTTACTGTATAGCAACATCTCCCTTCCCTACTTTCAATTGACTTACCTCTATTCCTGCTCACAATCCCTGTAACTTTCCAGATCAAAGTGTTCCTCCACAGACATCTTTGTCCTGAATATGTATCACTCACCCCCTCCCATTAGAATAGAAGCTATTTGAGGGCAGTGCCTTCCTTTGAATCTTTATTTATAATCCTAGTCATTAGCATAAAGCAATGCCCATAATAAATGCTTATCAAATTATTTTTCATTCATTCATTTATCTCTGGAAGAAGTGATTCTCCTTAGTCAGGGTTAGAATATTTCAATTAAAAAAGACAATGACAAATAAATGAGATAAATGGATTGGAGAATATTCTACGGAGCATGTGTGAGAATGGGCCTGGAGGTGGGGGAGCGCCATGTGGAACACCCAATGAGCTGCCCTACCTGCTCCTGACCAACCTCACGTGGCTCTGGAATGAAGGGTTTAGGATGACAAAGCAATCCTCTTGTAAGTGATGGCATCAAGGAGTGCCTTCAGTAAAAAGATTGATCACTGAGTCAGGAAGACTTACCTATTCCATAGACTATAAAAGGCAAGACAGCTCTCTCTCTCTCTCTCTCTCTCTCTCTCTCTCTCTCTCTCTCTCTCTCTTTCTCTCTGTCTGTCTGTCTTTCTTTCTTTGTCTCTCTGTCATTGGAATATGTGTCAAGTTGAAGTATCTCTCTCTATGCCAGGATTTCCTGTGAGGGAGGGGGAAGGGCTGGTGTCCTCCCCCACCAAGTCAAAAATGGCAAACTGCTCACACATGGTAGAAGGCCCATCTGTTCCTAAGGAAAGCTTAGTCAGAATCCTGGGTCCCTGGCTTCCTTTTCTGTCTCATGCTTCTTTTGCTGAGTATAAATGACCAAATACCAACTTCAGTCTGGATATTTTCATTTTTGAAACTTGTGAGTTTGAGAGGTCAAGAGCTTCTGCGAGTGTCAGGTGCTTCTAGGTGTGCTGCATAATGCTCCCACCTATACCCACTCAGCACTCCTCAGAAATGATTTTACCTGGTTTAACAGAAGGCATTACCCTTGGAGGAGATAGTGCAGAGAGGTTGAGCACCTGCTCAGCAGTCCTTCAAAATATTTTATGCTTTGTTGTTGTTCAGTTGTCTGACTCTTCGTGACCCCTTTTGGGTTTTTTTTTTGTCAAAGATACTGGAGTATTTTTTCATTTCTTTCTCTAGCTCATTTTACAGATGAAGAAACTGAGGCAAACAGGGTTGAGTGATTTGCCCAGGGTCACATGGCTAGTGTCTGAAGCCACATTTGAACTCAGGTCTTTCTGACCCCGGGCCTGGCACTTTATCCACTGTGCCACCTAGCTGCCAGGAAAGTAGAATATGTGTATTTTACATAAACACCTGCCAGGAAAGTAGAATATTAGCTATAAGTTACTGATGCTACTGGTTTAAGTCTTTGTCAGTGTTTGCTTATGAATCATTTTTGTTGATTTCTTTTGAGTAGAAAATAAGTAGCTGCCCTATGTTTGATTTACTTTTAATATTAAATTTCTACTTTCCTTTGGCGGAGTCTCTGGCAAGAGCTAAATCTAAAGTTTCAGTGACTTTTCCTGGGTCTCCAGGTCAGAGGTACAGTAAGCCAGACAGTGTAAGACAAAGAGTCTGAGCTCTCTCTTCAGAGGCCAGACTGCCCCAGAATTAAACCCAGTCTGCCTGCATGGAATCAGAGCTACGGGGAGCCCCTTAGTGAATAAAGGAGAGGGTGAGTGCTCCAGCCCTCCTGAGCCCAGCAAAGGTCGTGTGTGTTGTTACACACATGGAAGGGACCCCACAGGAAATCTAGTCCAATCCGTTCATATTACAGAGGAAAAAACAGAGGTTCTCACAGATGGAATTTGAACTCAGGCCTTCCAACTGCTGAACTAGTACAACCTCTGTCCAGTGGCTTGGTATCAGGAATTTTCCCAACCTCCTGTGGGTGAAAGTCATTCTATCATTGTACAGTGACAGTGTCCTTTGAGGATTTAACAATTATGATTTTAAGTTTGGTGATATGGCATTCAAAATTACTGGGCATTTCAACATTTCCCATTTCCTTTAGTCTAGAAATGCTACATGCTTTTGAAGGATATTCTGTGCAGTAAAGAGGAGCACATTTTTTTCTTCTTTTTTCTCAAGCAAGAAGATCCTGGTTTTTTTTTCCAGAGGATATTCTCTGTAGTCTGAAATTATTTGTTTTTCCTCTCTTTTTATATATCTATCCTTCCACCATTACATTGAGGAAGAAAAGTAAAGAAACTGACAGGAATGGAAAGAATGGAAAAGAAAAGGAAAACTAAAGGACAAGAAAAGAAGAAAGGAGAGGAGAGAAAAGGAAAAGAAAGAAAAGAGTAAAAAATAAAGCCATAAATATATAGATACATAGGCTGGCAAAACAAATTCTCACATTTGCCATGGAATAAAATGTATGTCTCTTACTGCAATTTAAATTTATCACCTGTCTAAAAGGTGAGTGATGTGTTTCATCTTCATTCATTAGAATTTGTGATTTGTTATTATGTTGGTCAGAGTTGTGAAGATATTTAAGTTTTTTTCTGTAATGTTATCTTTGTATGAATTTTTCTCCTGGTTCTGCTCACTTAATTATTCATCAGTTCATAAAGATTTTCCCAGTTTCTCTCAAACTGCATTTTGATATTACTTATATAATTCTTACATAATATTACATTACATTGACATACTAAAATTTATCTAGCAACTCCTCATTACAAGGACATGCTACCATTTGAGGCTATCATAAAAAGAGCTGCTGTAAATACTGCTATACATAAAGTTCCCTTTTCTCTTTCTTTGTGGCATAGATCTAATAGTGATATAACTTGATTAGAGTTCATATACTGTTTAATAACTTTGGGGTCATGGTTCCAAATTGTCTTCCAGAAGAGCAGAACCAATACATAGCTTCACCAACAGGGTTTTATCATGTTAACCCAGCCCCGACTTTTTATCAATTTCCTCTTTTTTCTTCTTTGCCAATATTATGGGTGATAGAACTCCAAAGTTAATTTACTTTGCATTCTCTACTAGTGATTCAGAGAATTTTCCTATGGTTGTTTATAGCTTTGATAACTTCTTTGAAAACTGCCTGATTCTATCATATACTCATTTATCTATTGTAGAATGGTTCTTAATCTTATAAATTTGACTTAGTTCCTTATGTATCTTGGACATGACATAGTTATCAGAGAAATGTGCTACAAGTATCTTCCCCTGAAAATTTATTTGGACAAAAACTTTTAAAGTTTTATATAATCAACATTTCTAGTTATTGTTTATGATCTCTAGCATTTATTTAGTCATAAAGACTTCCTTTAGCCATAAATCCAAATGGTAAGTTTTTCCTTACTCCTCTAATTTGTATATAATATGCCCTTAAAAAACTAGATTCTATATTCATTTGAAGCTTATCTTGTATATGGTCAAAATTTACACCAGACAACTGTCCAGTTATCCCAGCAGTTTTTGTCAAATAGCGAGTCCTTCTCCAAGTAATTGGGATCTTTGAGTGCATCACACCCTATACTACTATGTTTAATTTGTTTCTCTTTATTATATACTTTATCTATTCCAATGATTGACTAATTTCTTTATTTAACCTGTATCAATTCATTTTAATGATTACAAATTTATAGTGAAGTTTGAGATCTGGCACTGATAGATCCCTCTCCTTCCCAGTTTTTTTTCATAATTAGCCTTGTGATTCTTAACTGTCTGAATTTTTTTTTATTTTTTAGGCTTATAAAGCAGTTTAGATTTTATATAGTATAGTAATTTATAGACCTTTAGTAGTTTTATTAGCATATCCCTGAATAAGTAATTTAATCTAATTAGCATTGTAATCTCAATTATAGTCTATACCTACCCACAAGCAATTGCTATTTCTCTGATTATTTACATCTGTTTTATTCATATAGATCCTGGTTGATCCTTGGTAGATCAACTTCCATATATTTTGTAGCTTCTTAATGCTTATAGCTATTTATTACTTAGAATGGAATTTCTCTTTCTTACTCTTGCTGTTGAGTGTTATTGATAATATAGAGGAATATGTAGGTTTATGTGAATTTATTTGATTACCTGCAACTTTGCTGAAATTATCATTTCAGTTAATTTTAGTTGACTTTCTAGGTCCTCTGAGTATACTATTATGTCATGTGCAATAAATGACAATTTTGTTTCTTCTTTGCTAATGTTTATCCATTAAATTTCTTTTCTTTTTTGTCTTATTGCTATAGTTTGTATTTATAGCACTTTATAAAGTAGTAGTGGTGATAACGTTCATACGTGCTTTACCCCAATCTTAGGACTCTAAGTTTTCTCTATTACATATATTTGTTGGTGTATTTAAATAGATGCATTGTATCAAGAAAATGTCCATTTTCCTATGATTTTTAGAGTCCTAAAAAATTGGAGTTGGATTTTTGTCAAAAAACATTTTTGGAATCTATTGGTATAATTATATTATATTTATTATTATATTATTACCATAATTTATTGTATTTATGGCATTCCATATTTTGAATCCACCCTGTATTATTGATACAATTACAAAAAGGTCATAGTGTATAATATGTTTTAGTGTTACTGTAGCCTGCTTGTTAATATTTTATTTAAAATATTTGTATCAATTTTCATTAGGGATATTGGGGTGTATTTTTCTTTCTCTGCTTTGTCTCTCCCAGGTTTAGTTATTACAGTCAAATTTGTATCATAGAAAGAATTTGTAAGAATGCGTGCTTTTTTCTTTCTTTGGCAAACACCATATGTGGTGTTGGAATTAGTTTCTCTTTGAATATTGGCACAATTCACTTGTAAATCCATCTGATATTGGAGGAATTTTCCTCCTTTGGTGGTTTATTTATGAACTGTTGAATTTATTTTTTCTGATAATTTTTTTGCTTAGATTATTTCTTTCTTTATATCTAGAGTTTTTAATATTTTTCTAAGTGCTCATTGATTTCCTCCATGTTATTATTGTTGTTAATATGTAATTAAGCAAGATGGTTTCAGATAACTTATCTTATTTCCTTTTACTTTATTCTTTTTCATTTTCAATATGAACACTTACATTTAACTATTCATCCATATCATTAGTTTAAAAGTAGCTTCTGGTTTATTTCTCAATTAAATAGTCTCTTGCTTTCAATTTTATCACTTTTTTCTTTATTTTTTGAGAATTTTAATTTTGTTAGAGATTTTGCATTTCATGTTATTCATGCTCATTCCACTGTATACCCAATTCATTAATTTTTTATTTATTTCTTTTGTTAATTAAAATAAATTTAGAAATATAGCCAGATCTGTATCTCTAATTTTTCTAAAGATCAATATCTGAAATGAAATATATATGTATGTGTGTAAATATTGTGTATGTATGTATGTAGATAGATAGATAGATAGATAGATAGATAGATAGATAGATAGATAGATATAGATATAGATGTATCTATGTATACATATACATTATTTTGAAGTTAGGTCTTAAGATGACTCTGGAACTCTCTAGTTCCAACATTTACCTTCCATATTTGATAAATTGAAAAAGCTGAAGGTTACAGAAAAAGACTCAGAAAAACAAAACTATTCACAAACTTTTATCATTTTGTTGACTATTTTTTAAATACGCATATTTTATTGCTTAAAGAATATGGCTCAGAAATTTTTCTGATAGTCTATGTTCATTTATGGTTGATTAAAATGGAACTATATATTCTGTATATAGTTTAACAAGAAACATTATTTGTCCCTTACATATATTTTATTAATATTCATGTGCACTGCTTCAAAATTTATCTTGTGTTTGCTTTAAAATTATTTACCTGTCTTGATTTTCCAAAAAAAGTTTTCTGTCAGAGCATACTGAGGAAAGGAAGATGAAATCCCTGAAACTATTGAGACTAGGGAAACTAAACAGGTTTGGAACTATGTAAGATCAACTCCCTTTGGTCCTCCAGAATTTGCTTCCAAGGTTTTAAGAAAGAACTGAGTCAATAATAAGCACATTGGATAAAGGTTTTCCATAATGTGTTGCTAGAAGAATGCAAACTTTTTCCATCTGTAAGACTGCTTTCAGTAAGACCTTTAAATTTGTCTATGACAATCATTATTTCATTAGTCACCAAGTTAACTTGCTGTAGCAATGTTTAATTCAGATGGACAAATATATATTGAAAACTAGTTTGGTAGCAATAATGTTGGAATATTTTTAGATCATAAGTAATTGTGCCCTTCATTGATCACTGTTTAGACTTTATTTTGAAAACAGCTGAAATCACAAGTTCATTTCAAATGTAAGTTAACCATTATTAGCAGTTTGCCAACATTTCTATTACAAGTAGTTTTCTTTAATGACTCATAGTTTGTAAGGTTGTGAATTATTAGCTGTACTCTACTTCTTTATATATTTTTCCATTATTTCTTTTTTATAGTAATGTGCCTAAAGATTAGCATAATTTCTTTTCAGGAAATTAATGTCCCTTTGAAGAACAATAATTATATTCATTTTGACCTATTGAAATAGCTTCCTATTTACAAAAAAAAATAATTAAGCGTTGATCAGACTATGGCGTCTTTGAAGCTTTTTAAATCAACAGTTCTACAAATATAGGCTATTTCTTTGCTGACCCAACACAAATGTACTTAACTAATGAGTGAGTTATGGACTTCCAAGAGCCTTCTAATCTTGCTTGAGTTCTAAGAATTTCTAAACGATCTATTCCTCTGTTCTTGCACTTTCTTCTAGTTCTATGTCCTACTTTCTATTTTTCTACTGTTCTAGAGTCAGTGTGGCTCCTGTGACAGATGGCCTTGTCAGGCCTTATCATTGTGAACTTTGTGTAAGGTTGTGGTATTCTGTTTTTGTGGTGATGACTCTGATTCACCTTGTTTGTTTTTCTCTTTCTTGGGGGTGCGAGAGGGCTCATATGTTGATAATAAGCAGATGTAAGTCTGGCAAGTATGTCTTAAGGCATAGCTCCAGATCGGGAGTGGAGAGCCTGCAGCCTTGAGACTACATGTGGCCCTCTAGGTCCTCAAGTACAGCCCTTTGAAACCAAGCTTCATAGAACAAATCTATTCCCCACCCCTGCTCTAGACCATCTTCTGCAACTTTTCTATCTTTCCTGATCCCCCAACTACTAATGCCCTCCCACTAAGTACCATCTCTTGGCTGTTGCATTAACTGAGAATAAAATCTCAGGCAACAATCTTAAGCCTTTTATTGCTATTACAGAAGGATAACCATTCAAAGACGCATGAAGGTGAAAGTAGAATGCTGCTTCCTGGTGCCTCCCTATTCCTCACAGAGGTGCACTACATGGTGCTTATGACATTAGTCCACATAGAAATGAAGATCTTACCAATTCAAGCAAATATCAGAACTCTCTCCACAACTGATTTCATCCTCCTCAGATTCTAAGTACCCTGTCAGACTAGGGACACTGAGGTAAATGTCAAAACACATTCATTAAAGCATAGTGCTATGTGTTTCAGGGACTCCCCTTACCCTTTTGTCTTTGCAACTTTGTTTATCTACTTCTAGATAGTTAAATTTCTCTAGCAGTACTGTCCTTGAAGTATTTCTTCATTCTGATTCTCTGTATATAACAGGAACATGATGATCATAGCAAAGCCCAGCCAAAGTTTATGGCACCCTATAATGCACACCTATGTCCTTGTCATGTATGCAGAAGAGGGTAGAAGGATAAAAGAGTACAGACTTGATAGTCTGGCATTAAGTTATATGAGCAGTAACAAAAAAGGGGGAAGTTAAATAGATACCATATGGGACAGCTTTTGGAACTAGGAAGGCAATAGGTTTAGTGGTCAAGAAGTGCAGGACGTTTAAGTACTTTGAGATGGAGTTTGGTGACTGGTGAAGTTTAGAAAGTAGAAAAAGTAAAATTCTTGGTGGTAAAGATAGGTTCTCAGAACCTCTAAGGAACAGCTGATGCCATGGGATGGGATGCAATGCTTATGAAGGAGACAGGTATAATTACAATGGAAGAGGAGACTCATTATAATTTTCCAATGGGAAATGTGATTTTACATTCAGAACTTTAATTTTACCATTGGCATCACCAACTGGCATTTTAGGGTTGTAAGGCACTTTAGAGATATTCCAGCACAACTCTCTTTTTTTTGCAAATGAGGAATCTGAAGTCCAGAGGGGTCTCAAAACTTGTCCAAGGTGACAAAGCCAGTAAATTTCAGAACATCCTATTTTAATTCTGGTTCTTTCAAGCATTAACATAACTTTTTCAATGATTCCAAGCTGCTTGCTTCTTCAAAAGCCCATTTTTTTACATCGACATTATTCCAGTGAGGCCATATGGCTATGAATCATGGAACACCACATTCTCAGAAGAAATCAAAATTGTAGGTGACTCAAAGGTCAATAGAAAGATGTATGGTGAGTATGAGTAGGCTGTAGTATATTAGCGGAAATATTAGCAATGGTGATTTGCATGAGAGAATTCATATAAACTATGTTTTTATGAGACATTTACAACCATAAAAGAAAATAGACTTTTCATGTATAAAGACAGAGAGATCATAGCTGGACAAGTCCATGGTTGTGTTGGTCTGAACCTATTAGAAAACTCCACATGAGGCAACCTACCTTCCCTCCACCACCATGCTCAACAAGGAAGATCTGGAACTGTTCTGCATTTTACAGACATAGATGTTCCTCTCTTGACTGTGCTTCTTCTGACCTTCTGGTCTTTGATACCTTGCCCCAACTTCAGTCTCACCCTAGCAAGTCCTTCAATACCTAGTGCCTATGCATCCTGCAACATCAATTGTATTTGCAACCTTCTCACCCTAGAACATCCTTCTTCATGCCAGTCCCCTTCTTCCATTGGTGAGTTCTTCCTGGAGCTTCATTTTATGGAATGGCCTGGGTTGGCCAACCTTCACTCCCTTGATGTCTTTGCTTCTAGACTTTGACATCATGTCCTTGAATGAGTACCTCCCCATCCACCCCAACAGACTATTTTTCTTTTCAGCTCCCTTTAGCTTCTTGTTTTCCACCATTAGGATCTAAGCTACTTGAATTCAAGGACTGTCATTATTTTTGCTTGTATTTATATCCCCAGCACTCAGCATAGCATCTAGCATGTAGTAATTAATTAATTAGCACTTGTCCCTTGTTACCTTAGAGAATTTGAGAGTTTACAGGATTTGACTCAGTCTTCCTGGCTCTAAGATCACTAGTGCAAGTAACATCTACACGAATGAGATCATGGAGACATCAAGCCCTGGAAATGGGTTAGAAGTACATATTTATGTAGGATATAATGACCTTTGAAGGAACTTACATAGACTTTAAATATTTGTGATTTTTGAAAATTCTATCAACACAGATTTCAACTTCTCTTTATTCTAGCAGACTGTCTTTGTGAATATTATTTAGCAAAAAAGTAGTCACCTTCTTGACGGTCTTTTGATAACGTGCCTTTTCAAAAATTACATTTGTCCTAAGAAGACACATGTTCATTCCCTCAATGAGGGCATTCTTGAAGACCTGTCATCTTGGAAGAATTAGAGCTTATACTCTATGGTATTATTAGAAAACTGATACCTCCAAAATGAGGAATAAAATAGGGCTGTACTGGAGGATATGAAGTAGTTTAGACTTCAATATTTCAACTGATCTCCTCCATGTAGGTACAGTTCAACAAACAGAAACATCAAATCACCTATTCCTTTTCAACCTGTACAATTCCTGACCATAGTTTTCCATTTATTCACCACATTGGATGCAACTAATGATTCAACATTGTACACATAACAATTTTTATTTTATGGTTATATATGTCTTTCAGATACTTCATACCTAAAACTCAATGATTATCATTTTCTTGAGCATATTTTTATCAGATGAGAATATATAAAATATATTTATCTATACATATGTATATGTACATATATATAAAGAGAATATATATTACATATATAACATATAGAGAGAGTATAGTTTTTATAATTCAGCCTCAGAGTTAGAAAGATGTATTTTCAAGTTCTGTCTCTGATACTGATATTGACTATATGAGCCTCGTCCAGTCACTTAACTTCTCGGTATCATAAGAAACTCTGACTATATATTGTAGAATAGGCAAAGATTATGCATTGAAAGGGGAAATTTCCTCATCATGAGTTCCTTCTAGCATTAAAATCAGAGATCCTGACTTGTATCTCTCATGTGTTTTCTCATTACCCTTGCCATTATCTGCTACTGTTATTCTTCTAAACTAATGGTTTTCCTGAACAGTTCGTGAGAATATTTAGGGATATTAGGTGACTGCAAGTTCCCCAGTAATCAATAGAGTTATGTAGCAGGCAAAAAGCTCATGCAGTGTCAAGATGCAGGTAGATAGTAGTTCTGTATCTTCTATGTTTGGAGTGCTACATTTAGTTCTGGGTTCCACATTTCAATAGAGATATTGATCAACTAGCACACACATGGAGGAGCACCTGGATGGTGAGTGGGCTCAAAATGATAACATATTGAGGAACTAGAAATTTTGGGCTTAGATAAGAATATGATTGTTAAAAGGATTGTCTCGTCTAAAAGAGGTGAAGAAGAGGAAGGTGACTAATTTAGGCCGCTGCTTTGCACTTGCCTTAGAAGTGATCATGCTTGCCACCATCACAAGTAAGAAAAGAGGAATACCAGTAGAAGGTAGGAAGGGAAATATAAGAAGCCTCCTAACTTCTTTTGATTCAGGTGATGATATCACATTAAATTCAAAGTTATCACATTCACACAACTATTAATATTAATGACTACATGGTTAAAGCAAAAGAAATGATGTTAGTGTTAGACAGCAAAGATGATGTCCATATGAGAGACTTCCTGAGGTCTCATAATTTTGAAAATAATACACATCACTACATACATATATTATACATAATGTGTATATGTACATATGACATATAGTACATAGTGTATATAGTATAATGCATCACTCCATATATAAGGGTCAGAATTTGATTAGATTTATGACATATCAGTAATCATGACACACCTATCTCATGTTTTTTCTTCTACCTGTCTTACCATTCCTTTTCAGTCTTTTCCATTGGCTCATTATCCATGTCGCTCTGGAGCATGGATGCTCCTCAGAATTCTATCCTGGAGTCCTTCATTTTCTCTGGATAATAATAGCCAACATGTATGTGGTATTTACTATGTACCTGCCACTGTGCTAAATGCTTTACAATTATTTCTTTATTTGATCCTCATAACAACTCTAGTTGGTAGGTGCCATTATTACATACATTTTACAGTTGAGGAAACTGAGGCAAACAGAAGTTAAATGACTTGCTCATAGTCACACAGCTAGTAAGTGTCTAAGGCCAGATCTGAACTCAAGTCTTCCTGATTCCTGGCCTGGTTCCCTATTATTTGTGCCACACACACACACACACACACACATGCACACACAGATATATGTCTATGTGTGTATATGTATAGGTGTATAAATGTATGTGTGTATGTATATGTGCGTATATGTATATATATGTATGTATATATATACATACACACACACACACACACACACACACACACACACACATATATATATATATATATATATATATATATATATATATATATAGCATCTCTTTGTGGTCTTATCAGCTCCCTTTGTTTGAATTATCAACTGTTTACAAATCACTTGTCATTTCTCTCATGACCCCTGGTTCTTGATTACTGTTTATTGCATCTACACTGCAGGCATGTGATGAAAGAAGAATTCATTTTCTTCTCCTGACTTTCCCTCCCAATTTTTTCTTTCTTGAGACCTTCTTGTTTCTCTTAAGGGACACACCCTCCTAGTCACCCAAGTTTGTAACCATGGAGTTTTCTTTAACTCTATCCTCTCTCTTACCTCTCCCATATCCAATTAGTCACTTTCTCATCAATTTTACTGTCTCAGTATCTTTCATATCAATCGTCTTCTCTCTATTCACATGGCCACCATCCTAATTCAGGTCATCATTGCATCTTACTTGGATTATTGTAATTATCTTCTAATTAGTTCTTCCTTTATTACTTCTTCCCTGATCCAGTCCATAATCCACAAAGCTGCCAAAATAATATTGGTAAAGAACAGGGGTCTTTAAGTCATTTCCCACCTAGAAACCTCAGTGGTTCCTAATGCCTCTTAGATAAAAAATAAATTTTTCTGTTTGTGATTTAGAGCCTTTTTCAGTCTAGTTTCAACATTTTCCTTTTCTTAATAACATGTAAAAAATTTTAACATTAATTTAAAAAAAACTTTCAGTTCTAATTTTTCTCTTACCCTCCCTCTCATGACCCCTCTTGAGAGGGCAGGCAATTTGATGTGGATTATACATGTGCAATCATGTAAAATATTTCCATGTTAGGCATGTTGCAAAAGAAAACACAGGCCAAAAACCATAAAGAAAAATAAATAAAGTTTAAAAAAGTATGCTTCAATCTTCATTCAGATTCCACCAGTTCTTTCATTGGGATATAAATAGGACTTTTCATCATAAGTCCTATGGAGGTGTCTTGGATCAATGTATTGTGGATAATAGCCAAGTCATTCATAGTTGATTATCATAAAATACTGCTGTTAATATGTACAATGTTCTCCTGGTTCTGCTCACTTTACTTTGCATTAATTCATGTTAAGCCTTCTAAGGTTTTTTTCTGAAACTCATCGTTTCTTACAGCATAATAATATTCCATTACAATAATATACCATCACATAGTTTTTGAGTTTATCTTGGCATGTAGACTCTCAAGTATTTTATATTGTTTGTAGTTATTTTAAATGGAATTTCTCTTTTTAGTTCTTGCTGCTAGACTTTGTTGGTAATATATATAGATATGCTGATGGTTTATTTGGGTTTATTTTATATGCTTTAACTTTGCTGAAGTTGTTAATTATTTCCACTAGGTTTTCAGCTGATTATCTAAGATTCTCTAAGTATGCCATTATATTATCTGCAAAGAGTGATAGTTTTGTTTCCTCATTGCCTATTATAATTCTCTCAATTTCTTTTTTTCCTCTCTTATTGCTATATCTAGCATATCTAGTAAAATATTGCATAATAGTGGTGATAATGGTCATCCTTGCTTCAACCCTGATCTCATTAGGAAGGCTTCTAACTTACCTGCATTACAGATAATGCTTGCTGATGGTTTTAGATAGATACTACTTATCATTTTAAGGAAAGTTCCTTTTATTCCTATGTTATTTAATAGAAATGAGTGTTGTATTTTGTCAAAGGTTTTTTTCTGCATCTATTCATAGGCTTTTTGTTGTTTTTGTTACTGATGCAGTCAATTATACTGGTAGTTTTTCTGATGTTAAACCAGCTCTGCCTTCCTGGTATAAATCCCACCTTGTCATATGTAACAACAATGTTGCCAGCAGCTGTTGTGGGGGTGAAAGAGAAACAAAAAAAGCACACAAGAGGGTTGCTAGCACAGGTTCTTTGATCTGCTTTTATAATGAAAGCAGCTTAAAAGAGTTTACAATCTCATTTCAATCAAACATACATATATCATTGACTTAGTTCAGGGGAAAAAATGAGCACCCTGAACTTCAGAGCAAATATAAACAGAAACTACAAACATACATTACATAAACAGAGCAAATAACACACAGAGATCAACAGACAGGCCTCTATCTGTCTGACCAAAGAATTACATAGTTACCAGAGATAGAGGCACCAACATTTGGGTTTTCAAGGTGGGGTGGGGCTCTAATAGCTACCCAGAGTCTCGTCTGGCCAAATCACTGACACTCTTCCAATGAGTGTCCCCTAAAGGCAAAAACAGAGATCTTATACCCTGTTCAGGACCCTGAGGGCTCAGAGCCTACTTAGCAAAAAGGTGTGGGCCTGGGGCCTCACACCTAGTTAGTGAAAGTGTGTGGTCCTGCCTCTAATCAATCTATCAAGGTCTATTGAATAGGTGGGAAGTCTTTAATCCCTTATCATTATCACAAAGGTGTGAGCCAGCCTCCAAGCAGGCCTTCCCTTGTTGGCCCCACCTGAGGCCTATTCAATGGGCACAAAGATCTTTCACTTACTGATTAGCCTTACACCATAGTGTATAATCTTTGTGATATATTGCTGCAATCTTTTTGCTAGCACTTTACTTTAAAATTTTGCATCAATATTCAATAGGGAAATTGTTCTATAGTTTTGTTTCTCTGTTTTTGCTCCTCTTGGTTTAAGTATCAGCACTATATTTATGTCTTAAAAGAAATTTGATAGGACTCTTTCTTTGCCTATTTTTCCAAATGGTTTATATAATATTGGAATTAATTGCTCTTTAAATGTTTGGTAGAATTAACTTGTGAATCCATCCGGTCCTAGTTTTTTTTTTGGTTTTTTTTTTTTTTAGGGAGCTCATTTATGGCTTGTTCAATTTTTCTTTTTCTAAGAGGGTTAAGTATTCTATTTCCTCTTCTGTTACTCTGGAAAATTTACGTTTTTTAAATATTCTTCCATTTCACCTAAATTGTTAGATTTGTTGCATTTAATTGAGCAAAATAGCTCCTAAGAATTTCTTTAATGTCCTCTTCATTGGTGGTGAATTTGCCTTTTTGATTTTTGATACTCATAATTTAGTTTTCTTCTTTCTTATTTTTAATCAAATTAACCAATTGTTTATCTATTTTATTTTTCATAAAACCAGTTCCTAGTCCAACATGTCTTTTAAGCTGATTTCACATTATTTCCCTTCACATTCTGCCTTCCAGACAAATAGGCTATTTGCTCTTTCCAAAACTCAATATTCAATATCCCGGATCTGTGTCTTTGGATGGGGCATATTCCATGAATTACATCATCACTTCTGTTCCTTAAAATCCCTAACTTTCTTCAAAACTTGGTTTATATGCCACCTTTTATAAGAAGACTCCTTTGTTCCCTTTTATTATTAATTGTATCTCCCTCTTCAGATTATCTTGCATTTATTTAACTGTTTAGATTTTGTGCAACCTATTAGTATGTATGTACAGCTTCAGAACAGGGACCATTTTTCATTTTTGCCTTTGCATCCCTAGTGCCTAGTCCAATGCCTTATGCAAAGTACATGCTTAAGAAATGCTTGCTGAATTGAATGAAATTCTTCATTGCTTACCTTCTTTGCAGGGATAATCCAGGTGATCCATATATAGTTATATCAAAGGTCAACTCTTGTCTACTTACATTTATAACAGCCTCATATGGATTCTAAAAACATGTTTTAAAGTTAAAAGACAATGGTCCATATTTATTTAATGTTTGACATCTATTATTATAGCTTATATTGTGATTCTGAAGCATTATTCCTAAAATACCCAAGCTTGTATATCATAGTAATTTGTCTTGTTTGATGTAATATGGAGCAACAACGCACTGGTGCACATAAGAGATGGGAAATTCATCAGCAAATATCCAAATAGGACATCAGTAAATAGCATTGGTTGGGGAGAGAACTCCGAGTACTGAGCTGTGTATTTCCTTGCCATATGGTTCCAGTTCTTCAGTTGAATGCTTTGCTTTGATGAAAAATATGCCTTTTCCTACTATTTATTGGAGTAGAGACTCATTTTTAAGTGATAGTCTCTCATTTTCATTAATAATAAGCATTTTTAAAGTTCTTCCAACATACCAGACATTATGCTAAGCACTAGGGATACAAAGATAGGCAAAAATAACATCATCTCTATCCTCAAGGAGCTCAAATTCTAAAGGGGGAGATAACATGTGAAGAACTATGTTTAATGTGTGTGCATGTATGGTATAAATCAAGATAATCTCAAAGAGAAATGCACTGAGAAGAGGATGATGGGGCAGGAAAAGGGCTCCTGCAGAAGGTGAGATTTGAATTGAGTCTTGAATGAAGTCAGGGAAGTGAACAGGCAGAGGTGAGGAGGCATTCCAGGCATGGGGGTCAGGTAATCCAAAAGCATGAATTTGAGAAGTGGACTGTTATGTGTGAGGATCAGAAAGCAGGCTAGAATAGCTGGAACATAAGTGAGTGAAGAGAGGTAAAGTATAAAAAGAATGGAAAGTTAGGAAGTGGTCATGTTGTGCAAAGGACCACTTTGGCATCTTCAAATGTCAAACAGGATTTTATATTTTATCTTGAAAGTAATAGGGAACCAGAGAACATTATGTTTTTATTGAAATTTCTGGTTATTAATGTACCTAATTCCTCAATAATTAGAGATTCTCTCTAAAAAGAATGCTTTTATTTTCTTTGAAAGTGGAGGGGGGACATCTTCACAGCTGAAATTGCACTCTTTTTTCAATGTATAGAATGAGATGACAATTAGCTGGACAGCTGTCACCCTTTTTCCTCTCATTCTCAAAGGAAATTCCTTCTTGATCACCCAAGAAGAGACCTATTTATCTGGAAAGAGAGGCATAAAGTTTTAAACATGAAATGGCATAGAAGCCAGTTTTTAAAATTTCCCATTTACCAAGTGCTAGAGAATGGTGTTACTATCTAGGAAAAAGAAGGAAATATTTCGTTAGAGACATTTCTTATCTCCTCCACCATTTTTATCAAGCCTCCTTTAACCATAAATGTAGGGGTCAGTATTTTGGGGATCTTCTAGTAACTCACTGAATATTAGAATAGCTTGACGCTGAATCCTAAGAAAAAAAGACAAAGTTCTTAGGAATCCACGGAGCACATGGTCTGTCAACAGAAGTTCACAGCTCAGTACAAGCACACAGATCTATTTAAAATTGCTCCTATATAACAAAAATAAAAACTTTAATAATACTAAAACTATAAGACATGTTTTTCCCGGAATGTATGGCTTGTATTGTAGTCTTAACAATGGACATAGACTTCCCAGTTCCTGGCAAAGGAAGAGGAAAAGAGAAAGAGAAAGAAATATTGATTCTCCATTCTCCAGAAGAGAGTCAGGACAAAGAGAAACCAATGAGAGCTGTTTGTGTATGCATGTATGTGTGTGTGTGTGTGTGTGTGCAGGGGATCCTGGAAGCAACAGAACCAAGTGGGCAAATAACCATGTTTTTAACCTCGGTTTTTTTATCTCTAAGTTGTGAGGGTTGAAATATGATGTTTGATATTGTTTTCTGGCTTTCTGAACTATAACTAAAAAATAGGAATGACAGTCTCCTAAACATAAATGGAGTGCAACTGAAAAGGGCAGGTAATTATGTATTTGCTCAATTTGTAAATCTAATAAAAAGAATATTAAAATTAAAGGAACTGGGGCTGGGAGTAAGAATACTTGTTAAATATATTTGTGAAGCTAGATACCCTAAATAGCTACATTTATAAGAGACTTTAAGATTTATAAGGTGCTTTAAATACATTATGTCATTTGATCTCCACAATAATCCTGTGAAGTAGGTACTGTTATCATCCTTATTTGACAAACAAGGAAGATAGGTTTTAGTGGTGGCAAATGACTTGCCCAGGGTCACATAGCTAGTAAATGTTTGAGGAAGGATTTCTACTCATATTTTTTTCTTATTCTACCATCTTATCCTATCCACCAACCTATGTAGGTACCTGAATAAAAAAGACTACCAGTCGAGACAACCAGAAATGCATAGGAGACAAAATACAGTGACAGCATCAGCCATAAGATCCATGTTCTTAAGAGTATACAAAAACACCCTAATTTTGGCAAGAGAACTAGAGACTTTAAAGCAAGGAAGCAAACTTGACCTCACAATTATCACTAAGATTTGGTAGGATGAAAGACATTACTGGAATGTGGTTCTGGATGAGTACATCTAACTAAAAAAATTTAAAACTAAAACAAACAAAGCAGAATGAGTATTCACAAAATGTAGGACAGGCATAGCAGTGAATATTAAAAAGGTATATTCATGTGAGGAAATCCGAGAACTAGCAAGAGGAGGCATGGTAGAAAGCATCTGGGGGGGAGGTTGGAGTGAAAGAGAAGTGATTTTGTCATCAGAATGTAACACAGAATGCTTTGAAAGAAGGAAGAATTAAATGTAGGGTTTGGGAAGCAGAGAAAAAGCTTGGCAGAAAAGCACAATATAATAAAGATGAGAGACTCCCATTACATACATACCTACTCCTAGAGTTCTCTCTATGCCAGCTAATAAGTTCTTGAATTGCCTTAATTATAATTTTATCCTTTGAAGGATGGAGGGATCATTGAAGGAAAATTCTATGTTTGAGATATGTATCTCAAAAAGGAACAAGGTAATGGGGCGAAAATTATAGGAACGTTTATAGGAAGTGACCCCCTCTTAAGTTTAAGATAGAAAAGAAGAGAAAAGGTTGGCTAGAGCTTGGCAAGTTTAGGGAGAGCAAAGTTCAGAAATTTCAAAAGAAGAAAGCTGAGATATCATGTCTTAAAATTCTACAGAGGAAGTTAACCCAGTGTAGATAGGAAATTCTCAAGAATTAAATTATGAAAAATATAAAGGGAAATGATTCTTATGGAGAAGAAAACAGAAATTATCTGAAGAGACCAAAGTGAATTCCCAGAGAATTATCAAGTAACTTAGATTTAAACCTATCTATGCATCTATGTATCCATCTATCTATCTATCTATCTATCTATCTATCTATCTATCTATCTATCTATCTATCATCTATCATCTCTCTATCTATCTGTCATCTATCTATCATCTATCATCTATCATCTCTATCTATCTATCATCTATCATCTCTATCTATCTCTATATCTATCTATCTATCTATCTATCTGTCTATCTATCTGTCTGTCTGTCTATCTGTCTATCTATCTGTCTGTCCATCTTTCCGTCTGTCTATCTCTGTGTATGTTGGAAACAATGGCAGGTTACAGGATGAATACAGAATATGATATGATAAAATAGTGTGGAGCACTAATCTCAAAATGAGCTAAGGCTACTAAAAAAAGCTAAGGAAAAAAAAGGTTGGGGGTGTTTTCTGGTGTATATGTCTGTGTCTGTGTCTATGTTTGTGTCTGTGTCTGTGTCTGTGTCTGTATTATTGGTGAAAACACAAAAATCAAAGAAAGGATAGGACCTTTTGCTGGGTTAGAAGTGAGGATGACAACTGATAATTTTGAGAAGGCAAAACTGTTCAATTCATCTTTTGCCTTCTATTTTTATTGCAAAGAATAAAGACCATCAAACTGAACATGATGGAAGAAAAATGACTAACAGATAATCGATACCCAAGATGAGTAACAACATTGTAAGACATCTAATTACCCTTCATAAATTCAAGTCATATGGCCCAGAAGAACTATACCTGGTACTGAATGAACTGATAGAAGTGATCACTGTGCCACGATCAGTGATATCTGAAACCTCTTGGAAAACAGGAAAGATGGCATAAGAAAAGAGAAATTTTCCAAAGAGGGAAGAGAACTTTTCTATCTATAAGCCAAAGCTTGACTTCCATTTCTGGAGAATTCTAACACAGGTCCCTAAAGAGGCAGTCAATAAACATTCTAAAAAAGTCATGAATATGAAAAGTCAACATGGCTTCATCAAGAACAGGTCATTATTTCCTTTTAGATTCCTGCCATATATTCCTTCCATACCTTATTTCCTTTTGACAGAGCTACTAAATTGGTACAGTAGGAAAAATGCTGTGGATACACTTTGCTCAAATTTTATCAAATAGTTTGATAAAGTTTCTCATAATATTCTTGTGAAAAAATGGAGAGATGTATACTAACTCATTATATAGTTAGAGTTATGAATTGATTGGTTGGATTAAAAGACATAATCCAGCCACTTTAGTAGTTCTAGATTGAGTTGTGCTAATGTCTAGGCTATGTCTCTCTATCATTTAAATAAATTGATAGATATAAGTAGACATAGACATATCACTGGCTTATACACATATGTGTTGGTTTATAGAGCTAGCTGGAAGCTTATTCTAGATATCTGAATAACCTAAATTAAACCAAGTCAGAGATCCAGGAGTATGGAAACTTGTTCAGTACAGGCAACACTAGGGCAGCTAGGTAGCGTCATGGATTTTGTGCTGAGCCTGGAGTCAGCCTCATCTTTCTAAGTTCACATCTAGCCTCAGTCACTGACTAGCTGTGTGACCCTGGACAAGTCACATAATCCTGTTTGCCTCAGTTCCTCATCTATAAAATGAGCTGGAGAAGGAAATGGGAAAATGACTGTAGTGTCTTTGCCAAGAAAACCCTAAATGGGGTCACAAAGGTTCAAACACAATTGAAAAACAACTGAATGACAGGAAACGGTAAGTAGATTTTGTTGCACCACAAAGTATAGTTTGAGGCAGAAAGCTAGACTTAGAGTCAGGAAGACCTAGGTTCAAGCACCACCTCTGACATCTACTGGCCACATGACCTTGGTCAAATCACTGTGTGAGGCAGTGCCTCGAGCTGCAGATATCTGTCTGCACTGTTAGATGGATAGAGGGAGGGCCTCATTGTGAACTTCTTACATTAATGAAATCCCAGGCCAGGTAACAAAGAATATATACATATGCGCATGTATGCAAATATGGAGATAAATATATACATATATATATATATATGACAATTCATTTTTCACTCTAAAGTTCTAGATACTGATATACATTCAAGTTTGTGCAGAAAGACTGTGCACATGCACTAGACACATATATCTATAATAATTTTTATACACTTTTCTACATTCCTTTTCAAAATCAAAAATTATCCTTCTTTTGCCCCCTCTTTTCACTCCCCCGAGCTAAGTTTATTATTATCAAAGATTCCTATTCATTCTATGTAAATTTCCTGAGGTCTGTTCAATCTCCTGATTACTGACATTTTACAGTTTTATACACTTTTTGTCTCTCTTTTGACAAATCACACACATATCTTCAGGGACTCTCATTACGGTGCTAAGTACATTGTCTGACAAAAAGCTGAAGAATGTTAATAGATAAATGACAAATTTTAACAAAGAGCTTGAGCGAGTTAATTCCTGAAACCGTTTACTGTATGTATGGAAAACTGGCAGAGGTAATTTGATGAAGCGAGGGTTTTCTGTACATACTAAAAGCAAGACGAAAATTGCTCACTGATATGTTAGCTAAAAAACCCCCAAGTTGATGAGTTACCAGGGGAAAAAATTACCAATACAAATATACTAGCTTGTCACCATTTATTAGTTTATTACAGGCTCAAATATTATGTTGTATTATTAGAACCTATCCTTTACACACTATAGATTTTTTTTTCATTTGGGGAATTTGGAACAGACTGTGGGAGGTCAGGCTTAAAAACCTTTTCCTAATAATAATTACTGACATGGATACAGTGTTTTACAGTTTACAAAGTTCTCTCTCTCTCTTTCTCTCTCTCTCTCCCTCCTTCCCTCCCTCCCTCCATATGCATGTACATATAGAAACACTTTATATATACATATATAAATGTGTACTTATCTACACATATACACATATGTATTGTACATGTATATGTGTATTATACTATATGACTCTCATTACAGCCCATGTACCTTTGTTCTTTATATTATACATGAGGGAGATGATGCAGAGATTATATGACTTGCCCATGGGTGACTCAAGTAGGAGTTTCAGAGGCAGGATTTGAACCCAGGTCTTTCAGACTCCAAATGCACTAAGCTTTGACGCCTTTTGTTACTGATCAACACAATTTTTTTTTAATTTTCTGGAAAGAAATGAGCTAGCTAACTTAAATTTTCTTCTGGCCAATTTCACTTTCTCCTGTATATTTTTGGGATAAGTTCATCTTACAGTATCTGTTTTCCTTTTTAAAAAAATCCAGTGATCATTTTGAGCTATGTAAACTATGTTCTCCATTTTTTTTGGCAAGGGGGTGGTGCCTGCTCTGTTTTCTGTAGGAAAAAAGGTGTTATACACGGCCAAGCCCCACATAATAAAACAATTTGCGTTTGTGTGCTGCTGATGTAAATAGAATGGTGAGCAGGGTCCTTATTTACTCACTGACATGACATCATACAAACTCACAGATAAATGTTTATATCTGTCAAAGCCTGGAGAGTCCCTGCCAGATTGTTGTCTGAGTGGGATATAATCCAAGATGGCATCGCCTTGGCATTTAGCACCAGTGTTCATTTTGCAGGACAGCTTGGCAGTGTCAGGGCAAGATGGGGCTTGACAAGGTCAACGAAAGAAAATACTGAACAGCGATGGTAGCCAGCCAGTTAAGGATGGGAGGTGTATGAAGCAGGACGGGCATCGGTCAATCAGTGAGTAGCATTGATCGAGCATTTACCAAGTGCAGGGGAAGGAAAATCGGTATCCTTTCTTTTAAGTCAGAAATGTTTTGCTTACTCTCCTTTGGAAGCTTTGTAAGTGAGTATTTGTGATACTCAAACAATGTCTCCAACGCAGGCATAGATTATGAGCAGAGATGTCGCCAGTCTTTCTCTGCACCACTTTCACTGCTACCAATGAATGCCAGCTAAGCAGAAGCCTTTAGCATGCTGAGGCCCTGCTGAAGGCTCTCACTCTGGGCTTTGCTTACCCAAGACATTTGAAACGGAATCTGGATGCAATCTGCCTCGTCAGAGCCAACAGCAAACGAAGAGGATTCGGAGAACCTGCTGGTACAAACACACTCTTCTAAGCGAGGAGCCAAATAGTTGGGTTTGGGGTGTGCTTAAAAATATTTACAGGAAAAAGGAAAAGATCCTGAAATAAAGAAGAGCACTATGCATCAGTGTCTTAATACTCTGTGTACCTTTTCATATTGTCTTAATTTGTTGATGATAAGAGAAAAAAGAAGAAATGTCATACGATTTCAAACCAAAAAAAAAAAAATTAGTGAGAGGGGGAGTTGAGGGAAGAGAGGAAGAAACAGTTTCCTTTAGCCAAGAGGAAACATATTATCTTAGACTATTTAAATTGTTTTCAGAGTCTAATAATTATGACTAAATAATATACACTTCTTTCTTTGCCTTGCGTGATTGCTTGTTATATGATTTAGTGTTGGAAACTGAAGGATTGATTCTGCTGGTTTTTTTAGACGATATAAGAATAAGGACAGATTTCCCTATGTGGCCATGGATGGTCAGTTTATCTATAGCTTGAAAGGACCTGAGGCCACCTAGTCTAATATCTCCCCATTACCTAGGCAACTAGGTACAGTGGATCGATTGGTGGATTTGAAGATTTGAGGATGTTAATACAAAATCTGCTTTGGACACTAGCTGTGTAAACCTGGGTCATATTTAATCTCTATCAACCTCTGTTTATAAAGCAGGATAATAACAGTTCTGACTTCTAATGCCTGTTATGAGGATCAAATAAGATAATATAGGTAAAGTACTTTGCAAATTTTAAAGAATTGTGAATGCAGATGAGGATTCTTAGGCCCTAGGAGATCAGGTGACCCAGATAGTAAGCCTCAGATGTTGGATTTGAATCCAGCTCCTCTGACTCCATAGCTAGAGATCTTTCTACTTCCCAAGTCACAGAATAATCTAAAAATATAAGGTATTTTTTATTATGAGTCAGAAGAGACATAGCAACACATTCTGATCACCCTATTTTGTTAGATCATGCCAGAAACCCACCAAACAGTGGAAGACCCATTTCCTTCTTCCTCCCAGACAGTAAACCTATTGTCAGAGTTGTGGCATGCCTTCATCTTCACTTTTTAATGGCAGTCAGGTTTCTCAGCTCATGGATTTTTCGCCCTTCTAATACCATGCTGCACCAATCTCCCAGAGAGTAGTTTTCAATGCCCTGGACTTCTGATTGATCCGAACCACGTTTAGCTTTAATCTATCCCTGCACGTGACTAGGACAGGAGACATTCTATCAGATTCTGTCCTCGTAGTTCCCGACTCTCCACGTGTGTCTGGAAGGGAGCAGAGTTCTCAGATCCAAATAGGGGTCAGCATTTAACCCTTATTTGCGTTTCACTGAGGCGACTGTGAGAGGATTTGCTGCCTTCTCAAAGGAAAGGGTCAAGACCTAGAGGCAAAGACAGAGGGCTTAGATAGGTTTGTGACCGTTGACTTGAGCAAACACAGAATTAATGGTTTGGAAAAAGGATTTCCAACTACCCTGTTCAGTCACTTGAAAAGTGAACAGCTGCCAATCTGAGGAAGGAGCTGAGATGTAGAGGAGAAAGAAGTCAGTCAGAATCTGGACAATAGCTGGGATACGAGGAGTGGCTAGATAAAAAAAAAAAAGAAGAAAGAAAACAAGCATTTATTAAGCAACCACTGTTTGCCAGGCACTGTGCTAAGCACATCATGAATATTATCTCACTTAATTCTTACAACATCCCAGGGCAGCAAGTGTTAGAAAGACAAAGTGGCTTATGAATTTGAGAGCGCAGATGGAACAGGACTATGAACCTTCAAATTCATTGGGAAAAGCTAGCAACTGGCAGAAATGTCTTGATCTCACTGTATATGCCTCTAATATGGGGGTAGCTTGATTCAGGGGATCATTTTTTTTTACTCAAGAGTCTGTTTTGATTGCTGCAGAATGCCATATTTTATTGAATGTCGAGCTTCCTAGCCATGTTTAGATATACATAATAGAATCTACATTAGAGTAGGATTGTATTACATGCTCTCTAAAATCTTTAGAAGCCACATAATTTGAGAAAGTGCGACTTGGTATTTGGAAGAACATTATTCAAACCCATTCTCAGACACTGACTAGCAAGGTGATGTTGGACAAGTCACTTAACTTATCTACACTTTAGTTTCCTCATTTGTAAAATGAGAAGGCTGGACTCAGTGAATTAGAAAGTCCTTTCCAACTCTAAATCTTTGATCTTTTCAGCCTTAAGACTCTGTGTATTACTTAGCATGAATTTAACTGATTAAAAATTGGTGTTTAACTTGTTTAAATTTTGTTTAACTTGGTTAAGTCCAAAAAGAAATTAGCAACCAGATAGTTTCTGTGGGACAATATACCACCACCTCCATAAAGATACAGGGAGATGAACTCATTAAATTAATATAAAATTTTTAAAAGAAAAAAAACTCAAGTCTTTATTTGGTTGAATTATATGTAAGTGGAAATATCAGAATAAACTATTTCAATGTTTAAATAATGGATTCCAAAAATCTTATCCAATCCAATTTATTGTTATCATTTGGTCTTTCATGACCCCATTTGGAGTTTTCTTGGCAAAGATACTGGAGTGGTTTGCCATTTCCTTCCCCAGCTCATTTTTTTAAACAAATGAGGAACTGAGGCAAACAGAGTTAAGTGACTTGACCAGGGTCACACAGCTATTAAGTGTCTTATGCCAGATTTGCACTCAGGAAAATGAGTCTTCCCGACTCCAGGCCCAGTGCTCTATCTCGTGCCACCCCGCTGCCACAGACGACATACTAAACAAGCCTTAAAGTAAGCTTCGGATGTCAAGAGATAGAAATGAGAAGGAAGTATGTTCCAGGCGTGGAAGACACCTCTCTAAAAGTGTAGAATCAGGAGACGGCATGCCAGATTCAAAGAAAAGCAAGCACGCTGCAGCAACGCGGCTGCGGTGTAGAATGCCTTAGGGGAAGCCATGGGAAATAAACCTGGAGACGTGGAGTGTGGTCACAGAGTGAAGAGCTTCAAGAGCCAAGGAATTTCACCTAAGGGACTTGTGGGAGCCACTGCAGGTTGTTGAGGAAAGCACCGTGGAAAGATTATTTTGGGAGCTGGAGAGAAGGACTCAAAACAAAAAGCCCAACGAGGAGGGGATTGCAGTAGTTCAGGGGAGAAGATGCGCAGGCCTCATAAGGGTGGGGGTTATGTGACTGGAGAGTAGGAAACAAATACTAGATGTGTTCTGAAAGTAGTGATAGGGGTAATGATAATAATGTCATTATTAGAACTAATGCGCATTTGACGTTTGCGCAGTGCTTTGCAAATATTATCTTATTTTACCTTCACAACTCCCTCTATCACCGCTTCACAGATGAGGAAACTGAGGCAAACCGAGATTAAGGGACTTGCCTCAGGTCACGCAGCTAGGGACAGTCTGAGGCTGAATTCCAATACTCAGATCTTCCTAACTCACAGTTTAATAACCAGGCTGTTGTGCCACCTGACTGCCTGGTATTATGGTAGCGGGAATGAATGGGAAGATCTTTCCCATCCATTAATAGGCCCATGTGAGAAGCTTGAGTCAGTCACATGAGCCTGTGGTGGGAGGAGCTTCCTGTGCCCCTGGAGCAGGAAGTGAGTGGGTGAGACACAGCAGTCTGAGCTGGGAGAGAGAGAGGCGGAGCAGCAGCGTGAGTGAGAGCGGGTGATTTCACTAAAGGGGGCTTGTGTGTGGTGGGGGGCGGGGCTGACAGAGGGAAGGCTTGCAGGCGGTGCCCCCTGCAATGGTAACGTGCATAGGCTTCTTTATTACTGTGACGGATCTGGCCTCCTGGTGTCTGAATAAGCGTCTTGGCTTCATCGTCATTGAAGAGAGTCTGTGATAGCTTGCCGTTCAAACCTCGGAATACACCCGCATAGTCATAGTAGCCGCTGTGGGTGTCCCACTGGCAATTTACCTTGAAATGACTAGTCTTGGAAATTGATTGAGTATGGTGGGGAAATGAAAGAAGGGAGGAAAGAAGGGAGGGAAGGAAGGAAAGAAGGGAGGGAGGGAGGAAGGAAGGAAGGAAGGAAGGAAGGAAGGAAGGAAGGAAGGAAGGAAGGAAGGAAGGAAGGAAGGAAGGAAGGACAGATGGACTTATTAAGTACTATGTGCCAGGCACTGTGTGAAACATTTTATAAAATATTACCTCATTTGATCCTCAAAACAACCCTGGGAGGGAGGCATTATTATTATCCCCCATTTTATAGTTGAAAATACTGAGGCAGACCTAGGTTAAGTAATTTGCCTAAACGATCATATAGCCAGTAAGTGTCTGAGACCACATTTGAACTCATGTCTTCCTGACTCACTCCAGGCTGAGTTGTTTCTACATTCATACACAATAAGATTATCAATTATACACAAAACCTTTGCCCCTGAATCTCAATAGTAAAGCTGTTTTAATTGTAACAAATGTTTACATCGCAGCAGTTTGCTTCAACCAATTCTATCAAGGGAGATGGCCACATAATTAGGAGACAATGGTGTGGTTTTTGCCTACTTGTGGTAAATTAAATCTGACTCTTACAAAGTCATCTTGAGAAGAGAAGTGCTTGACTGCTTGCTTTCTGTTCTTAGAAGGCATACATGCCATGGAACACCTTACTCTGCTTTTTTCCCATTTTCTGCTAGCATGTCTCATGCTCTTAAACTTTTGAAGCCAAGTATTTGGTAGAATATTTCTAAGTAGGGGATTTTTCATTTTATCCGTTGTTAGAGAAACAATTCAATAAAAGGTCTTCGGTGTAGTAAAAATAAGTTAGATATGCCTTTTGCAAGTGTTATAAACATGAGATATTTAGGATCAGGTAAATAAAGTGAAATAATGCAATAACCTCTCTCTTGCCGCATAGTTTGTTATTTTAGTACTCTTTGAAATGCTGCCAGCTATTTTATTTTCCTGAAGATGTAGGTTAAATCACTTGTTCTCTGGGGAATATTTATAAAGAGAATATTTATTTTTTTGCAATACCAAACATTTAACCTATACTTTCTGGCAATGAGCACAAAGCCCAGCCAAGACCTTCCAAGTGCCTGGAGTATTCTCTTTTTTTTCTATTTCATGAAAATTTATTTATTTTCAGTTTTCAACATTCACTTGCACAAGATTCTGAGTTCCAGATTTTCTCCCCATCTCTCCCCTCCCCCCACCCATGACAACATGCATGTTGTTTACACCTTCCTCCAATCTGCCTTCCCTTCTATTAGCCCCCACCCCCTTCTCTTATCTCATTCTCTTCTATTTTCCTGTATATCTTATTTCCCAGTTGGATGGAAAAACAATTTTTAACATTCATTTTGAAAGCCTGGAGTTCCACATTCTCTCCCTTCCTCCCTCACCACCCTCCTTCATTGAGAAAGCAAGCAATTCAATATAGGTTATACATGTGCAGTTATGCAAAACACTTCCATAACAGTCATGTTGTGAAAAACTAACTATATCGCCCTCTATCCTGTCCCACCCTCCATTTATTCTATTCCCTCCTGTGACCTGTACCTCCACAAAAGTTTTTGCTTCTGATTGCCCCTTCCGCCCATCTGCCATCCTTTCTATTATCTCCCCTCTCTTATCCCCTTCCCCCCTGCTTTCCGGTAGGGTAAAATAGATTTCCATACCCAACTGAGTGTGCATGTTATTGCCTCTTTAAGCCAAATATGATGGAAGTAAGGCTCACTTATTCCCTTTCAACTGCCCCCTCTTCCCCTCCATTTAAAAGCTCTTTCTTGCCTCTTTTAAGTGAGATGATTTACTACATTCTACCTCTCCCTTTCTCTTTTTCTCAGTACATTCCTCTCAACACTTAATTTTATTTTGTAGGTATCATCCATTCATATTCAGCTCACTCGGTGACCTCTGGTCTACATATATCCATATCTATCTATCTATCTATCTATCTATCTATCTATCTATCTATCTATCTATCTATCTACACACAAATATATACATACACACATATATGTATCCGTATACATATATATACATACACACAGATAACTAAATATATATATATTAAATGCAAATTATTTACCTGTGTGCACATGTGCATGTGCACTAAGGAGAGGACATTATCAGTCAGGGAATCAGGAAAGGGTTTTCTCTAGGAGATGGTATTTGACTTGAATTTGGAATGTGTGTTTTGGAAAAAAAAATGTGTAGTATTCAACAGCCTTTTACTTTCTTCCTTTTAGAAGCAAATAAGGGGTATGGAATGAATCCAAAAGTAAAGGTTCACTAACATGCAATAGATTTTCCAAATTTCAATTTATTCTTATATTTAAAGGTCAAAGTGTATATCACAGTAGTCTAGGAATATAGCTTAGAGGCCCTTTTACAACAAAAGAGGTATGAGTCTACTCTCAACTCAACTCATTTCTTAGTTAACTTTCAGAAAATCAATGGGTTTCTTTGAACCTCATCGCTGTCCTTCAGCAACTTTTGGGCTAGTTGCTTAAATTCTCTTGGCATTAGTTGCCTCCTCTATTAAAAAGACGGAGTTGGACTAGAAGGCCTCCAAAGTCTCTGCTCCCTCTACTTCCACTGTCCTCCAACTATTGAACATCATTTACCTCTATATTATAAAACACGTTTTTCCTTTGTATCATGTAATGTTAATTACTTGGTCATATCATATCACCCTTTATATCATATCATGCTATGTTATGTTCTATTATATAATATTACACTGTCATGTAATAAATATTTCATGTCATATCATAATTATATTGCAGCAAGATATCATGTCACGTGATGCAATGTCACATTCACATCATAGTATGGCATTGTGTCATATCTAATCATACCGTATCATTATATCATATCATATTATATTGTCTTACATTGTAACCAATCTTTTTCTACTAAATGGGACATCCTTATCCACCTCAACCACAATCCTGCTGTAGTTTCTTTGACAACTTAAAAGACAACATTCTGCTAATGGCTTTATTTTAAAGACACTATACTGGAGAATTTCCTGGAGGTTTTCATGAAGCTCAAAATCCAACCATTCTTTTGGTTCTGAGCATTCAACTACCTACTATAATCCAGTCCACATTTCTTAGCCTGTCTAAAAGGGTATTGGGTAAGATTTTGTCAAATATCTTGGAAATCCAGGAATGATATTATCCTGATTTATCAATCTAATAACCTTGTCAATAAATTACTTTAGTCTGACACTGTCTATTCTTAGTGAGGCCATACCGGCTGATATTGATTATCATGTGGGAATCATGGAATTGTAGATTTTTGAGCCACAAAGGGCCTCAGAGATCATCTAATCCAACCCATTTGTTTTACAGATAGGCAAATTGGCCCAGTGAGATACATCCTAGAATTTTGTGAAGGACCGAAGGACCTTTTTTAATGTTCAGGGAAATATTTGCCTGTTTCTAACCTTCTAGTGCCTCTCCTATTCTTTGTGACTTCAAGAAATATCAAAGATGGTGGCCTGACCATCACGGCAAATTATTGTAGCACTCTTGGATAATGATCTTTTTATTTATTTTTAATATGTTTAGTTTTCAGCATTGATTTTCACATGCGTTTGAATTACAGATTTTCTCCCCATTTCCACCCCCCCACTCCAAGATGGTGTACACTCTAGTTTCCCTGTTCCCCAGTCTGCCCTCCCCTCTGTCCCCCCCTTCCCCTCCCATCCCCCTTTCC
>CM053624.1:187905105-187928148 GCA_028646595.1 Phalanger gymnotis | reverse complement strand
GCCCTGCTTCCCTCTGCCACTTTGTGGGTTCTGCAGCTCTAAAATTGGTTCAGAGCCATTGTTTTATAGGTTTTTGGAGGAACTTGGTGGGGAGCTCACGCCAGTCACTGCTTCCCAGCCGCCATCTTCCATTCTTTCTCCAGGGAATTTTTAAAAAGTAATTAAAATAGAATTACCAATAGGATGGCAAATTGCCCTCTCTTCAGAGATCAGCTCAAGGGCTTTCTGACACAAAAGATCTTACCTGGTTTCACTTAATTTCCCAGAATCCCTCTGTATTTATTTTGTAGTTACTTAACTGTGTATATATTCTTTATTATCAGGAGTATGTAATCTCCTTAAGGATTACTTCTTGAGGGAAGGACAGTTTTATTTTTGTCTATATATCTCTAGTGCCCAGCAAAGCATTTGGCATATATTAAATTTGATATGTTCTCTCTGGAGTTAGAGGACCTGTGTTCAAATCCACCCTCTGATGATGTGTGTGATCATAGACAAGTCACTTTACCACTATGGACCCTGTAAACACCTATAAAATCAAGAAGGGGTTGGACCAAAGGCCCTTCTAGATCAACATTTATGAGTCTATGAATATTTATTCATGCTTTCTGTTATTATTATTATGCTTGTTGAACTGAAGAGAAAAATATCAAAATGACCAAGTCAATGTACAGCTGGATAGATAGAGAACTTTTTACAATAAAAGTATTCTTTCTTATCTTGGTCACTCATTGCACGGCCAGTCCTTGGTACAGAAGGCACACCTATAATACCTGCTTCCAGGGAGTCTGAGGCTGGTGAGTGCTTTGTGCATGGGAACTCTGACCTATAATGAATGACCAGTCCATATCAAGTCCAGTATCAGTATGATGAGCCTCTAGGGAGGGAAGGGGATACCGGGTTCCCCAAGGAGGAATGAATTGGCCCAGGTCAAAAAAGGAGCAGGTTAAGGCTCCTACTGATTAATAGAGTGAGTATCCTATGAGGGGCCACTGTGCTCCCAGTCTAAAAGAGATTGGAAGACTAAGTCTCAAAAAAAAAATAAAAACAATTATCTACTTAATTAATGTAAGAATTTCTGTTAGCTATTAAAAACATCTATATCTTCATAGATATAGATGAGAGACAGATAGATACATAGGTAGAATCCTGAATAATTTTAAAATTTAGCTATTAAAAACATCTATATCTTCACAGGTATAGATGATAGACAGATACATAAGTAGAATCCTGAATAATTTTAAAATTTAACTATTAAAAGCATCTATATCTTCATAGATATAGATGATAGACAGATAAATACATAGGTAGAATCCTGAAAAAAAAAGTCTATAGATACTTGAAAGATAGCAGTTTGTTCAATTAAAGTTTTCTGCATAACCTTTTCTGTTTTTTCTGACGGGGGGAGCGTCCTATTTGATTCAAGGTCTTCATGTTCTGATGGATGCATTTAACTGAATCTCTGTTACTCAGAGAAGTGATACTGTTCTTTGTCGTGTGTGAAGGTAACCCATGAGACCGTGAGTAAAGGTTTTTGCTTTTGATGGCATCCTACCTATTTCTTGTGAAACTTTTGATGACAAGTAACTTCAGATTTTTGCAATAATGTACTGATGTGGTAAACTTTGACAGGTTCAAAAGCCAAGTCTCATTTCATAGGGGCTTTTAAGCTGTCTTAAATGTGAAGCTGGGAGACATTTCAGGCAGGGTCTTCCTCCATGCATTTTTCTTCTTATTTAAGCTTTATTTTTTTTTCTCTGCCAGGAAAATATTTGCCTTACACTATTTACATTGTACCAGCTCCTCCAGCACTCCCTTCTATTAGAGACAACATTTAAATGAGTAATTGAGAAAGAAGTTTGCCTTGTGAATAGACACTTACTTCTGTGATCTTTGCCTAACATGTTTGAAAAATAAATGTTCAGTGTGTTATCATTATAATCGAGTAGAATTTTTTTCTTCCACAAGGTTACATCTGTTTACACTATTTTATTATCTGTTGAATGGTATGATATGAAGTCTTTTTATTGCAGTTTAGTTAAAGAAGAGCCAAGCCTGTGATGGAACTGTCAATCAGCATTTAGTCATACAGTATCTATTTCTATCCCTCTTCTTCTTAGCACAGAAGGACTATTATAGTCTGCATTACGGCATAGCTACTTTGGATATAGATATCCTTGAGGGGCAGGATTTATTTTGAAAGAAGATCCTCAACATAACATGACACATCATTTAGACATCTCTTAAAGTACACATGCAGGTATTTCAAAGCAAAATATAGCAGAGGCTATTTTTAAACATTTAATTTAACTTTTTTTTTTGCAAACGCCTTTCCTCCTTTCTTACTTTAATAGCACTGAAATAGACCAAGTGAGGTCACATGACTCTGCTGTAATTGAAAATGTCTATTTAAAGCCTTTCCTATGCCAGGATTCATTGTATTATTGCAGTGAAAGGCTACCTGTTTTTCAAGCCAGTTATGAATGTAAAAATCAGCATGGGGGAAATCATGTACGACCAAGGAGCCCGGGGAGATGGTGTCAAGATGTTCTGACAAGTATCTGAAAAAGTGGAAGTTTTCCAAGGGTACTGGGATCAGGAGAGTTTATTCGATGAGTGTGCCAGGATAGATGAGGTGTGATTATAAAGTGATGAGGCTGATTCCAGAAGGCATATGAGAAAATTAGTCTTTATAGTCCTACTCACACAAATACACCGACCACAATGCAGCTGTACAGCACTTTGGATGTGCATCCAGATGTGGCACTAAAAATGGCTCCAACCTTTTTCAGGATGAGCATTGGGCATGCTGAGCATGTGGCACTCATTAGCTAAGCAAATCAACAGTAGTCTTTATAACTGTCGATTGCTGGGTTGCATTTCTGCAGCTCATTTATCAGCCAGTCTGACCTAGATCCTCAAGGGCTTCATGACTTCCCTCTTAAGAGAACTGCTCTCCCTTGCCTAGATATTCCTTAGGATTAAGTGGCAAAAAGTTTGGAAGAAAACATTGTAGGATAATGTCTGAAACATTGAAACTCACCTTTTCTGCAGCCGCTGGTGGCAAATTATTAATAGTGAATAGAGATTTAAACTCACAGACCCCATTAGGAGTACAGGGAGGTTGGTATCTAATTTCTTATGTGCTGTGCACAGATTTTACCCTCACATTTCCAACTGGTTTGATCGCCATTGAATTGTCAATGATGCTCATTTGAAGAAGAAATAAAGGGAACATTTTGTTTCCAAAGGATAAACTTTATCTTCAGGAATCAAACATTAGAAATGCACTGTCCAAGTCAAGGTAAACGAAGAATGACACACACTTCCAGCTTTCTAACAGGCATTTCCTCTCTCAACCAGGTGATCATATTACCATATTTGCCTACACAATCATGGAATTACCATCAAGTAATATGTTCCTTTGGGCTACCTGGAGTTAATTATGAAAGGCACTATAGAACACCAGATTCTACCCTCATGAAACTGAGCTGCTGACATGCCAGGCATAATGCTGGAAGAGGCAATTCAAGCTTCTCACATAGCTCTGCCAACATACGTCAAGCAACTTGACAGCAACTTCTGCTTACTTGGGTTTTCTTAGCCACCGACTATCATTGTGCCAACAAATACCATACATACATACATGCATGCACACATACATGCATATACATACCTGTAAGCATATACAAACAGTCCCATGTGAATATGTGTAGGTACATGTATATTTATGCATATGTGTGTTTATAAGTGTCTATATTTACACATACATAATAATTCTGTAACTATAAATTAAATTATAATTGTGTTCATTTAAATTATAATTATGTCCATTTTTCATTTCAGATAGTTTGATGGTGGCTAGCTGGTGCAGTAGATAGAACAGTGGGCCTGGAGTCATGAAGACCCGGATTCAGATTTGGATTCAGATACGTATGAGCTGTGTGACCCTTGGCAAGTCACTTGAGCTCAGCTAGCCTGTCTTCTCAACTGCAAAATGCGGATAAAGTGGCATCTACCTTGCAGGGCTATTGTGAAGCTAAAATGGAATAATATTTGTAGAGCACTTAGGACAGCGCCTGGAACAATGTGTTACATACATTTTTATTATTATTATCAATGCCTGTTCCTCTCTTTCTTTTAAAAATAAACATCGTTTATTCCCACTTCTGCAACCTCACTGGTTCTTACTTATTGCCTTGGTTAATTTCTTAGTTCTTCACATAAGCTTTAGTCATAGACAGGAGAGACTTGGAATGTTATTAAAACCATTTCCATGCTGATTCTACATCTGTTGAAAGGCACAGCTCAGCTTCTCTTTAGTCAGCCATCGTGAGCAAGAGCAAAAATAATTTTTTTCTAATGGCACTAGTATTGAGTGGACTTATATGATTAAAATATACATACACATACATATGTGTGCATATATTCCTGCATGTATGTGTATAGGTATTTGTGTATAATGATAGGTATCATTGTCTCCTGGAGGTGGCGCCTACTATTAAGCTTCGCTTCTACCCCAGTAATGACTATTAGATGTTAAGTGTCTCAAGGAAGAAACTGAATTAATTCAGGTTAATATCAACAAAATAATAATATCAAAAATAAAACAATAGCTGACATTTGTGTAGCATTTAGTTTACAATAGTAGTAATAAAAACCTAATGATATTAACTGAGACTTAGGTAGCCCTTATGTTTTGAAGACTTTACAACTACTTTCTCAGTGCACCTTAACAACAACCCTGTGCAGTAGGTACTGCAGGTGTTACTTCCATTTTCCACACAAGGAATCTGAAACTCCAGGAGGTTAATTGACTTGCGTGTGGAAACACATTTTGTGTCATACACAGCCACTGAATCTCTATCTTTCCTGCTTTCAGTCCATCATCTCTTGGTGACTAGAATACTGTGAACTACGATGGACACTTATTTCTTTAGTTCATGGCTATGCTTTAGTCATTCCTTGCTAAAATATTGGATCCTGTCTTAGGGATATTCACTGTCTCAATTTACTAAAAAAAACTAACAAACAGCAAACATTGAATCACTCATTGCAATTCTTTGATGGTTCCCCAACAACCTGGGATACTTAATGACTTTTCCCAAGAGAGAGATTCATTCCCAGGAAAGGGTTTTTTAATCAGTAATGGTACCTAAATTACAAATACTAATTTAAAATATTGCCAAAGCTGAACCAAGATTAGTAGAAGGAAAACACCAATGCACAATGATTCTTGTATATTACCTAGTAGATTGAACTATTGACTAATTCAAAAATTGAGCATTGAAGATAATTTTCTCATAGTTGACAATTCCATGTTGATTAGAGACAGAATATTTGGATGATTTTCAGTCTTCTCCCTGGGAATCAACCAACAGGAATAGCAGTATTCATTGAGTACCTACTTAATGAAAAGAAAATGTAGGGGGTGCTTAACTTTAATTCTGATTCTCTATATACACATTCAACAAAGGCATTTGTATTTTCAAGAAGCTGCAGTGGCTTCCTATTACTTCTAAATATAAATTTCTGTTTTTTAATCCAGCCCCTTTCCGCCATATATTCCCAGGATAATTTCACACTGCACACTCAACATGTCAACCAAACTGACCAACTTATGTTCCCCACACTCACATTTTATCTCTCACTTTCATGACTTTGCACAAATACTCCATGTCTAGAATATACTTGTGCTATGGACAATCAGGAGAAAAATTATGTTTCCTGTTCATGGAGCTCATGGTTAATGTTTAGGAGACATTTCTACATACATTTTAATGTAAAAAATACCATCTTAGTCACTCTTCAACCTTCTTGCAAAAAAAAGTAACCATTAGGAACATAACCCCAAACCTGGAAGTTACAAAAAGCCACTGAGCAACTCCTATCACAAAGTCTGTGCATCAAACACATTGGCTATATTACATATGGAATATCCTCATGTTTCCACTCAGAGCCTGTTGCCTTTTATCATTAAACTTATTTAAAATACATTTATAAAAGGCTTGATTATCTAGCATCCTTACCTGCATAAAATTAGAAGCAGCAAATTAGGAAATTTAGCTGCTGAAAGCAGCCCAAGGCCTCTTAACTTCATGAAGAAGAACCCACAATCACCTTCCAAGTGTTTCAGTTTTTCTATCTCTTTTATCATTATTTTCATTACGTTACTTTAGTCATTGTGTTCACTACTTTCTAAATCAGTGTCCAAACTCATATCTTATTTCTTTTGCCACTGTCACCTCTAACGATCCACAGGTTTAACCTGGCTCATCCTGTTTATTTGTTAACTGGAGTGCCCTAGGTTTCTCATACACCAGCAACATGTGGCAGTTCCCAGATTGTCTTGGGAGGTGCAGGGGGCTTGAAAACTGGGTAGAGGATAATGCAGAAATAAAATAAGTTGCACCAACTAGTGCAGATGCAATAGCCATCAAAGACATAATTGAACTAGGTATCATGATATCCTAATGAAGAGAGAGGGAGGGAGGGAGAGAGAGAATGTGTACATGTATACAGATATATACAATGACCCTAAATAATAAGAAACTATAAATTTTGTTAGTCTAATTTGTTTAAGAAGGCAATTCAATTCATTTACATTTTAGAATATTTTTAAACATCAATTTTATAGAAGTCTCTGTGCTAGATGCTGAGAATTCTTTTTAAAAAAGCAGTTACTTCCCCCAAGAAGCTTGTATTCTCCTGGTAATAATAACATGTACATAGATTAGTAAATATATAATACATACAAAGTAAGTATTAATTGATTTAGGGGCGAGGGTGATAGCATTAAAAACTCAAGGAATCAGAAGGTGGTAGGAAAGAATACAAAAGTGCCAGAAAGGTTTCATCAAAATAATCAAAATTTCAAAAGGACCCTTAAAAGCACTTATTTTTAATTCATCTCAGGATTTGCTTATTTGAGTTCACATCTGTTAATTCTTTGAGGATGACAGATAAATGAGGCATTGCTGAAATATGAAATGTCACAAGACAATATATGATTACATGCCATTTTATCAATTCATAGGATCATTGTTCACCCAAAGGGTCAGGAAAATCTCCCTGAAGGAAGCAGAATTTGAACTATGAATTGAAAGATGGGTAGATTTCATGAGTATCAGGGAAGAAAGAGTTGTAATTTGCCTAGATGAAGAAAGGAAGGAATGAAGGAAAGAAGGAAGGAAGGAAGGAAGGATGGGAGCCAGGGAGGAAGGAAGACAGGGAAGAAGGGGGGAGTGTGATTTTATTTTCTAAATAATCTATCCTATAGGGGTTTGAGTTTTATAGTACTATGTTGATAGTATTTAATTGCTATTCATTTTTTTATAGTTTTTGCTGCTTTTTCTACGATCATTCCACAGTGATGTCATTTCAAGCTCTTCTACAATGACTTGTCCATAAGGTTTTGAGTAAGACTGGCCTCCTAGAACTGCACTGCCTTCATTTGAATTTCTTTTTCTTCAGTGATCATTTGTAGTCCTTTTATCCTGATAAAGAAACTTGATAGAGTCTTCCCCAAGCCCATCGAAGTGGCAGAATCAGAATTGTTGGCAATAAAGTGTACTTTTGTCATGTGAGAAAGAGGGTCAGCTAAGATTATTACCCCACCTCAATCTGAGTAAAATAAATTATAAGATGCCATATTTCTAGTCACTTATGAGGAAAGAAAACATTTTGTTTGTGCACTCTGTAAATAAGACCTGAATACCAACCCAAGTAGAACAGGATCTGTTAGAACTGGCTGAGGGATTTGATCATGCCCTATGGAATATAAATATTTTAAGGTAACTGGTACTGAAGAATTAAATGCCTGGTCGTAAGAATCAAATTTATAAAAAAAGTAAGAGCCATTGCCCAAATTGATAAATGATCAAGGGATATGAACAGTCAGTTTTTAAAGGAAGAAAATCAAAGCCATTTATAATTATATGACAAAATCATCTAAATTACTATTGATTGTTGTCAAACATTCAAAGAACAACTAATTTAAATTTTATATAAGCTAAGTGAAAAAATAGGTAA
Source organism: Phalanger gymnotis (assembly GCA_028646595.1). Lineage (NCBI taxonomy): Eukaryota > Metazoa > Chordata > Mammalia > Diprotodontia > Phalangeridae > Phalanger > Phalanger gymnotis. The sequence goes on along the minus strand of CM053624.1, from coordinate 187,920,117 downwards.
AGAAGGAATCTTACCAAATTCTTCCTATGAAAACAAATATGGTTTTGATGCCTAAGCCAGGGAAAGCAGAAATGGAAGAAAAAAAACCTATAGACCAATTTCCCTAATAAATGTTTATGTAAAAACATTTTAACCAAAATAGTAGCAAGGAGATCACAATAATATATTGCAAAGATTATATGCTGTGACTAGTTGGTATAAACATACCAGAAAAGCAGGGTTGGTTCAGTGTTAAAAAAAAACAACTTTAAAAATTACTAACTATATCAATAGCAAAAACAATAAAAATCATATAAGCATATCAATAGATCCAGAAAAAGCTTTTGATAAAGTACAACACCCATTCCTATTCAAAATATCTGAAAGCATGAAACTAAATTAGCTTTTCTTAAAATGATAAGTAGTACTTATCTGAAACCAAGAGCAAGCATTATCTATAATGGTGATAAACTAGAAGCTTTTCCAAGAAGACCAAGGGTAAAACAAGATTGTATGACAAATTTCCATTTTTTTTCAATATTGGTCCCAAGGTGAAATCTTACAGCCTTAGGAACAAAACACCCATTCCTGCAGTTGTGTATTGAGTAGCAGGAGCACATGTAAATTGTGAATATTTTTAAGGAATTTTGTGTAGGGAAGAGATGGAGTACGGTTTTGGCACATGTACTTATCAGCTGACTGCCACTGAAATGTCACTTATTGTTGTTAATTTTTGCATGGAAAAAAATGTATTGTTTGGCTTTTTTGTATTACCAAACCAACTTTCCATGAGACACTTTTACTTTCATTAGAGATCTATTAAAATTAAAACCAAAATGAAAATACTGGCAACATTTCCAATTAACAAAAGATCAGATTCTCCAAAGCATAAACCTGATACTGTTTCTTTTATTTGTCACATACAGTTCCAATTATTAGGCCAGGAACAAGCATTGAACTTTAAAGTAAAACAGCTCTCTCAAAGAAAAAAATGCATAATTTTAATTAAGCTGCCATTATATAAAAAAACTAATATTACCAATTTTTGTTATTTTTCAGTAGTTTCAATCATGTTTGACTGTTTGTGACCCCATTTGGAGTTTTCTTGGCAAAGATAGTAGAATAGTCTGCCATTTTCTTCTCCAGCTCATTTTACAGATGAGGAAACTAAGGCAAACAGAGTTAAGCGACTTGTCCAAGGTCACACAGCTGGTAAGTGTTTGGGGCCCAATTTGAACTCAGTAAGATGAGTCTTCCTGACTCTAGGCTCAGCACTCTATCCATTGTTCCACCTGGCTACCCATCATTACCATTACTTTTCAATATTGTAGTAGAAATGCCAGCTATAGTAATAAGATTAGGGAAAGTAATTGATGAGGAAACAAAATTATCACCTTTTGTAGATAATATGTTGGTATACTTACAGAACTCTAAAGAGGCAATTAAAAAGCTAGTTGTAATAATGAACAACTTTAGCAAAGTTGTGGGATATGAAATAAACCCATACAAACAATTGGCGTTTCCATATATTATCATCAAAACCAAGCAGGAAGATATAGAAAGAGAAATTCCATTTAAAATAACTACAGGTAGTATAAAATACTTGGGACTGTTCCTGCCAAGACAAACATAAGAACTATATGAACACAATTACGAAACACTTTCCTAACAAATAAAAACAGATCTAAGCATGGAAGAAAGATTAATTGTTCATGGGTAGGCTGAACCAATGTGATAAAATGTGGTAAAAACAGCAATATAACCTAAGCTGATTTATTCATTCAGTGCCATGCCAATCAAACTACTAAAGAATTATTTTATAAAGCTAGGGAAAAAGCAGCAAAATTTATCTGGAGGAACAAAAAGTCAAGAATATTAACGAAAACCTTTTTTTGTTTTTAAAGGGAAGAAGTCCCAGATCTCAAAATATACTACAAAGTGGTAATCATCAAAGCAGTCTGGCATGGGATAAGAAAAAAGTAATTGACTAGTGGAATAGATTAGTCACACAATATGCAGAAGTAAATGACCACAGTAACCTAAGGTTTGGTAAACCGAAAGATTCAAGCTTTGGGGCAAGAACTCAATATTCAACAAAAACTGCTGGGAAAACTGGAAAACTGTATGGAAGAAACTAGGCATAGACATGCCTCTCCAGCTGTATACCAAGATTAATTCAAAATGGGTACATGATTTAAACATAAAGGGTGATATGACAAGCAAATTAAGGGGGTGTGAAAAAAATTACTTGTTGATGGATAAGGAACAAGTTTATGACCAAACCAGAAATAGTACATCACAGAAGGTAAAATGGAAAATTTTGATTACATTAAAGTTATTTTTAATTGCACAAACAATACCAATGCATCAAAAGTTAGAAGAAAAACAGGAAATTAAGGGGAAAGTTTAATGGAAAGTTTCTCTGATAAAGACCCCATTTCTCAAGAAGATTCTAGGAAGGTAGTGGAATAAGGCAGAAAATTATCAGGCTTTCCTAAATTCCCCCATGAAAAATATAAAATAATGCCTTAAAGTGAATTTTGAATGCCAGAAATAATCGCAATTCAGGGTAAAGCAGGTGGCCTCCAAATACAAGTTGGGAGGATATTAAAAAGAGACCTGACCTCCCAGGGTGGTATTTTGGCTTGATTGAAGTGCAAATACTTCTAGACAATTACCTTGGAATTTAAGAACAAAAAGCCCTGGGGGCACCTGTCAGGTGGCAGCCTTAGCTTTTGCCTCACTGACCTTATGGGAGTCAGATAGCTAATCCAAGGAAGATTGTAGGGTCCTCCACTGGCTGTGGACATCAGGCTCAGGTGAGCTGACCAGACATGATCCCAAATTGTGGTTGCCGCTGAGAAGGAACAAGCACTCAGCAGTGAGGGCTGTAATAGAGGGGTGGGATCCCTAGTAGATGAAAGCACTTACAGGAGAGCAGAGTCTCTGGTTTTTGTCAGAGGGCAGAGGGGTGAACTAAAGCTGGCAAGCATAGGAGGAACTGTAGGGAACAAGAGCATTTATGGTGACAGTGTTACTGGGTGCCCTGGTCATGGCTCAGGGGAGGAGAGGAGTATCTGAGATTAGGCCCCTGGAATGACCTCAGAAAACAATAGCACAAAAAACCTGAAAACTGAGACATTATCTTGGACACCTCAGGACTAGAACCTGACTTTAACACAAAGTTAGTAGGCAAGAAATAAACTGTTAAAAATGTAAACAAAAGAGAAACAACCCAACCACAGGTAGCTATTATGATGATAGAGAAGATTTGTGTTCAAACTCAAAAAAGCAGAGTGAAGTTAAAACAGCTACTCCTTTTTTTTTGGAGGGGGGAAGGCAGGGCAATTGGGGTTAAGTGACTTGCCCAAGGTCACACAGCTAGTAAGTGTATGTGTTGGTAAGCAAAATGGCCTTTGTTTTGTTTGAGTAATTCAGTGTATTTCATTAAGCCTTACTGGGTGCTAAGCCCCAGGCCCAAACCCCTATTAGGTGTAAATCCTGTATGGGTGTGGATTGGCAACTAAGATGGGGCCCAAGGTGGGGCTAACTCCAGGGAGGGCCTAGTTTACATGTCTGGGACAGCAGAGGCTCTTAGACCACGTGGGTTTAAGTCCCCTTCTTTGTGATGATTTTAGGTCACATGGGTGAGTCGCATGTGTAACTCACCCCTGACACGGAAAAAGATATAAAACCAGGGGTTGGTCTCCTTTTCCTTGGAGCTCTTTGCCCAAGCAGTGGTGGCATGCGTGACTCTGGGCCAGCCCTTGTTCTGAGCTCCCTGGGCTGAACCTAGATGTTGGTAACTATGAATCTGTATTGGGTCTGTCTGTTGATGTTTATACTTTGTAATTTGCTCTGAAGTTCAGGGTGCTGGCTTTTTTCCCTGAACTAAGTGAATGATATTTGTATGCTGAATTAAAGTAAGCTTGTCAAACCCCTTCACCTTGTTTTCCTTAGTTAAGCAGATCAAAAGAACCTGTGCTGTTGGCAGTTTTCTGGGTGCTGGCTGTGGGTGGATCTTATACCCCCATAGAAGCTGCTAGCTGGATTGTTGAAACAGTGTATCAAGTGTCTGAGGCCGGATTTGAACTCCTGACTCCAAGGCTGTGCTCTAGTCACTTCACCATCTAGCTACCCCCAAAACAACTACTTCTATCTCAAAGAAAAAATAAAAAATGGTCACAAGCCCAAAGAGTTTTTGGAAGAGCTCAAAAAGGATTTTAAAAATCAAATAAGTGAGGTTGAGCAAAAATTAGGGAAAAAATAAGAGGAATGCAAGAAAATCAAGAAAATTATGAAAATTGGAAAAAAAGATCCAAAAACTTATGGAAGAAAATAATTTCTTAAAAATTACAATTGGGAAAGGGGAAGCTAATGACTTCATAGGATACCAAGAAATAATAAACACAATCAAAAGAATGAAAAATAAAAAAGAATGTGAAACATCTCATTAGAAAAGCAGCTGACCTGCTGTGAGGGCAAGCAAAGTGGGACTTTTTACTGTTTTTTCTTTTGGAGTGCTTCTCAGCACTAAGGCAATCAAGTGCCTTTGATTGAGTCTTGCCTTTGTTTGTAGGAAAGCCCACACCCTTTTGCTAATTAGATCATGAGAAGGGTGATGCCCTTGGCCCTGAAAAAGGGCATATATATCCAGAGGATATCCATTGAACTCAGGATCAAGAATTGAGAATCTATAACTCTCAGAACTGCAGGAGGAGAGGTTTTGCATAGGGGCTTACTCATTGGAAGAGTGTTCCTGTGACTTGGCTCTGGGTGACTGTTAAGGAGCCCCCCAGGCTTTGAAAACCCAAATATTGGTGCTTTTCTCTCTGGTAATTATGTATATGTTGCTATGGACAGACAGAAGTCTTGACTGCTGATTTGTGTTTGTATAAGTTGCTTTGTTTATATAATTTCTGCTTGTAATTTCTGTTTTTATTTGCTCTGAAGTTCAGAGTGCTGACTTTTGATATGTGTATGTTTAATTAAAGTAAGATTGTTAACCCCTGAAAGTTGCTTTCCTTAGAAAAGAAGATCAAAGGACCTGTGCTAGCAGCCCTCCTGTGTGCACCTCCACAGTAGCTGCTAGCAACATTGTTTTTACACCTGGAAAAAAGATTGAGAAGAGACAGCATAAGAATTGTTGGACTACTTGAAAGTTATGATCAAAAATGAGTAGACAATATACTTCAAGAAATTATTAAGGAAAAATGCCCTGAAGTCATAGAACAAGCAGGGAAAATAGAAATCAAAAACATCCACCAATCAACACCTGAAAGAGATGCCAAGATGAAAACTAACAAGAACATCATAGTCATAGCTAAATTTTGAAGCTCCCAGGTCAAGGGGAAAATACAACAAGCAAGTAGTAAAAAATTAAATTAGATAGAACACAAGATTTAGCAGCTTCTATCTTAAAAAAAAACAGAGGGAACAGAATGTTATAATCTGAAGAGCAAAAGAGCTGGGTTTTCAAACAAGTATAAATTAGTCAGCTGAATGTAGCCCAGAGTGGGAAAAAAAAAAGAATACTTAACGAACTAAAGAATTTTCATATATTTGTGAAGAAACAACCAAAACTCACTGAAAAATTTTACCTTCTAGATTCAGGAGAAACACAAGAAAGTCAACATTAAAGGTCAATTATTAAGGTTTTAATAGAGGAAAAATGTTTACTTCTTCTATGGGAAAACTATCTATAATGCTTAAGAATGTCATTATTACTTGGGTAGTTTGAAAGAGAATACAGAGATAGGAGGCTTGGGGTTGAATTGAGTATGATGAGATGATCCTAAAAAATAAATTGGATAGGGGGAGGTAAAATGGAGCAATTATCTCATACAAATGAAGTGGAAATGGAAGAAATGTTACATTAGAGGCAGGAGGGAGTGGAGGGCTGGTAGTGCTAGATCCTTATTCTTAGAACCCTATTCTCATCAGAACTGGGTTAAAGAAAGAATAAGATAGACAGATAGACAGACAGACAGACAGACAGACAGACGGACAGACAGACAGACAGACAGACAGACAGACAGACAGACAGACAGACAGACAGATAGATAGATAGATAGATAGATAGATAGATAGATAGATAGATAGACATCTATAAGGGTATAAAAATCTTAAGAGAAATAGAAGGGAGAAATAGGATATGAGAAGGACTTTTAGAAGAGAGTGCAGATCAAGAAATAGGAGTCTAAAGGGATGGATTCATAGAAGGAGTTGGATTAGGGAGGCAGTGGCTAGAAGTCACTTAGACATTTGAGGAGGGATAAGGTAAAAAGAGAGGGAGAGAAGGATAAACAGTGAGGAAAAATACGATGGAGGAAAATACACAACTAGTAATTATAACCTTGAATGTGAAGGGGATAAACTCATCCATAAAATGTAAACAGAGCAGAATGGATTAAAAACTAGAATCCAACAATATATTCTTGACAAGAGATACATTTTAAAAATAAGAGATACATATAGAGTAAAAATAAAAGTCTAGAGTACAATTTATTATGTTTCAGCTGATGCAAAAAAAAGAAAAATCAGGAGGAGCAATCATGATTTCAGACAAATTTAAAGCTAAAAATATTTAATTAAATGAACAGGGAAACTACATTATGCTAAAAGGTAGCATAGGTAATGAAGTAATAATACTAAATTATTAAATAATACTAAATCAATACTAAACCTATATGTATCAAATGATATAAATTCAAAATTTTTAAAGGAAAAGCTAGATGAATAATCAGTAGAAATAGTCAAACTGTAATAGGGGAGGACTTAAGCTTTTCCTCTTAGAACTATATAAATATAACCAAAAATAAATGAGAAAGAAATCAAGGGATTGAATAGAATTTTAGATAGGCTAGCTATGATAGATATCTGGAGAGAACTGAATGGTAATAAATATAACTTTTTTCAGCAGTATATGGTACCTTTACAAAAAAAATGACTTTTAGAGCATAAAAACTTTGTAGCTACATGCAGAAAAGCAGAAATATTAAATTCATCCTTTTCAAATCACAATAAAATGAAAATTGTACTTCATAATGGAACATAGAACACAGATTAAAAATTAATTAGAGAATAACTTAATCTTAAAGAATTAGAGGGTTAAAGAACAGGTCATTAAAATAACAAATAATTTTATTAAAGAAAATAAAAATAATGAAACAACATATCAAAACCTATTGGGTGCAGCAAAAGCAGTATCCAGAGGAAAGTTTGTACCTCTAAATGCTTACATCAATAAAACAGAGAAAGAGCAGACCAATGAATTGGGGATGCAATTTTAAAAAACTAGAAAAAAAACATTTAAAATTCCCAATTAAAGACCAAGTTAGAAATACTAAAAACTAAGAATTTAAGAAACATTAAGAATATAAGAAAATCACTGAATTAATAAATAAAACAAGTTGATTTTATGGAAAAAAGTTTAAAAGATAAACTATTGGTTAATATAACTTAAAAAAAGAGCAGGAAAACAAATTCCTAGTATCAAAAACGAGAAGGGTGACTATATAATAAGATTAAATCAAAGCAATTATTAGGAGTTATTTTGCCCAATCATATGCCAAGAAATTCAAGAAATTAAGTAAAATGCAAAAAATATTTACAAAAATATAAACTGACTAGAAAAAAGAAATAGAAAATCTAAATAAGCCTATTTTAGAAAAAGAGATTGAATGCATGTTATGTTAATGAAAATGGGAAAATATTTCTCATCTATTAAGCCCATGTGATCTGCCTGGGACCCTAAGTCACATGAGTCTGTAGTGGAAGGAGCTTACTGAATGGGTGGAGCAGGAAAGGATGGAGTAGGAAGCTAGAGTGAGTCAGAGACAGTGGGAATGGAAGCTTGGAGAGAGAGAGAGAGAGAGACAGAGAGAGAGAGAGAGAGAGAGACAGAGACAGAGACAGAGACAGAGAGAGAGAGAGCAGGCAGCAACAGCTAGCATGAGTGAGAGAGGGAGTGATTTTGTTTAAGGGAGTCTGCTTTTGGGAAGGCCCTGATGGAGGGAAGGCTTGGGGATGGTGGTGCCCCCTGCATTGGTGATGTCTATAGACTTCTTGGTTACTATGATGGATTTGGCATTCTGGTGTTAGAATAAATGTTTTGGTTTCATCTTCTGTGGAGAGAGTCTGTTATATTCTGCAATTCAGAAATATGCTGGCATATTCATAGCAGCCACTGTGTGTATCACATTGGCATTGCAAAAGGCCATAAATGAGCTTCTTAAGAAAAAAAATCAGGATCAGATGAATTTACAAGTGAATTTTACCAAATATGTAAAGATCGACTAATTCCAATATCAAATAAATTATCTGGAATAATAGGCAAAGAAGGCATCCTATCAAACTCCGTTTATGAAACAAATATGGCACTGATACCTAAACCAAGAAGAGCAAAAACAGATAAAGAAAATTGTAGACCAATATGATTAATGAATTTGGATGTAAAAATCTTAAATAAAATACTGGTCAAGAGACTACAACATGTATTACAAAGATTATTCATAGTAAGCAAGTAAAATTCATACCAGGAATGCAGGAACAGTTTAACATAAAGAAAATTATTAACATAATTGATATCAATCAAAAGTAACAAACACCATATGAGTATGAAAAATTATGAAAAGTCTCTTGGAAAAAATACATTTATTTCTGTTAAAAAACAGTTGAAAGCAAAGGATAAAGGGATTTTTCCTTAAAACTGTAAGAAGCATCAACCTAAAAACATCAACAAATATTATTTGTAATGGAAATAAGCTAGAATCCTTCCCAATAAGATAAAGAATGAAACAAGGATGCCAATTATCAACAATATTATTCAATTCAATATTGTATTAGAAGTGCTAACATTATCAATAAGAGATGAAAAAGGAATGAAGGATTGAGAATGGGCAGTGAGGTAATAAAACTATCTCTTTTTGGAGATGATATGATGATAAATCCTAGAGATTCAAGTAAAATGGTATTAGTAAAGTTGTAAGATATAAAATAAACCCACATAAATCATCAACATTTCTGTACATCATCAACAAAACCCTATAAGAAGAGATAGTAAGAGATACTCCATTTAAAATAACTAAAGACTGTATAAAATACCTGGGAGTATACTTGACAAGACAAATCCAAGAACTACATGAACTAAAAATACTTTTTATGCAAATAATGTCAGATTTAAATAATTGGAGAAATGTTCATTGTTCATGGATGGGCAGGCCAATATAATAAAAATGACAGTTCTACCTAAACTAATTGATTTGTTTAATATAATCCCAATTAAATTACTAAAATTTATTTTATTGAGCCAGAAAAAAAGTAATGAAATTCATTGGGAAGAAGAAAAGGTCAAGAATATCAAAGGAATTAATAAAAAAAATTGCAAAAGTAGGAGGTTTAGTAGTACCAGGTCTTAAACTATGTTATAAAACAGTAATTATCAAAACTGTCTGGTACTGGACAAGAAATAGAAAGATGGATCAATGGAATAGGATAGAAATAAAATACACAATAGTAAATGATGATAGTAACCTTATGTTTGATAAATGTAAAGATTTAAGTTTTGGGGATAAGAATACACTTTGGTAAAAAAATAAAAAAATGTTGGGAAAACTGGAAAGCAGTCTGGCAGAAACTGAGTATAGACTAGTACCTTACGTCATCTGCCAAGATAAAGTTAAAATGGATACATGACCTAGATATGAAGGGAAATATCAAAAGAAAATTAGAAGAACATGGCACATACTACCTATTAGACTAATGGATAGGAGAATTTATGAATAAAGAAGAGCTAGAGAGCATTGTGAAATACAACACGGATAATTTTGATTACGTTAAATTAAAGGAATCTTTTTGTGGGCTTTGTTGTTGTTTTTTAAATAAAAACAATCTAGCCAAGTTAGAGAGCAGAAAATTGGGGGAACTTTTTATAGACAGTTTCTCATATCTTAAGTATGCAGAGAACTTTGTCAAATTTATAAGAAGATGAGTCATTCCCCAATTGATAAATGCTCAAAGGATATCAACTGGCAGTTTTTCAAGGAAGAAATCAAAACTATAGTTATATTTTTAAAATGCTCCAAATCATAACTGATCAGAGGAATGCAAATTAAAAGCAACTTGGAGATATCATCTCAAACCTATCAGATTGACTACATGATAGGAGGGAAAAATGACAAATGTTGGAGAGGGTATGGAAAAAAATTGGGAGATTATACATTGTTGGTGGAAATGTGAACCATTTTGGAGAGCAATCTCGAATTATGCCCAAAGAGTTATTAAATTGCCTATACTCTTTGACTCATCGATACCACTATTAGGTCTGTCCCAAGGTGATCAGGTAAAAAGGAAAAGAACCTATATGTTCTAAAACATTTTATAGCAGTTCTCTTTGTGGGGGCAAAGAACTGAGTCCTCAAAGGACTCTCGTGAGTCCTTTGTAATTGTCTTAGATCATTGTACTACTGAGAAGAGAGAAGTCATTTGTATTTGATCATCACACAATGTTGCTGTTACTGTGTACAATGTTCTCCTGGTTTTACTCACTTCACTTTGCATCAGTTCATACAAGTCTTAACAGGTTTTGCTGAAATGTGCTTGTCCATCATGTCTTATTGCACAATAGTATTCAATTCCATTCACATGCCACAGTTGTTCAGCTATCCCTCAATTGATAGGCATCCCCTCAATTCCAAAGTTTTGCCACCACCAAAAAAGCTGCTATAAATATGTTCATACATGTAGGTCCTTTTCCCTTAAAATATGATCTCTTTGGGATACAGACCTAGTAGCAATATTGCTGAATCAAAAGGTATGCACAGTTTGGTTGCCCTTTAGGCATACTTCCAAATTGCACTACAGAATGATTGGATCAGTTCACAACTCTACCAACAGTGCATTAGTATCCCAATTTTCCTACATCCTCTCCAATATTAATCATTTTCCTTTTCTGTCATATTTGCCAGTCTGACAGGTATGAAATGGAACCTCAGAGTTGTTTTAATTTTCATTTCTCTAGTCAAAACTTCTTCATATAAATATAGACAGCAATCTGAAAACTGCCTGTTTATATCCTTTGATCATTTATCAGTTGGGGAATACCTTGTATTCTTATAAATTTGACTCAGTTCTCTATATTAAGTGTCCTTTAAAACTTTAGTTTTTCCACTTGCAACCCCTTTCTGCCCAAGAAATTTTTAACTGACCCCGGATATATAGGTATATAAAATAGGTGTACAAATCAAACATTTACTAATAATAAATCATAAGGAAATTTATTTTAAAACAATTCTTTGATATACATATTTTACCATTTATTAAAGAAGAAAGTAAATTTGCATACTAATGAGATGGACTGCTTGCTTATTTTTACATAAAGAATTAAATCTTGATGTAATATTTGATACAAATATTTTGGTTGCTGTGCATTCAGAAACCTTTTACTGTTGCCAAATTTTTCATGATCCCCATATTCAGTTACATGACCCTATAATGGGGTGATGACCCATGGTTTAAAAAGTGCCGCTTGTATAAGAGAAATGAGGCTTTTTAAAGAGACATTGGCTGTAAAGATTTTTCACCAGCTTTCTGCTTTCCTTCTAATCTTGGTTCCATTGGTTTTGTTTGTACAACTCCTTTTTATTCTAATATAATCAAAATGTTCTATTTTACATTTCACAGTGCTCCCTATATTTTGTCTGGTCATGACTCTATAATCCACTTAACTTCTTCTTTAAGAATTGGCTGCTATGCCACTTGGTGTCAATATGTAATATGTTAAGTATTGATATCATTTCATTGTCTATGGTGCTTTTTAGCAAGATGTAGTTTCTTTCCTCATCTCTTTTAATAAGGTCTATTTTTTGTTTTTATTTTGTGTGAGATCAGGATTGCTACCTCTGCTTTTTTTACTTCAACTGAAGCATATTTTGCTCCAGCCTTTTATTTTACTCTGTGTGCATCTCTCTGCTTCAAATGCATTTCTTGCAAGCAACATATTATAAGATTCTGGTTATTAATCCACTCTGCTATCTACTTCCATTCTAAGGGCAAGTTCATCTCATTCACATTCATAGTTATGATGACTAATTTAAGCAACTTGAGGTCAAAACCATAATTTTGCCTTTCTTTGTATCTCCAGCACAGTTCCTGGTATATAGTAATCATTTAACATATGCTGATTAGCGATATAGAACATTGATTCATATTTTTATATCTTCTCAAATCTCCCATGATTTTCCCCTCCTCTTATTCTCTCAGAGGAGAGCCTTCCTTCATATTTCACTGGAAAAAATTGAGGTCATTCAGAGAGGTTCCTCTTCTCTTCATCTCACATCATTCAGATGCATTGTACTACTATCTCTTCCTTCATCCTTGACTCAAATGAAGAAATGGCCCTTTTGCTAAATTAATTCCTTGCCATGTATGCACAAAATCCATGCCATCTTCTTCAGCATAATACACCTTTTATCACCACTAATCTCTCACATTAATCTTCAGTCTCTCTCTACGTGTTACTACATTTACCTACTTACTACCTCCAAACATGCCCACGACTCCTCCATCCTCAAAAACTCTCTCACCCCATCGATCCAATCATCCTAGAAATTATCTCACATCTCTCCTCTCTTTTGTGGGTAAACTCCATGAGAAGGCTTTCTACAATCAATGTCTCCCCTACCTTGCCTCTCACTGTCTTCATGACTATCAGCTCATCATTCAACTGAAACTGCTCTCCTTAAAGTTACCAATGATCTCTTTGTTGACAAATCAAATGACTTTTTTCTCAATTGTCATCCTTCATGATCTATGACACTGTAGATCTTCCTCTTTTCCTTGATACTCTCCTTTCTAGGTTTTTTTGGGGGAGTGACACTGCTCTCTCCTGGTTCTCCTACCTGTCTGACCATTCCTTCACAATCTCTTCCTGGATCTTCACTCCAATTATGCCCACAAACCATAGATATTCCCAAGCCTCTACTGCCAACTAGGTACAAGGCACTGTTCTAGGTGCTGAAAATTCTTCAAGGAACAGATTCCTTGGCTTTCTCTGTGATATTTTATTGGCCTCCAGGTGAAGTCACACAGTCCCTTTGAGGTCACAAAATGGTCAAAGAGACCTGTTCAGAAAATCTCTGCGACCTATGCAGGGTTATTTCTATTGATCCTCCCGATGTTTATCAGATGATAGGATAGATTGTCCCTTCTGTTATGAACATCTTTTTCATCTTTCTAAAGTTCCCCTATGTATTGTTCAAACCTCCTCAAAGGGAGGGAGAGGTTGGATGAATCACAACTAGCAGGACTGCTAGTTGGCAATGTTGATACCTGCAACAGATTAGATTGCTCTCAGTATAGCCATAGAAGTAGAAGAGGCAGCCAGTGTTTCAAATTTATTAATTTAAAAAAAATAAAAAAGGAGATTTGGTTACAGTAGCACTTTACTGCAGGAGATTTTGCAGCATATTGCAAAATATCCAATGTCCCAGTGTCTGCCTTTCAGATCTTTAGTGTATAGAGAAGCCGTTTACTACCCCTTTCCTGGGAGCCAAGTGCTTAACTAATATCTGTCCCATTCCCTCTTCCCTTTTTGATCAGATTGTTATATATAAATATATAGCATTGTATATACACATGTGTGCATATGTGTAAGTATATATTTGTCTGTATATATATATGTGTATGAATGTATGCATATACACACAAGGTTGTGCTGTTAAATATTTAACAGTTATCTTTCTGGTTTGTACCTGAATGGAGTAACAGGCGACTATAGAAGACAAAAAAACCTGCATATTCAGGACTCTAAACAATTAAGAAATTATTGAGAATTTTGAGAAGCTTATTTATAGAAGGAGTCATTTGCTTTATAAGGATTGTTATGTTTTCCTTGGTATTTCAGTAAAACTCATTAATTTTGTAAAGAATATGTTCACAAAATAGTTGTTGTCAGCACACAATGAGAGATTTTCCCTGCTTTTAGGGTGGGGACTTTGAGAGAAGTGAGGATTCCCATAAAGTATACATGAGTTCTTTATCTTATTAAAATGGCTGATGGAAAGATTACATTCTGGAGCCTGTTACCTCTCTCTGGCAACAGTAGGAAGCAGGGTGCCAGTCATGTAACAAATCCAGTTTCATATTCTGTGATTATAAATCTTGATATAATTTTCCTCTGTACTATTTTACATCCAGTTTAAGAATGATCAGGGTTTGTACTATTCTTCCTTTTTCAAGAGGTCTCCGTCAACAACTCCTAGGTAGTAGTGGTGGGGATGGGGAGGTTAGAGATTCTATACTTCTCTTGGTCTTCAGAACCACATTCCTGAAATGATCATTCATTTGGGGAGGGAGAGAATGAGAAAGTTTGAGAACCAGTTGCATTTATTAATTAAGTTAGGGACTATATCTATTATTTCATGGGTAGAAGGAATACCTAGGCAAGGAAATCATCTATCACATGAGAATTGGCACTCTCTCTGAAATTTATAAATTATCTCTCCTGGATCTATTTTCCAGGTCAGTGGTTTTCCCAATGAGATATTTCACATTGTCTTCCATTTTTTCATTCCTTTGGTTCTGTTTGATAATGTCTTGATTTCTCATCAAGTCACTAGCTTCTACTTGCTCCAATCTAATTTTTAAGGTAGTATTTTCTTCGGTGGTCTTTTGGACCTCCTTTTCCATTTGGCTAATTCTGCCTTTCAAGGCATTCTTCTCCTCATTGGCTTTTTGGAGCTCTTTTGCCATTTGAGTTAGTCTATTTTTCAAGGTGTTGTTTTCTTCAGTATATTTTTCAGTATTTTTTTGGGTCTCCTTTAGCAAATTATTGACTTGTTTGTCATGGTTTTCTCGCATCCTTCTCATTTCTCTTCCCAATTTTTACTCTTCTTCTCTAACTTGCTTTTCCAAATCCTTTTTGAGCTCTTCCATGGCCTGAGACCAGTTCATGCTTTTCTTAGAGGCTTTTGTTGTAGGCTCTTTGACTTTGTTGACTTCTTCTGGCTATATGTTTTGGTCTTCTTTGTCACT
>CM053624.1:187873928-187904605 GCA_028646595.1 Phalanger gymnotis | reverse complement strand
TGGTTCATGAATCTGTTTCTGTGGAGCCTAAATAAATGTTTTATTGCGTTCTACTTAGAGAATCTCTCATACCTTGCGATTTCGAACCATTCAAACATATACATGATTATATTTGAGATTATAAATTCAGCCTTCTTACTTCAGTTGTTGATAAGTCAATAAATCAATTAGCATTTATTAGTGTTTGTTATATGCCAAAACCTGTAACATAGGTTAGGAATACCAAAGAAAAAATGTGGCAGTTCTTGCCTCTCAGGAACTTCCATTCTATTAGAGGAATATGATAAATTCACAGGTAAATAATAGAGAATATATACAAATACAAGTCATTTGAATCACTAACAACTAAATGAATTGGAAAGGCCACTAGAAGGAGATGAGACATGAGCTGAGCCCTAACGGGAGCTAGGGATTCCAAGAGGGGAAAGTGAGTAGGGAGATCATTCAATGAATCAGAGAATTATTCAGTGCTTACACATGGAGGAAGGCAGTGGAATGTTGGGTATAGGGAACTCCGTAGAGACCAATCTACTGAAATGTAGAATAAGTAAAAGTGAAACAAGCTTAAAAAAGATGGCTAGAAGCATATTGTAAAACAAAATCTTAGAATGCTGCATTTTACCCTAAAGGAGATAGGAAGCCACTGAAAATTTATGAGCAGAAGGGTGCCATAGTAACACCTGTGGTATATGAAAAGTATTTTGACAGCTGTGTGTGGATAAATAAGAGAAGGGAGAGAATGAAAGCAGAGAGACCAATTACAAAGCCACTGTAACAACTCAATACGTACAAAGCAATGAACCCTTGCATAACATAGATACCTACTCTTGCTGGCTCACTCAACTTACACTCACACCAGTAGGTCAAGCATTCCCAGAGGGAGGCATGGCTACAACTCACTACTCTTTCTGAGGGTACTAGTGGCAACCCTGGAGTGTAGAAGATGCACATTATCACTTGCCAAAATAGTTCCTGAGTCCCCACCACTGCATATCCCATTTATACAAAATTAGACAACATAATACTACTAATTTTTAGACATGAAGCATTTACTTAGCAACAAAACAAAAGCAGGAATATTCACAACTTCTACTCAGTAGAAGACAATCAAGTTACTTAATAGAAAGTAAAAGCTTGTTGTTTGTCCTTCATTGTCAAAGAGGATCATGACCAAGAGGATATTAGGGAGGTGATACCATCACATGCAAGTCAATTGGATTTAAGTGAGAGAGGGTTGGGGAAAGTCACAAGTCTCACTTTCTCCTCCAGAGCCAGATGGGTCCAGTGGCTAGATACAGATCAGGATGACTGAAAATGGCCCTGGATACAGTGGGAGACCTTGGCCTTTTTAAGCTAAGGTCTTTAACAGGTCTCAGTTTGACTGAGACAACACCCGTTCAGTGATTAAGGCTAGGTAAGAAATGAGCAGAAGGTAAAAGGAAGAATAATAAAAAGATCACAATTTAACAATGAATCTAGGTCACACTTTCCCACTATTGCCTATGAGGTACCGGGAAATACATGAGTAGGGAAGTCTACATATGACTACAGCAACTCATAACTCTGGACCGCAAGTCTTGATGTCCTTATTGCTTCAGGAATAACACAAAAAAGGTTCTCTGCTAGCTGTTCCCCCTCTGGTCCTCCTTGTTCTCATCTTCAATTCTTGAGTTGATGAAGCAGTAATGACCTCTTTTTCATTCATAGCCACTCTTAATAAGATATTTTAAAAATAAGCTATTATTTTGTTCTTAAATAACAAGCATTCTTTAAGTCACCAAACTACCGAGCTCCTCAGATCATCAAATAACAGGAGTTTTGGCTTTGTCCAACTAAGATCAAGCCTCTTCTCTCAGCAAAGCATAGCTGACAGGAAAACAATGGCAGCAGCAACAATAACCAGATACAAAGCCTGTCATTCATTCTTCCCTCTGAGATTTTTCCCGTCTCTCAGACTTGAGATGTCACTAGAGAGCATCAGCTCAAATACCTTTGTCCACTGCAGCAATGTTTAGCTCTCCTTCAATGAGCTTCAAGTAGCTTCTTCAGCCTTTCTCTAGCCCATCAGCAAAGTCATGCTTTCTAATCAGCAGCTTTCCAGTGGAGAAATTGAAGAATCGTCTGTCTCAGATGAAGCCTTCTATGTCCTCTTTTCTGGCTTCTCTTGACTCCTATTGGCAGCTTACTCTCTTCTTTTTTTTTTTATCTGTTTCTGTTGGTTTTTCTCCTTGTGAATTCTTATATCTTCCAATGCCTCAAATCAGAGCCTCTTGGTGGTCAGTGACTCATAATTATCTTATGATTTAAAATTTAAGAAATTCATCTTTTTGTCACGCATGAACCTAATAGCCCTTATATAATATTTCCATAATCCCCAAAGATGTATTTGATTTACAGTGTCCTGATTTTATAGAAACTCACACACAAATATAGTATGGATATATATGTAGATATTATATTTACACTAATGACTATATGAGGGAAGAAGACATAAAGCAATATGGGAGTACTTCCAAACATTATCTCCCATTCTATCTCTTCCTCCACATTCACTTATTTAACTTTAACCAAATTCTTTCTCCACTCCAAGGCTTTTGTTCCCCTAGTCTTCTTTCACAATAGAAATGACAATCCTGGTTCTCCATATGTTCCAGGGCAAAACACCTAGATCTTACAAAAGACTCTGCCTTTTTAGGGAACTGGTATTCTTCTGGTCCATTGCTTTCTGTTGGGTTTTTGAGTATGTGGGAAAGTTTTCTATTGGCTTGTCTCAGGATTTTTCATCCAGGACTCTCAGTACCTTAAAAATCTTTTCTGTATTTCACTTAGAGTAATGATAAGGATAATTAATTATTCATATGATCTTTAGATTATAGATTTAGAGATGGGAGGGACTTGAGAGGTCATCTAATTCAACCCTTGCATTTTATTTATATTTATTTTAATGTTCTTTTTTAAAATTATAAACCTAATAAAAACTGTAGTTCTTGTCATTGCTTCCTCAGACTTTGCATCATTCCTAATCTCACTTTCACTAAGTCATCCAACAGTGGAAGAGATAGAGCCTCTCCAATGTTTGCTGCTTTAAATGCTAGGTCTTCCTAAGATCAGCAGCTGTAGCAGCATCGTTTTCTTGGAATGAGAATTGGCAGGATGCTCAGTTGATATAGGTCAGTGATGGTGTATCAGACTAAATATGGCATTACATCATGGTTTTGCTTTCTTCTTGAACTTTCATTTCTTCCGTGTGTGGACTGAGTATTAATATAAAACATAAACCAAATGGACATTAACACCAAGACATTCCACATAGACCATAATAATCAAAGGGAAAAGATTCTAAGACAAGATAAGGTGAAACTGCCCTAAACTTCTCAGCTTTTCTTCTCTCCTCACGAAGTACTCCTGTCACTACTCACATGACCTTCTCATGCCAAGTAAAACAATGTTCATATGAGGGTCACTTGAACCAGAAGAATTTGTCAATTCTGCTAATCATTACCTGTAGATATTTTGTCCACTGACTCTCCTAACATAAGTATCTCTCTATACCAATGGTAGTATCATTATTAGCTACCAATTTGTCATACAACAGCAATGTGTGTCTTCATCCTGGCAACTCCAAATGCAACTACTATCAATGACTCACCTTTTTAACTGCTTTGACAGTAATGAATTTGGCAAAAATGTTCCTTCTGGTGTTAGGAATACCTATTCCTGTATCTTTCTCCACCTTTCAACCATGCAAAATCCCAATGATTTCAACAACTCTGCAGGGTGACAATATAGCTTCTAACATTGGTAATTATATAACCATTGTCATCCTGGGAATAATACACTGTGTACTCAACAGCTTTGGCAAAGGGCCTAAAGAGAAAATATTTTGGAAGAGATCTTTACCAATGACTAATACAATACCGAAAGCAGAGTTGATTTGTCTTTCACTCAAAGATATTTATAAAAACTTTCTTATACACACCAGTTTCCTAAAGTATCTTACTAATGAACTTTTGAACATAATACAAACTGGGGGTTATCCTGCCTGTGAATACCAAGTATTGCTAAGTGGTATAAACTGCTGTGACACTACTTAAGCTTCCTTTTTTCAGATTTGAAAAATATTCTTCAGCCTTTTTCAATTTTATTATCATTTTTGAGGTATCTTACATTTACATCATCATCATTTTCAATTATTATCTTCTCTATCCTCTATTTAGAGAGCCATTCCCTTGTAACAAAGAATAAGAAAGGGAAAAAGAAAAGCAGTTCAGCAAAGTTAACTGACGCTTTGAACTGAATATATTCAACATTCCACACCCATATTTCCCCATCTCTTTAAAAAAGGGAGAATGGCTAACTTAAAGAGGCTTTTCTTGTTGACTATGCACTCAGTGAGCAAGGTTATTGTCTGGGACCTCAGTCTCTTTACCTCAGTTTCTTTATATCAGGCGGCCAGATAAGATTCATTCCAGTTCTAACTCTTTGATTCTATGAATGCCACTTCACAGGCTGAACAAGAGTTGCTTTTCCTGACCTGATTTTCAGATCACATGGAATGCACATTTCCTAGGTTCTGCTGACTCTGGTGGCAAGAGCTCTTCACCTTAGTGTTACCGGCAATGTTGATCCTAGGAGCTGTTGCTTTAATTAAGGCTATCTAAATAGCCACAGCAATGGGGGAAAATCTATCAAGAATTGAGTTGTAATGACATGTTAATTTCTTCTGAAGTTAAAATTCCTTGAAAAAATTCTATTCACAGTTTCGTCAATGCAGAAGTCTAAAATACAGACTTTTATACTTGTCCAATTTCCATGTATCCTCCCCCTCTTCTTTCCCCTCCTTACCGCCTCCACCCTAGAAAATGTATTCTCAATCAATCCCCCAGGAGGCAAAAGTAGACTCAACTTGGAGGGTAGCCCAGCAACATTTCATCTAGGTCAGTTTTGAATTGGCCTTTATAAAAAGAGTGTGCTTATGGCCTCTCTAGTTTCAAGGCCATCCTATGCAAGAGTCCTAACTCATTATGGTTTTGTGGTTAGCCAGCTTATCAAAAATCATATTACTAGAACTGAAGCCCTGTTAGGTTCTACAGATTTGGTCCCAGTGACAGACTGTGTATCTCATCACCAGAAGGCTGGACGTTAGGGGAATGGATTCCGAGGCCACAATATCAACATTCTTATTAACAAATATTTTTAAAAATATGTAGCATTATCGCTACCAAAATGGATTTAATAATAACAGTTCTGTATCAATAATAGATGAATAAAATTAGGAACTTTGTAAATGAGGATAATTTTTGGAAAAAAACTCAAAGAAGTCACTGGGGTGAAATGTCTGTTGCTTATCACATATGTAACTTTCTTCTCTAAGTGGTTAATATAGTATTATGAAATAGGTTTATATTTTCCCTTTCCTTTCCTTTCCTTTCCTTCCTTTCCTTTCCTTCCTGTGTTTTCATTAGTATAAGAACATCCCAGGAGTTGTCATTTGTCCAAAGTCACATAGCCAATATATGACAAAAGGAGGACTTAAATCCTGGTCTTCCTAACTCTGTGGCCAACTCCTTATTTACTATATCATAATATCTTTCTCACATTTGTTCTTAAACATCTAAAAAGAATACCTTAGTAATAAATATGGCTTTATAAACAAAAATGGGGTTCAGCACTGCTTTTGGATTATTCAAGTCTTTCTATCACACCTTCCTACTCCAAGAAATTGATCATTATACTGTCAGATTGAATTTGCCTGTGACTAACATCTCATTGGTACCCTTTGCCCCTCTAATTTGACCCTCTGACCAGAGGGAAGGGCTATGGGCTCCAAGGTCTCTATTTAAGAAAGGAGCTAGGCATGGTCTTTTCTCAACTTCCCTCCAGCTCCACTGCTTTGGAGCTTCTTTGGACTTCTCCATCACACGCTGTTCTCTATCATATTTTATCCTTCCTCTACTCCCTTCGGTTTTTTAGCTTCCTTTTGTCTGTCTTCCCCCATTAGTTTGTAAATGTCTAGAGAGCAGAAGCTATTCTTGTTTGTATTTTTATCACCAGTACTCAGTACAATACTTGCCACATAGTAGGCACTTAACGCGTGGTTATAGCCTGCGAAACAACATCAGGGCAGACTCTCAGGGGACCAGTACAGTCTGTGCCACCTTTCAGCCTGCACAGCTGATTCCTGTTATTTGTTATCTTACAGGTTCTGGACTCTACTCTGCTGCTAACCAGCTGTGACTTCCTCAGGAGAGTCATTCAGCCTGCCTGAGGCTCACTTTTCTTGTTCTTAAAATGCAAAAGCTGAATTAGATAGTCTTTAACATGCTCTTCAACACCAAAATTGTGGAATCCTATGGGCTTAAAATTTTTTTTTGGCATGCTCCTGCATAGAGTGGGTGAAAAACATGCATCTTGATTATATCTCCAGATAAAGACAGCCTATTCCTGCTTAGAATGTGGTGGTATCATAGCCTGTATTTTGGTATTTAATTATTACATTCTCAGAGTAAATACACTGGTGCCAAATTCTAAAAATGAAGATGAGAAAATGCCAAATGTTGCTTTATTTGGTCTTCTGATCCGCTGTGTCCTGTATAACTATGCTTTGTTAGAAAGGGTTGGATTCTAAGAAGAGATAAAGGGAAAATGATAATAATGGATGAGAAAACACTGGGGCTACTATTCTCCAAATACCATATGAAGCTAGCATGTACTTTGTGCAAAGGTTTGTGTTCTACAGCATGGCTAGTCAAAGAGGCAGCAAGACACAAATTCAAGTTTTGCCTCTGAAACGTATTAACTGTGTGAGTTTCTAAAATCATTAAATTACAGGTGCTGATCTACCTTGGTTGAAAGATAACCCTCTTCATGAGTTCCCCATAAAATCCTAGGTCTGTTTAAAAAAAAAGAAGAGAAAAGAAAATCTTAATAATTTTTTATATTTTTACATTATAGTCATATATTGCAAGTAAGAAACCTAATTTTTTTCTGTTTCTTGATGTCAGTACCTCAAAGATTCATAAGTTTATCCAGTTCAGTACTCCTGTCCACATATATTCTATACCACCACCACCTCCACCCAGCCACTGAACAGACTTAACACTTAGTGGATGACTTCATAAATTGCTGTGGCAGAAAAAAAAAACTACTCAGTACATGGTGTCCCACCTTCTGTTGATATGTTTTACCAAACAAAGCCAGCCTAGTCTTTATAGGCAACAAATGCAAAGTCCATTGCCAGTCCTATATTAGAAATGAGAGACAGTATGGTACCATGGAAATATCCTAGATTTGGAATCAGAGGACCTGAGTCAAGTTCACTTTTATTACTCTGTGCCAGGCACATGGTACAAATGTAAAAATAGAAATATTTTTAAAAGAAAATAAAATTAATTTATAAGCTTCTGCCATCAAAGATCTTATAAACTAATGAAGGAAAAAGAAATTTTACTTTTCTGGGCCTCAGTTTCCTCACTTGTAAAACAAGAGAATTTTATGAAATGGCCTTCTAAGGCCTCTTCAATTTCTAAATCTATGATTCTGTTCATCTTAGATCTTTCTAGCTTTAGAGGATCTCAATGAGCTCTGGTTTGCCTTTGACAAAGTAGGGCCATATATACCAGAGTGACTTTAATGGAAGTACAAATAGTTATCTTTCATCTAATTTTTTATCAATGTTTATGATTTTAAATAAAATCCTTTCATGCTAACAGCATCTAATATTTGTTTTCATTGGTAGAACAGTGCTATGCTAAGTTGATTAAAAAAGAGACAGCAATTTTTTTATCTACATAATGAAAAAAGATGCAATATACAGAAATTGAGGTTTATTCTGAAAATACTTTCCGAAGAGAGAAAAAGCCACAGTGAGGTAATCGCGAGGTGAAACCAGACAGAACTGTCCCATTCAACAAAGAAAAACCTTTTAAGGAGAAAGAACCTGTAATATAATGTGGCACTTGTAGGTACATTAAGCTAAAACATCCAGGAGCCAGTGAATTTTTTCATGCTGTCAGAGTATTCATCGGTACATATGAGCTGTCGTACTTCAGCCATCAACATCCAGAAAAGCTTAGCATTTTACAAAACAACTTTCCAATAGAAACAATTCAACTTTGTACTTACAGGCATATGGATACTAACAGAATAAGGAAAATAGCAGTTGTCAGTCTTTGAATCATTATCCTCTTCCTCCTCCTCCTCCTCTTCTACCACAATCCTAAAATCTCACTTCCTTTCTTTTTTCTTTTCTTTTTTTTCTTTTCTTTTCCTCTTCCCTTTCCCTTTCCCTATCCCTTCCATTCCCTTTCCACTTTCCCTACTAAAATAATTAAAATATTTCTGATTACTCGCCAGGCACAAGAAAAGACAAGAATGGGGGACTATTGAGGTACATATGAGGTGTGTGGTCTGGGGATTCTTCCTGATCATTTCAGGTTCTATCAGAATGGGGGTTTATTACGGCTCTGCTTGAAGGGAGGAGAAGCGGAAGAGGAAAATATTGAGTATGTGTGACTGTTCATCACGTTTCTCATGTTATACCATAATTTCTAGGGCATTCTGGCACTACCTTTCACATAAAACATTAACACCAAGGTACCTTTCTACTTGTCCAGAATCCAAGAGCTTTTTTCAAATGTATATAGGAAAGCCCTACTGATTCGAGCAACTTGGCCTCTCTCACTCTAAAAAGCATATTCTAATGCTCAAGATTGTGGGTTCCCCATTGCTTAACGCACTATTTGGCTATTCTAAATGCAAAATTTAGGAATACGTTTATTCTAATGTATGGGTTGATTTTAGTTTGAAATTATGTAATTTACTTAACATTATAGTCATCTATTGAGTATGCGACAAACCAAATAGCTTATAGGGGGATCAGAGATTTTTTTTTTCAGCACTCTGCCTTTTTGCAAGTGTTGTAACGGCTCTTAACTGTAAGGTAAGAGTTTACCCTGCTTCTGATATAATGAGCTTCATTCCAGCATAGAAATTCAAAAGCATTGAACTTAGGGATAGAAGATTAAAGCAGTTTTTCAGAGAAATTTAGGACCAAGGTACATAGTCTGGGTTTTTAATACAAAATGATTTTTAATCTAATATTTTGTGTCCCTTATAGATGATACCTATAGCAAAACACATTAGAATATGATTTTTTGTCGACATTCCAATTTTGCACCTACTCAAAACTACCATCATGCTTCCCAAGGAGGAGATCGGGGAATGAGTAGATGTGATCATTCTAGTCCCAGAAGGAGGGGAAGTAGAACAGAGCCTACATAAGAATAATTGATTTAGTGCTAGATGGGACCTAGAAAGCAAGAGCATCAAAACTTTATCTGATGTGTAGGCAGAGGAGAAACTGTCAGTCAAACACCTTTTTGCTAGCACAAAAATAAGTTTTTAAAGGAATATTTGTATTTGAATGTTTTCAGTTTACATTTCATATTGAAAAAACAGTCAGATTACTGTTGACAATATGTCAGTTTGATAGAAATATGATTCTTCGAAGCCACATCAAAAGTAGTTTTTGCTTTTTATTTCCTTTATTGCTTTCTTTATGGATGTAGAGGAATCTGTGACCACAAGGGTGTCCCCAATTAAATTCTTCAGGTGTTTTGAGGCTCTTCAAATGGGAGAGCATTTAACAGGGTAGTTTTTCAGAGACAGTAGAGGAAATTCTGAGTTAAAATCTCATGCTGGTTCAGCTCCTTTTCAGAGATAGTTCAAACGCAAAGTTTCCTCTGAAGCCAAGACAATTTCAAATCAACTTATTAGATTTAAAATTATCAGAATGATCCAGTTTAGAGAGAGTACTGAGTAGCTTGTGTGTTGGTTTTTGTCCAGCTTTTCTCTAAATCCCACTCACTCTTTTCTTTAGGTAAGCATGGGTGGATATTTAGTTAGGTTGGGAGGTGGTTTGCCTGAATTTTACCCAGTTAGTTGTATGAAATCTCTATTTCTTTGACTTCCAAAAATTATACATAGGTATCTACAGGTCATCCAGTGTTACCTATGCCTGGTATTGTCACAATACTTGCTGCCATCCCTATGTATCTTCTCTACTTCTACATATTCCTCATGACATCCTTTAATAATGAAACCAGAGATTACGCCTGAAACATTTATGGATATATGTAAGCATATATAACACAAATGATATAATAGTCTTCACAATCAATGTTCATGTCCTGAATAGCTTGTTAATAAACGCTAATCTAATTAGCTGTATTAGAGTTCAAATTATCTTTCTCATGGGGTCATAGATTTAGAGGTGGAAAGGATCTTAGAGGCCATTTGGTTCAAACCTACACTCAACTTTATAAAGGTGAAGAAACCAAAACCCAGAAAGTTCAAATTGTTTGACTCAGGTCACACAAGTAGTACATAGAAGAACTAAGATTTGAGCACAGGACATCTGAGGGCGTGTTTAGTTTCCTTTTCCATGACAACATGTGTTCTAGAAACTTGAAAATACTTCATTGCTTATTATTCTTCAATCCCATATGTGAAAGCAAATCACAAAAAGAAAAAAAGAGACATTCTTTGTAGAGCAAGATGAAGTCTTAATGATTTTTGAAACACTACTTTTAACCCATGTATAATGATTCACCTTAGAATACACAAAAAGATACAAATATTTTGTGTTTTATTAACTCATTGGATTGTACATTTAGAGTTGGACCTTAGAGGAGACCTAGCCCAACCTTTCATCATCCAGATGAAGAAACTGGATCAATGACTTTAAGGTCACAGAGTCCATAAGTGACTAATCCAGTATTCAAATCCAGGTCTTCTACCTAGAAATCCAATACTTCTTTCATCTCTTACTTTTTCCCT
This sequence comes from Phalanger gymnotis, assembly GCA_028646595.1. Lineage (NCBI taxonomy): Eukaryota > Metazoa > Chordata > Mammalia > Diprotodontia > Phalangeridae > Phalanger > Phalanger gymnotis. The sequence goes on along the minus strand of CM053624.1, from coordinate 187,893,766 downwards.
CCCTCCTTCCCTTAATTTTCCTTTCTTTCCTTCTCTTTCTCTTTCCTTCTTTCCCCTTTCCTTTTTCTTCCTTCCTTCCTTCCTTCTTTCCTTCCTTCCTTCCTTCCTTCCTTCTTTCCTTCCTTCTTTCCTTCCTTCCTTCTTTCCTTCCTTCCTTCCTTCCTTCCTTCCTTCCTTCCTTCCTTCCTTCCTTCCTTTCCTTCCTTCCTTCCTTCCTTCCTTCCTTCCTTCCTTCCTTCCTTCCTTCCTTCCTTCCTTCCTTCCCTTGTTCTTTTGTTGTTCTCAGAGGATGATATGTAAATAGTTTTTCATGTGAGCCATAGCTTGTGTTCTGTATTATTGTAGTAGAAGTTTCCTTGCTGGAATAATGCAGTTCTTGGGCGGGGGGAATTGAACATAAAATGTTTCTAAATGAATGATTCTCTTATGAATTAGAAATGGCAAATACTTATCTGAACATCCACTTTCTTCCCTTGCCACTCAAGGGCACATTAAAAAGTACATTAAAATGATTTCTTTTAGTCTGGTTTTAAATTTCTCAAGCAATTCTGTTTCCATTACCTCCTGTAAAAGATTAATACTGGTATTTCTCAATAGTAAGCCAATTAATCTCTTCTTTAATTTTGTTCATTTTCCTGGAAATTTTCCTAGGATTGCTTTAAGCGATGGTTTTTGTTTCAATTCTTTGTATGCCTATATGAGATACACAGATGATATAATGGTCTTCACAACCACTGTCTTTGTGGCCTGGATAGCTTGTTAATAAATGTTTGTTTAATCAAATTGAGTTGAGGCCCAAAGTCTTTCTCCTTCCCTCTGGGGTTGGGGTGGGGTACATGGAGTAGGCTATTAACAACTGCATGTACGGCTTCAGTAAGACTGAGATATCCTGTAGACTTTTCGAGATCAACATTCTCCATCTCTCTTCTTAAAAAAAAAAACATTGCCCCTCTTCTGAGCTGCCTTATTTATATTGAGTGTACATGGATCCAGTGACTCTAGTTTGCAACCTTGAAGTCATCCTCAACTCTTCACTCTCCCTCATCCCCCTCAACCCAATATCAAATACTAGTTACCAAGTCTTGTTCAAACCTACATCCACCACATCTTCCTGAATCCTTTACCTTGTCTCTTTCCCAATCTCAAGTTTTCACTTTTTCCAAACCATACTCTACAAAGCTTCCAAGATGATATTCTTAAAGCACATGCCTGGCTTGATCATTCGCCTGCTCAGGAAATACTAGTGGTTCCCATACAAACTCCTTTATTTGGTATTTAAAGTTCTTTACAAACTGGCTCTAGACTGCTTTACCAGACATTAACCTTACTCCCTTCCCAACACAATACAGTCCAAATGCACTGGCACATCTACTGACACGTACTCTTTCTCCGCTCAGTTCAATCACCACTTTCTATAACACATCGCTGCCAGGTGCTAGTGACTTTCCCAAACTGCCTTAAAAGTAACTTGTCCAAAATCTGTATGTCTTTTGAATCTATTTACATGTGTATATATGGAAAGGCAGCAGTGGCATAGAAGGTGGAGAGCTGGCCCTGAAGCCAGGAAGAAGTACATCTTGTCTGAGATACAAACTAGCTTTGTGACCTTCAACAAGTCATTTAATCCTCAACACATTAAGCAATTCTCTAAGACTATTTGCAGAGAAGATGCTGACCTTTATGAGTTCAGTGACTTCCTCCTGGAATTCTCCTATATTAGGTAAATCATGCCTAGTCCCTATTATACGTGTATCTGTTACATGCCCTCAATGGTGATGTAAGCTCTTTTGGGCACAGACTTTTCCTTTTCGTCTCTGTGTCATCAGCACTTAGGAAAGTGCAAGGCATAGAGGAGGTATTTAATAAATGCTTGTTGATTTATTGATCAACTTTATAGGTATTGGCATTCCATGCACTATTTCAGTATCCAGACTAAAAGCTTGTCTTCCAACTATTTTATATATTTATTAACATATGCCCGAGGAAAGTGGACATTCAGTGCTAAGAATTTCTTTTACCTTTCTTTGCATTCCCAGAAATTAGCATGGTTTTTGTTGTTGTTGAGTCATTTCAAATGTGTCCAACTCTTCTTGATCCCATTTCGGGCTTTCTTGGCAAAGATACTAAAGTGATTAGCCCTTTCCTTCTCCAGCTCATTTTACAAATGAGGAAACCGAGGCAAAGAAGGGTGACAGCTAGGGTCACACAGTTAGTGAGTGTTCAAGGCCAGATTTGAACTCACAAAGATGAGACTTCCTGATTCTAGGCCTGATGCTCTATCCACTGAGCCACCTAGCTGCCCTGTACCTGGCACGTGAAAAAACCTTAATAAATGCTTATCGATTACCTCAAAGATTTGAAGGGAATATGAGTCTTCCATATATAATGATAACAGTAACAACAGTAATAATATCTTCCATTTTATATTTTAAAAGATAACTTCAGCTACATTGTGGCAATATAGTAGAGTAGATTGCTAGATTTAGAGTTAGGAAGATCTGGGTTGGAGTTCCAGGTCATACCCTTACTAGCTGCATCAATCTGGACAAGCCAAGGGAAGCTCGGTTTCCTCACCCATAAAAGGGGAATAACAACAGCGTGTATCTCATAGGATTGTTGTGAGGCTCAGATGAGACAGTGTGTATAAAGAACTTTTCACTTTTAGTGCTGTACCCTTGTGAGATATTAATATTCTTATTTCACATACCCTGGGAGGTCTATGAAGTAGGTCTAATTATATCAGCACAGTGTAGCAGAAAGAGGACTAGATTTGGAATCCAAATCCCCACATTGGTGCTCTTGGCTCATAGGATTGAAGGTAAGAGGAGCTTCAGTGATTATTTAATGTAATTCCTTCCTTTCATACGAGGAAATTGAGTCCCAAAGAAGAAAGATGTCATACCCAAGGCCATAAGTAGTAGAGCTGTGATTGTAAACAAATTATCTGACTCCAGAGCCAGGGTGCTTTCTAAATTTCCAGGGCTGCTTCCTGCTTACTCGTTGTTTGACTTTGGGCGTATCACTAACCTCTATCAGTTTCCTAACGTGTAATATGAAGGGATTGGATTAGATGACCACTAGGCTAACTTCCACCCCCAGATTTTCTGATCCCAATATCACTGTTCTTTTCACTGTAGTTCTCTGTCTTGAGTAGCATTTTGAGCACTGAAAATGATTCCTCGATTAAGATTTCCTCTGAATATGATCTTCCATTTATAGCTTTTATCTATAAGTAACCTTCATCCACCCTTCATTCATTACCATGATATTTATGACTGAATATATCATAAAACTAAACACAAATGTTTACATGACTGTTGACTATCTGAACAAAGACAAAGCCACAAAAATTCAGATGATGTCCCCTCTGTCACAGTTTTTGGTTTGTCCTCTCCCCCTAAAAGCCCCATATATTCACAGAAAATATGTTTTGAAAATATTAAGAAGTAAAAAAATGTACAAAAGTCCCTTTGGCATTATGTAATAAAGAAAAATTTACAGAAAACTATTTTCCTTAGAAAATAAAACTAAAGCAACCTATAGCTTAAAGGATCATGGCTCTAGAGTCAGAGATAGAACAAGACCAAGTGAGGAGGTCAGGGACCAGTATAAGAAATCTAAAGAAAAAAAGATCTCAAGACTTATTGCATGGCTGGTCTAGCAAATTAAAGGAATACTGAAACTGGGTGACCTTAAACTCTTTAGTTTGGGTGTGAACCACTAAATATTTGGACAAAGAAGTTATTACCGTTTGATTAGTGATTTTCAGCCATATATAAAACCCAAATTTTAGAAACAATTTGTAACAGGAAAGGCAGGAAACGCATCCCATTGCCCTCCAGCTTAGCCCTTCTGAGAGGTCTAGACACTGTATTTTTCACTCATCAGAGAGGGCAGTGAATGGAAGAAGGGAAACTAACAGAGAGAGAATTATATTAATCAAAGCAATTTTCTGTGAAAGCATGCATAAGAATTTCCAAGTAAGTTACTGAAAGGAAGCCACACTCTTCAAATGGCTGAATTGAAAACAAAACTTCAGATGATAACTATATGATTTGACAAAGATACCTCAAATTGCTGGGGAAAATCTCTTTCTTTACGGTAATGTTTCAGGCTATTTAAAACAGAATCTCAGTCAAGGAACTAAACAAAGATGCTAGGATTGGACATAGAAGACAGACGAATTTGGCTGTTATCCACATTAGAATAGAAGCCAAAATTATGCTGACTGAAAATGGAGCCAAGCGATGTCATATAGATTTGAAAACCATGTTGTGCCAAGGAAGATGTTAATTTTTTGAATTTACAGGTTTGATAAGGATCATAAATTGTTTGATTTCTTAATTGAGTTTCTATATCTCGTCCTAAATATCTCTGGGACTTTGTAAGGCCTTCAAGTCTCCCCATGTTTCATTCATTTTGTTGTTTAACAGAGGGATCTAAATCATAGTCCATCTTGGATCTAATGTAAATCAAGGTATTTCCTGTAGATATTTATCTCCTATTGTATTTAGTTTTCTCTTTTTATAAGGGAATATTAAAAAAAAATACAGAGGAAAGTGGTGTGCATTTTTCCCCTAGAGTTCTTAGAGAGACTGATGGTTGAGTCAGTTTGCCAATGAGTCATAATAGGAAGTCATCTCAAGTGAAATGCTTGAAAATGCATTCCATCTTTCCATTTCCTTATTTTGCCCTGTAATTTAAAGAAAGATCAAGCAGTCATCTTTGTTGACTGATAGAATGGATATAAGATACCCAGAACAAAGGACAAATATGAAGAGATTATTCATAAAGAAAGAACTGACTTTTAAAAAACTCACCCCTTTTACTTTTTTTCCTCTTGGACTTTATATTCTTGTACTTCAAATACTTGTACTCTAGTGATGTCAGCTAGTGTCTTATGCCAGCAAAAGGAGCTTAATTGTAAGTGGAAGCTTTCATTTAAGTTTTAGAAGCTGAAATCTTTTTTCTCCCTTTAAGTTTATGAAACATGGCTGAAATAGTCAAAATGATTAGGAAGAGCGCCTGATACATTTTACCTATTTGAATTTTAAATGTATGAGAACTGGGAACCATGGCCTACAGACTTCTAAAACTGGACTCATATGGAATTCGGTCTGATCTCAGGGGTGACCCAATAAGGGTCATTTTCTCTCTTTGGCTCACTGCTTCTACCTGGAGTTATTCCATGGAAATCTTAAAATGCAGCTTAGGTATAGCTCACTTCTAAATTTCCCTGAATATGAATAAAAGGAGTCCCAAGTTCCTGTATAAGCATTCAAGGTAGTACATGCATGCTATTTATCGGATAAAGTTTTTTTTTTTCAAAAAGGAAAAGATGCAAATGACTCAAAGAACCCAATAAACTTATGTAGAAAACACACAGAGCACTGAGCCTATGAGCTAGGAGAAATAAACTTGCATTTATTATTTAGGCACCAAGCCTTCTGGCATTCCGGTGAATTCCTCTCTTTCAGAAAGTCCTATAGGCCTCACAGGACTTCTATTATCTACCTGTAGTTTAAACTCCCTATGGCAAGTAAATGTTTTAGAGGCAGCCAAATAAGCAATATCCTTCCTATTAAACATGTACTCTCCTAGTAATTCATTCCTTAGCTTTCCAAGTAAGGCACTATGTGAACAATCCTCTTCTTTCCCTAATTAAAACATTCTATCAAAAAATTTTCCTCCTCTCTTTGAAAAGTATGATTCTACCTTCAAACTTAGAAACTCTTTAATTTTGGTCAAGAGGGCACATACATCTGTTTCTACAAGAAATTCCTCAGTACTACAGTTGCCACTCATACTTGAATTGTAAAAAGTTTACTCTGAGGATCTTTCCTATCTGGCTATATGCAAAAATATGCAAATATGCCATGCTACTATGCCATGCTCTCCTGAAGAAACAACTATCAGTGTGCTTTCTGCTGCCATCTCTTGTCCTGGAAAAATCCACTCTCAAAAATACTAGTCTCTGACTTGCATTCAGAAGTTGTGCTGAACATATGTGCTCCTACCCTAATATTGCCATCAACTGCCCTCAGTGGGGGTGTGGTGGAGGAAGAATCATAAATACCTACTACCACCATACACTTGCTGTACTAGTGCTGAAAAGCACAAAGGAAAAGGCAGCCAGAAAAGAGAGCAAAGACCATAGAGCAGAGAGGTTTCTCTAGCCAAAGTCTGTCCTCCTGAGTGCTAGTCAATTTATCTTTAAGGGTTACCTGTGTTCTCTTAGAAAGTTATCAATAGCCCTGCCCACACTCCATGGGAGGCATGGGAGGGTTGCCCCTCAGATGCCTTTGAAAAAGGCTATGCCCTGTAATTTCCTCAGGATAAATGGGGAACACATCAAATTGATTAGGACTCCTCCAACCAATCCCCCTCACAAATGCATAAAAATATCACCAAATGGTATAAAAGTTCAGAAGAGGGAAAGAACAATTATAATTGAGGTAAATCAGGAGAGATTTCTAGGAGGAAATTGAAATAGTGACTAGCTTTAAAGGATGATTAGTATTTGAGCTAGTAGAGATGCCTTCCAGGAAGAGGAAATAAAATAAGCAAGGTACAGAAGTGAGAAAATCCATAATATGTTCATGACACACAACCAATCAACCAATAAACATTTATTAAGGGCCCGCTATGTGCCAGGCACTAAGCTAAGCCCTGGGGATACAAAGAGAAGCAAGAGATGTTTCTGCCTGTAATAACAATGCTACTTGCAGCTACTATGTCGGTGTAAGGTCAACAGCAAGACCAACAGTATCAGCGCACAGGAGGGCTGCTAGCACAGGCACTTTGATCTGCTTTTCTAAGGAAAGCAACTTTAAGGGGTTAATAATTTTACTTTAATTAAATATACATATATCAGTCACTTCATTGAGGGAAAAAGTCAGCACCCCAACTTCAGGGAAAGCATAAACAGAAATTACAAGCAGAAATTATATAAACAGAGCAAAATAACACAAATCATCAGACAGGCTTCTAGCTGTCCGTCCAAGACATTACATATATAGTTAACAGAGAGAGAAGTTTGGGTTTTCAAAGCCAGTGGGCTCCATAACAGCTACCCAGAGTCTCCACACCAATAATCTTCCAGTTAGTATGCCCCAAGCAAAATGCTAACTTCAGAGTATATATACACTTCTTCAGGGTCAGAGGACATCACAACCATGGGACTCAAACCCACGTGACCTAGGCCTTCCTGTCACTTAAGCAGGTCATCAAAGACTGGGGATTCAATCAAAGAGTCTTGATTGAAACAAAGCAAGACACAAAGACACTTGATTACCTTAGTGCTGAGAAGCATTCCAAAACAAACAAACAAAAAAACAGCAAAAAGTCCCACCTTGCTTGCCATTACACTGCCCTCGAAAAGTTCTTAATGTAATAAGATTATACATGGAATAACAGTTAATGCTCCAGTTTGGCTAGAGAATAGGAGCATTGAGGAATGTGATATCATGGTTCTAAAAGAAAGCAGTAGGAGTTTTTAGCTGAGGAATGATATGTTTAGAGATATGTCTTAAAAGATCAATCTGGTGGCAGTGAGTTCAAAGTGGGCTGGAAATGGAGGAGAATTGATGGACCAATAGTCCAGGTAAAAGATAATCAAAATGACACAGATAAAAAATAGTAAAGAAAAATCATATATCCATTATTTATTTTAAAGTAAAGATGTTACTTTCCTGTTTTCTCCTACTTTTCCCCTTAAACAAACATGTTTCTTATGCAATGGGAAAATAAGTTCTATCAAAATCTGTTTGTGAGAGTCAGACCATCCCAGGAGATTTTAGACATGAAACTTGAAAGGGAATAAATAGAATAAAATGGAAAATTTTCATTAGTATTTCTATATACTGATCTACTATCATCACTGATTACAGTGTCCCTAACCTATATGGACACTAATGGCTCCATATCCACTGTGCCATAAAAGGTAGTGGAAATAGACCTTTCGAAGGTGAAGCAAAGAAGGACATGTAGACCAGACCATTTACATAGAGAAGAAAAAAATATATTGGACATGACATAGTTTTGAAAGAGATGAGGAATTAATTTTTAAGATTTTTTAAAAAGAGGAAGATATTGAACAACTGGGAAAAATATTACATGGTATTATTAAAATAAAAAGATGCTTGAGAAGACATTCCTAATCATGACCTATATGCATATTTTCGTCACTATGAAATCTGTTTGAAAATCAACAATACATGTATTAAGCGCTGATGAAAACACGAGAGAAGAACAAGTGGACTTTGGATAGAACGCTAGACCTAAAATCAGGAAGACTCGAATTCAAATCCATCCTCAGATGCTCACTATCTATGTAACTCTGTTTGCTTCCATTTCCTCATCTGTAAATTGGGCATAACGATAGTATCTACTTCCCAAGATTGTTGTGAGAATAAATTGAGAAATCATTTATAAAGTGCTTTGCCTACCTTAAGGCCCGCTATTATTATCATGACTAGAGATCAAATTTTCATAGTCACACAACTAGCTAAAAGATGGAGAGGATGCAAGATGTGTCATGTTTGTAAAAATACACAGAATCACAATCAATCACAAAATGTTTGACTACATAGCAAAACACAGCCCTTAAATGCTCTCCTCCCACACAGTATAACACGTATTTCTAAATCTCCCTGGAAGATGACTGGCAGGAATAAATCAAAGGGATAGTAGGAAGGAAATACAGGTGGATGGATGTTTCCAACTTCTCCAAGTTTCCTCTTTGTCTGTGAAGAAATTCCTGGTCCTTCATTCACTACCATTACTTCCATCTTCTCAGTGGGCACTTCCTGCTAGCTCCTTGTGTCATACTACAGTTGCCACTAGAGTAACAGTCTGCATTACATGCAGAGAAGGGTGAACTAGGAGAGATCCTGGGGAGTTGTAGTAATGAAGACAAACCTGGAGTGGGATGGCACCAGGTGATTGGAGTGACCAGGGAGCAGTGGATGGCTAGCAGAATAGAACCAGAAGAGAGATCAAGGAAAGCTCATCTTTTGGTAATGTCTGCCATGGAGACAAATCTGAACCCATAGCCTTCCCTTAAACCAGTGGTGTCAAACTGATATAGAAATAGGGGTCACTAAATGATACATAAGTCTCTCTGCAAGCCTCATATTGTCTTCAAAAGTGACATATTAACATTTTCTATCTTCCACTATATTTTTTACTAATTTTGCTAAAAATTCCCAATTACATTTTAAAGTGCTTTGACTGGGGAGTGGTACAGACCCGTGTGCCCATTATTTTAACATCTCTACCTGAAACCATCACTCCCTTCCATTGATCTCCTCCAGTTATTTGTGAAATAATTTGGGCAGGTTCCTGCCATGCAATCTCTTCCTTATTCTTTTCCCACTACCACCATGTATATATATATATATATATTTATATTTGTATATCTGTATATGTTTTACATATGTGCTTATATACATATATGTATATTTATGTACATACACACACATGTGTATGTATATCCCTACATCTATCTATCTGTATATCTGTCTGTCTGTCTGTGTAGGACAGGCAGATGGGCTATGAACTAAGACTGGAATCAAATGTAAAGGGGTAAGATGAATTGCATTTGGGGAATGGAGCAGCATTTCCAAGGTTTCAAGTTGATCCACGCTCTTCCTCCACACACTCATGCTTTTAATATTAGTATTCTCATGGTGATGCTATATGTTTATGAGTCATGTAGCATCACAATCCCCAAGTAATCAAGACTGCAACTGCTCCAAATGGTAATGAAGAGGCACACCGTGGGTGTCGCTCATCTCCAGTGATTACATATGGCCCTGAAAGGTTAAGCGACTTACATGAGGATGTGCCAGAAACAGGTCATGAACCGAGCTTTTCTTAACTCTTCTTGGATCTGTCATTTGTTGCTTTTGTGACCTTGGACAAGTCATTTAACTTCTTTGGGTCTCAGTTTCTTCATCTATAAAATGGGAGGTGGAACAGATAATTATCAAAGTTACTTCTCGCTCTAGATCTGTGATCTTATATCTCATCCGTGCCTACTCCCCCAATTCTTGTCCTTAGCTTCACTGGGGTCAGGGACTTCTGACAAATGGTCCCAAGCCATGTTAAGAAAGGAGCATTAAATTGTGGGGAGGGGAAGAAGAGCGGCAGTTCCAGCCCTGTGGTCTTAGTAGAGTTTTCCAGAGCCATAACTAAGATGGAACAACTGGTAACCTGTGATTTGTCTTCACGGCTTTAAGGTTTAGAGGGCACTGGCAACAACACTTCCACTCACTCAGCAGAGGAAAATAGAGCTTGGCACTGCTTAGTAAGGATAATTACTTAAAATAGGAAACTGTCAGATGGAAAATTTCCTTCCCTACACTCCAGGTGAGCTCCTCCCTGGTCCAGCCCCCACTCTTACCATTTACCCAGAAGTAATCTAGTGTTATTCCGAGATGTGTTTGACCATGGGTCCATGAATTCTTGAGTTTTTCCCCATTGCACACAAATGCACACACACACAACTTAATTTGCCTTTAGAAGTTGATTTGAGGACACTTTCCACGTTTTCTCTAGGTACATCTTGTAAAGCTTGCCCTAGACACAGATACTGATAGCGATAGCTCTAGGGTTCCCCGCCCCATGTCTGCCCACAACTGACCCTATTTCATAGTGGCTCTTGGGGTGACAATAAGCAAAAGGGAAGACTTTGGGGATAGCTAGACATGGCTTATCTTCCTATTCCCATTACCGTTTGATCCATCTTTTCCTAAATATTAGCTACAGGAATCCCTTGTAGGAGTGTCAGGCTACTCTCCTCTCTTTCCTGATCTCCTCCATTATCTCAGTAAATGCCACTGCTGACATAGGAAAAATAGTGAAAAACAGGGATCAAAGCTAGGGAGCAGGTGAGGAGCAGTGGCATAGCTCCTAGGCATTTCCAGAATGGAGCTGACAGTGAAGCTGGAAACTATAAGGGACAAGGAAAGAAAGGGCAGGACATTTTGTGGCAATGGATATAGAAAAGGGAACTTTTAAAATCAAGCTCAGCTGTCCAGCCCTTCCTATGTAAGGAACAAACTTTATGTCCATGTATGTGTATATGTATATATATACACATATATACTGTATGTGTACATGTATACACATATACGTGTGTGTATGTGTATACACATACACATTGGGAACTGTCTGGTAAGCTTCTTGTGTTCAACGGCTAAAGATGGCACTCCTGGCTTTCTACAGCTAGTCATTTTGATCGAAACCAAGGGGATGAGTTTAGAAAACAATAATGCAAGTGAGGGGCTCCTTGGGAGAGTATCACTCATCTCCATGAACAGTGGAAATCCATCATCACTTCTGAGAAAACAATTCAAAGTACATGCTGTATTGATGGCAGTTCAGCAGCACGATCATCATATTTGAATGGCAAATGCCAAAGCCTACCCTTACAAAGGAATAATTACAAAACAGGAAAGGAAACTGGCTCTCAAGAAGTCTGCAGGATCATCTAAATACGCCTCAGTTGAAGGAGTACATATGAGTGTGGGCAGTAGTTGATTAACAGTGGAAGGGAACTGGTCAGAAGGAACAATTCAGAAAAATATTTACTTTGAACCATTCTGCTCCCCAACATGGCCCCTCTGCTTCAGCCAGACTGGTTTCCTCACCATCTCCTACACATATTTGCTCATTCATGCCTACATAACCTTTGCTAATTCTGCCTAGGATACCCTTTTCCCTCTTCTCCACTAAACCGCATCCATCACTTTGCCTCCCTTGTAATTGTCTTTGTTGACAGTTACCCCTGGAACCAAAACCATATTCTCTGCCAGTAAATAATGCTAATTATCACTAGTAATCTTCTACTATTGGGCCCTTTGTCAGTGTTAAATTCCTCACAGTGTGCCTCACCTCCTTCCAACCCATGTCTCAGGTACTTCTACGCGTCTGTGGTCCCATCAGTATGGGCACTTCCAGTTCGAAACTCAACCACTTCCTCCCATAAATCCTCCATAGGGACTCAACTCAGAATGCTGGCTATATTCTTTTAGTTGTATTGACATTGACAGTGGAGCAAAGGGAATTTCCATTGGTTGTCTTTCACTCTTAGAGCATCATTGGCTCTCCTCCTTTGATAATAATATAGCTCTCTGATGATAATTACAAAAAAAAAACTTTCCTTGAGGGACATTCTTCTAATACTGGGGCTCTTAACCTGGGATCTGTAAATTTAAAACAAAAATTGCATTTCAAAACAATTGGTTTCCTTTCTAATCCTCTATATTTTGTTCTATGTATTTAAAAATATTATTCTGAGAAGGAGTCCATAGGCTTCACCTGATTGTGAAAGGGGCTCATGACTCAAATAAAGTTAAGAACTACTGTACTGCTTTAATCACTCCATCGATTGACTTTCCCTTAGCATTTGTGTATGGCAGGCCCTTATTTATAGATTACTTAATAAATGGCATCATTTATATGTGTCCTTTTTTCTCTCAAATAAATAGAGGTGTCATTCAACAGCCAATAGGCAAAACACATTTATTAATCACCCACACTGGGGATACAAGTAAGAAAAACAGACCCTGCCCTCAAGGAGCTTACAATCTAATGGAGGAAAACAACATACAAAAAGAAGCTTCAGTAGGGGAGGCAGACAGAGGGTATCTATATGGAACATGATGTTCATGGAGTAGAAACCTAATGGAATAGCTGGTAGGAAATAAAAAGTTAGTCAGAAAATTCTGAGCCCTCTGTGAAGGGAATCTTTGAGAAGAGTGTGTTGGTTCACCCTCCATAAAAGTGATGCTGGTATTATTTTATAGATTGTGAGTTTGGAAAAATTCTTCTGAGAGTACTGGTTCTGTATTTTGACTAAAGCTACCATCAGATACCCTATGGCCTTGCCCTTTGAGTGAAGCAAACTTCCCATTACCCTGATTAAGTGAATCAAAAAGTACTTTGCCCTCTCCTTTATTGGTGAGTGTAAGCAAACTCATCTAATGCATTATATTTAGTTGTCTTCAAACCATACTTCGTATTCCAGCCAGCCATCCTGCTTTGGCATCTTCCACGCTCCATCCCCACCCCGACCCTTGCAACTTTGTGCTTTTTCAGGTCTAGGATAGCACCTTCCAGGCCAAAATTCCAGAGACTATCCTCTCTTTTACTTGAGGAAGTTAATCCATTCATCTTTGGAACTCTGTCCTGGGGCCAAGCTATCCTGACTTGCAGACCTAGACCATGCTTCATACCCAATGCAGCAATCCAGTCCAAATATTTTGCCACCTGCCCTGCTGCTACATTCATACCATCTTTTCCCCCCGCTTTCACTTCCAGCTCTTCCCACCTCTTGCTATAGGAAGAGGAATTAAATATTTTTTTCCTACAAAGGGCTTTACAATCAATTGTCTTATGACTCTGCTTATCATCCCTGTGACTCCCTAGATGAAAACCCCTTCCCCAGGTGTGCCAGTAAGGCAAAATGGGCTTAGTTTAACGGGTGCCCTTGAGGAGTTTGGCTTTTGTTTAAGGTGAAAGTACTTTCACCTGTTAAATGCTAAGCCCCAGTCCCAAAGCCCTATCAAGTGTGAAACCTGTGTGGGCGTAGATTAATAAGAGGGGCCAACTCGGTAACCAATGGGTCTCTGGACTCTGGTCTCTAGTCGTTGAGGTGAGCATTGAGAATGCCAGAGGCTTGGCTGTGAGGAGAGGCAAGAAACTACAGCTGAAAAAAAAATCTGAAGCAGAGCTGACCCCTGTGTGGACCCAGGAGTTCGAGCGAGGTCTTGAGGCCGGTGAATATGATTTATGCCATTTTATTTTTCTGTGGCCTCCTGGCTACTCTTGTGAGGTGGGCCTACTGGGCCCGGAGGCTTGTGTTCACAATACTGGAATGGGGAGGTTGGTTCGTTAATTTGTTGCTCTGGGCCCTGAATAAATTTTTTGATGCCTTCTGCTTGGAGAATTCTGTATACCCAACGATTTCGAACCATTCAGATGTATATATGATCCTTTTTGAGATCATAAATTTGGCCTTCCTACTATACCAGGTTACCATCCCCATACATTCTTTGTTTCCTTGCACTAAAATCTAAGCTCTTTGAGGCCAGAGGCTGCCTCCTTTAGTATTTAAATCCACAGCAGCACGTGGTAGGAGCTTAGTAAATATTTTATATTCATTTATTCTATTCAGTTGTTATTTTTCTCCATGGATAAAACTTAAAGCTAATATAGAAACATGAATCACTAATTATTAATATTTGTATAATATATTTAAGGAATAATCTATTTTAGATCAATATGGAAAGAAATGCAGTACTAAAATACATTTTAATAGGTATTCCATGAGTCCCTAACATTAACCAAAAACCATTCATTAAATATATTAAGCACCTCCTATGTGCTAAGAATAGTGAGAAATACATCTATTTAGTGTCTGAGACCAGATTTGAACTCAGGAAGATGAGTCTTCCTGACTCTAGACCCAGCACTCTATCCACTGCTCCACCTAGCTGCCCTATTATAGGAAACACCACAAGGTAATAAAAAGGGGCACAATATAATTTTTCTTCTGTTAACAAGTTCTCAATCTAGTTAACCATCTGTACTTAATCTAAATCTTCTCAAATCTCTGAGCTTAAGTAGAATTTATCCCAAATTTTTCTCAGGCTGTCAGGAATCTGTCTAGGACTCTCAGATCCCTAGCCAACTCACTCAAATGTTAAATTTCCTACAGCTTTTTCCTACTGTGATTTTAATTGTCCTAGCAAAGTAAGTTTATCTGTGACTGCCTTAGTTAATCCCAAGAAAAGTCTTCCCCTTCTCCATCTTTTTCTTTCCAAGGATAGAAATGCAAAAAAGAAAAATCATAAAATCCCCTTCCCCGTCTCCCCTAGTTATTTCATTTTGATTTTCTTCTTCTTAGCAATTTCTCTTTGAAGACTAGAGCTGGTATAAAGGCTAGTTTACATCCAAATGAATTCAATTCAACAAACATTTCTTAAATGCCTACTCTGTATAAGGTACTAAAATAGGCAAAGGTTGATCCCAACCTTTCTCACAGAGATGCCTGAGGATCAGGGGAACAGGAGATTTGGGAATTGCCATTGGCATCCCAGCAGCATTCCCAGAACACCAAGGCCAAGGCAGTGTCAGCTTTGGGAAGCAACAACAAATTAAACACACTAAAGATTGCTTGCAGCCTACACAAGGAATCCAGCAGAAAAGCTGAGCCACACCTAAGAGGAATTTCATTATTACTTCCCCCACCTCAAAGGGGACAAAAGGATCTGCAACAATTCTTGGTTGCCACGTGCTCTTTCTAAACTTGAGCTTGCTTTCCCCTGGACTCTGTATATACAGGCAGGAGAGTACATCCTGAACTTTTTTTTTATTTTGTGGGGTGGGGGGTTGTATTTTTGTAGTAACTATACTATTGTAGCAAATTCCCATTTCTAAAAGTTTATTTATTATGTCCAGCTAACTAACTGACCTCAACTAATAACCATGGGGGAAAGCACACTGGTTGGGGTTCATGGACTATAGAATTAAAGAAGTATGACTCCATCCAATACTCAAACCCCTGTAGAGATAACTCTGAGGAAACATAACAACCATCTTCCAGGGATCCAACTCGTCAGTGCCAATGCCTGTGATAGTAAGCCCAGAATAGATGTCATATAGACGGTATTGTCTGAGGTGGGACATGAACCCAGGTCTTCCTGGCTCCAAGGTCAGCTTTCTAGCTACTATTCTATGCTGGCTCTATAGGCTACAGTGAAATATGACAATTTTCAATTGTGCTGTCTGTTTGCATTCACTGAATCAAGAAACATGAGAGAAAGGTCATTTCTAAACAACCCAATTTAGTGCTGGGCTAAAAATGAATGTAACAGTTATTTAATTAGTTATTTTAAAATCAAGTGCTTTTCAACAATCCACACATATCCATAGTCTCTTGAGAGGAGTAGATGAACTGAATGTGGAAATAAGATAGAGCCAGACACAGAGTCATTCTGATATATTCCTGAGAAGTCAAGAAAACTACCCTTGGCACCTACAGTTCACCCTGTAAGTTCAGGGGTCCCTAGCATCAGATAATATGAGGGAAATATTTGATAACAGTTCTGACAATCACCGAAGAGGATGCAGTGAGAAGGGTACACTTAGGCACATATGGTGGGAACTGCCCTCTATTCAGGACTTCTGGAAATTGATATGCTCCCAGATTGACAAAATTGCAGGGTGTGCTCTCCCTCTGGAGTCCCTGGCATTCCCTCGGGGAGAGACTGGCAGTGGCACATATGTGTTAGAGCACTCCAAGCTGAAAGCCTGAATAGAAAACAGTCATTCAGGTGGTAGGGTAGTTAGGGAAAATGAGGCAATCTGAATGTTGTTCAGTGAATGAGTTGTATCCCAGAAACAGAAACACTGACAGGTAGCAAAGGAACTCTGCTGGTGACCTCTTGGGCTGAAACTGTCAGAGCGTGAGAGATCTTATTCACCAATAACTTTAAAAAGAATTGTGTTTGTAGTACTCAGACATAAGAGTCCAAGAGTGAAATGCAAAAGGGAGGTTTTGAAAATGAATAATGATTTCTTCTAATACGTGTACAGATTACTATTAAAAGAAAATACTAAAACTATTCAAGATTTTTAAGAGGTTGTGTGTGTATGCACTAAAATTGTTGGGATTTTTTGGCAACTAAGTACTTTTAAGATATAAATAACCTGGATATATGTGTGTATGTATGCATGTGTATGCATGTGCACAAACATATATGTGCATGCATGTACATATATGCACGTGTATGTATATATACATCTATGTATATACGTGTGTATATGTGTATATGTATGTATGGGTTGTGTGTATGTGTGTATATACATGTGTTATATGTATATGTATACATGTGTATATGCATATATACACTATATATGTACATACGCACACGTGTGTGTGTGTGTTTGTTTTGGTCTAGTCCTATACAAGAAAGCTTTCATTTCTATAGGAAACTCCTGGTGTGGATATTCCCTTTACCAATGCGAATCCCACAAGTCATCTACAACCTAATATTTTGGAGTGGGCGTTCTTAACTTTATTTGCACAATGAACCCTTTGGGCAGTCTCCTGAAGCCAATAAACCTCTCCTCAGAATAATGTTTATAAATGCATAAAATAAAATATATAGGATTACAAAGGAAACCAATTATATTGAAAAATGGTTATCAAAATAAGTTTAAAAAAAACTAAGAAGTTCAAGAACCCTAGTTCAAGGACTTCTTTTTTTTAAAGAGAATTACCTACAGCACTAAGAGGATAAATATCTTGCCTGTAATCACAAAGGTAATATTTGTTAGAGGCTCAGCTCTCTCTGACTTCTAGGCTAGCCCTCTAGAAACTAGGCTGTGCTTCAGGTTACTTGTCAAGTCAAAACAACAAGCATTTATTAAATGCCTGCTGTGTGCTAAGCATGGTGCTAAATGTAGCAAAACAGCTCTTCCCCCCAAAAACAACCCTCAGTCCCTGATATCAAGGCACTGACAGTAGAATTAGGAAGAGAAGATGCAAACAACTATGTACAAACAAGATAAATACAGATGAAATTGGAGATAATCTCAGAGGGAAGGTGTTTTTAAGGTTAAGGAGACTCAGAAAAGGCTTTTTTTCAGAAGGTGAGACTTTATCTGAGCCTTTAAGGAACACAGGATTCCAACTGATGGAGATGAGGAGTGTGGGAGCACCAGGCAAGGACAATTACCCATAGAAGTGATCAGAGAGTGGAGTGCCTTGTTCAAAGAAGGAGCAGCAAGAAGGCCAATGCTGATGAATTTCAGAGTGTGAGTAGGGGATTAAGGTATAAGACTGGAAAGACAGGGACAGATGTGGTTATGAAAGACTTCAAAAAGCAAACAGAAGATTTTATATTTGCTCCAGGAGTAATAGGAATCCACTGGAGTTTACTGAATAGAGATGGGAGGAGTGAATACAATCAGACCTTCTTTGTAGGAAGACGCTGAGTTGAGGAAAGACTAGAGATATAAAGGCCAACCAGAATGCTAACAATTATCCAGGCACAAGAGAATGTGGGCCCGCACTAGGTCGGTGACAGTGTCAGAGGAAGGAAGGACAAGTATTTTATGAATGTTATGAAGATAGAATTGACAGTTTGCATTACTACAAACTCTATGGATTTTCATTTTTTGTCATAGTGTAATTCTGATGTAATAAGGTTACTTACCTGCTGCACAGTTGGAAAGATTTGCCTACTTTACCCATTGCTTTTCTCTCTGGCCTCTGGTCTGTTGGTACCCTTAGGCTGGCTCCTAGAGGCTGCCTCCCTGATATGTGGACACAGAATCTATGGCTAGCCTAAAAATTTTAATGGGAAACTATTTAAATTAGCCTCATCCATCATTCTAATTCTGTAATGGATTTGGTCCACTTCTGTCCAATTCAATATGAACTACATAGTGCAAACAGTGTTTGGATTTGAAATCAGAGAAATCGAGGAGCTGGGTAACATAGTAGATAGAACATTGAACCTGTAGTAAGGAATATCAAATTTCTAATCTTGCCTCAGACATTAACTGTGTGACCCTACAAAAGTCATTTTAATTGTTCTGCACCTTCATTTCATCTGTAAAATTAAGATAATAAAAACACCTATTAAAATTAGTATGTAGATGCCTGTCAGATTTGCTAACATGACAAAACAGGAAAACTACAAATGCTGGAGAAGATGTGGGAAAATTGGAACACTAATGCATGTTGGTGGAGCTGTAAACTGATCCAACCATTTTGGAGAGCAATTTGGAGCTACTCCCAAAGGGCTATAAAAATGTGCATACCCTTTGACCCAGCAACATCACTTTTAGGGCTGTATCCCAAAGGGATCATACAAATGGGAAAAGGACCAACATGTAGAAAAATATTTATAGTGGCTCTTTTTGTGGTGGCAGAGAATTGGAAACTGAAGGGATATGCATCAATTGGGAAATGGCTGAACAAGTTGTGGTATATAAATGTAATGCAATACTATTGTGCTATAAGAAATGATGAGCAGGTAGACTTCAGAAAAACCTGGGGGGTGGAGCCAAGATGGCAGCTGGAAAGCAGGGACTAGCATGAGCTCCCTACCAAATCCCTCCAAAAACTTATAAAAAATAGGTCTGAACCAATTCTAGAACTGCAGAACCCACAAAGTGGCAGAGGGAAGCAGGGCTCTAGCCCAGGACAGCCTGGATGGTCTCTGGGTAAGGTCTATCCCACACAGAACTGGTTGCTGAGGGGAGCAGAGCTGAGTGGAGCAGGGCCCAGCGTGGGCGGCGTGGACCAACCAGACCTTGGACTGACCAGACCAGGAGCGAGGCAGAGCGTGACCTAGCGCCCTGAATTAGTGAGCTGTGGCATTTACCAGACCTCTCAACCCACAAACACCAAAGACAACAGAGAAGGTTAGTGGGAAAAGCTGCTGGGGACAGGGAGTTTGTGGTTCAGCCACCGTCCCAGGAGGCAGTGGAGGTGGGGCAGCTACAGAACTACAGCTGCAGTTCCTTCTGGCCCCAGGCCCACCTGGTGGGAGGAATTAAGTGGCAGATCAGAGCAGGAGTGAGGAGCCTGCCGAAGACCTAAGTCCAGTTCTGGTTGGGGGTTCTTGGGGAAGGAGGAGTGCTGGTGTGGCAGTGCATCCACCCAAGCGTAGAACATAGAACTCTTTAGTCTACAAGCAGTCATACCCCGTTGAAAAACTCAAGGCTCAAGTAAGTTGGCTGGGAACATGACCAGGAGGCGAAAAAACACCCAGATTCAGTCTCAGACTCTGGAATCCTTCTTTGGTGACAAAGAA
>CM053624.1:187825988-187873428 GCA_028646595.1 Phalanger gymnotis | reverse complement strand
ACTAACCTTCTCTGTTGTCTTTGCTCTTTGTGGGTTGCGAGGTCTGGTGGATACCACAGCTCAGTAATTCAGGATGCTAGGGCACTCTCCGCTCGTCTCCTGGTCTGGTAGGTCCGCGTCTGGTCTGTTCGCACCATGCGCGCTGGGCTCAGCCCCGCTCCCCTCAGCTCGGGACTGGGAGCTCCGTGTGGGACAGACCTTACCCAGAGACCATCCAGGCTGTCCTGGGCTGGAGCCCTGCTTCCTTCTGCCACTTTGTGGGTTCTGTAGCTCTAGAATTGGTTCAGAGCCATTTTTTTATAGTTTTTTATAGGTTTTTGGAGGGACTTGGTGGGGAGCTCATGCCAGTCACTGCTTCCCAGCCGCCATCTTGGCTCCGCCCTCCAGGACTGATTTTGATAGACTTAGCTTCCCAGCAATGGAAGGATCTAAAACTTTTCCAAAGGACTCATGATGCGAAATGCCATCCACATCCAGAGAAAGAACTATGGATTCAGAAAGCAGAGAGAAACAGACTCTTTTCTCTTTTGTTTTGTTTTGTTTCTCATGGTTTTTCCCATTCTTTATAATTCTTCCATGTAACATGACTAATGTGAAAATGTGTTTAATAGAAATGTATGTGTAGAGCCCACATAGGAATACATGCTGTCTTGGGAGGATCGGAGGAGGGAGGGGGAGAAAATTTAAAACCTACGGAAGTGAATGTTGAAAACTGAAAATAAATTAATTAAATTTTAAAAATGCAAAAAAGAAAAATATTTATGAAATGCTTGTTTTGTGCCAGGTGCAATGCCAGATGCTGGGGACAAAAATCAATCCATCGATTATTCAACAAGTATTTATTAAATGTTTACTAGGTTGTAGCCCTCTGCAGAGTGTTAGGGATACAAAGAAAGACAAAAAAAGTCTCTCTCTTTAAAAAGCTTATATTCTAAGGTGGGAACCTGCCATCCCACCTTGCCTAAAACAGGTCCTGCCTTTATAGAACTTGCATTTTATTTGGAAAATAACCTGCATATCCATGCTATTATTTTCTCTTACTCAACAATCTTCACTGGTTTCTTAATTACCATTAGCATTATACACAAACCCTTCTTTTTGTCTTTAAAGTCCTTAACAGCTTGGCCTCATTAATCCTATTAAACATTATTTACCTTCTCACACTCATTGGACTAGCCAGAATTGCCTTTCTTGCTGTCCTTCAGACCTGATACTGCAACTTCCATTTTTCTGCTTTTGCACTGGATATACTCAGTGCCTAGAATGCACTCCTTCCTAGCCTCTACCTCTTGCAATTCTTTGCTTCTGTCCAAACTCGGTTCATAAACAACCTTCTATACAAAGCCTTTCCTACTCTCTTCAGGCCTCCCTTGTCCCAGATATCTTTGGATTTATTTTGTATATATTTATTTCGTATATGTTTATGCATATTGTCCCCTCTTCCCCACCTCATGTGTCTTCCTTGAGGACAGAGACTGTTTCATTTTTGCCATAGTATTCTCAACACCTCACACAGTGCCTGCCACCCAGTAGATGTTTAATGTTGCTGTTTGTCCTTAATTTTTGAAGAGGAGCAATGACATCACAGGGTGATGTTTTGCCTCATGAGTAAATTGGACTTAAGTGAGGCAGAGTTGCACCAAATCTTCAGCCTCGTTTTCTCTTCCAGAGTCATCAAAGTCCAGTGGCAGGACAAAAGTCAGGATGACTGGTAAGGGCCCGGGATGCAGTGGATGATCTTGGAGCCTTCAATGTCTGACCAAGTTCTAAGCATTCCACAGTGCCTGCTTCAGCCATCTTCATGGCTTTTGGAACAAATTGTTCTCATCTGCTCATTCTGCCAGAAGAAGTCTTCACATGCTTGGTGTAGACATCCCCCTAACACACTGACAGGTTTGAGACCTGTCTGTTACCCTCCACCTGGTTTAGTCCCTCTGCTGAGACTATTAGGTGATAGGTGGACACCAAAGATGGATGAACAGCCCTGAAAAGGGCTCAGCAAGCCCTTACATCAGAAGTGCTGGTCCTTCCTGAGTACCCCATACACCCAGCATTTTGTAAGTTATTTGGGCAAAGTATATGTCAAGCTCTAAGGCAGAAAAGAATTTATGGGAACATAGAGGATCAGTGCTATCTGTGTAATATGTACAAAAGTTTGTTACACGGGTAGATTTTGGGCCCATTGATTATTCTCAACCTGGTCTAGCCCATCTGCTGAGACAGTTTACCAGAGTGTGGCCACTAAGCATGTTACAGCTTCTTAGAGCCACAGGTAAGAGTTTTATGCCAGGCAAACACCAAAGGTAGATAAGCACCCCTGTAAATGGTTCAGCAAGCCCTCACACCAGAAGTCCTAATCCTCCTTCAATACTCATATACCCCAGAGGACTAATAAATGCTGATTTATTGATTGAAGTAAACACAAGGTAATTTCAGAGGGCACTAACCGCTAAAGGGATCAGTGAATATCTTCTGAAGAAGGTGGCACTTGAACTGGGCTTTAGTAAAGTCATTTTTACAGCTGTGTAGAGGAAGGGAATGAGACTTAGAGCGGGAAGGCAAATTAGGAGGCTATTATGTTACTCCAAGCAACAAGTGTAAGGTCTGAACTAGGTTAGTGATCATGTAAACGGGAAGAAAGGGACAGCGGCTAAAGATGTTGTGGACAAAAATAGACAAAAGTCAATAATCAATTTGACATGAGGAGGTGAATTGAATAATCCTATTCGAATCCCTATTATATTGGGTAACACATGGTCATCTAGCTTTTACTTGAAGATCTACATTGAAGAGTGTAAAGGCAATCAGTGAATGGAAAGCTCTTCCTCAGCCATTTGAGTGGGCTTCAGGGGCATGGCTCTCAGGGTCCTGGGGGGAGTGGCTAGGACTAGAGCCAATGGAAGCTCATGGTGGGAGGAGCTTGCTAAACTGTTGGAACAGAGCTAAGAGGCAGGTAATGAAGCAGTTAGTCAGAGCAGTTAAGAGCAGAAGGAGAGAGGAAGCAGTCAACTAGCTGGAACACAGCTTGGAGATTGCAGCAGAAGCAGTGGTGATGGCGGCAGGCACTACAAAAAAGCAGGACTGACCCTCGTGGAGATTGAGGAACGCTGAGCAAGGGCTTGAGGCCAGTGGGTGGTCTTCTTGCTGGAAGGCCCTGGCATTGGTGAGGGGAAGAACCAATATGGCTTGGCTTGCTGCCATAATGTTTTTCCATGGCCTCCTGGTCACTATTGTGAGATGGGCATACTGGTTTTGGAAGATTCTTGCCAGGATGTCGAATTGGGGACACTGGTCCGTGGGTCTGCTACTTTTGAGTTTCAATAAATGCTTTAACTCATCTGCCTTCTACTTGGAGAATTCCTTATATCCTGCAATTCTGGGTCATTCAGGCATATTCACGGTTATCTTTGAAGTCATGAATTTTGCCTTAATCATATAAAGGGGCACCTGCTCCTTAAGAGGCAGTTAGGTGGTACATTGGATAGTGCTCTAGACTTTAAGTAAGGAAAATTTTAGTTCAAATTTAGTCTTAGACATTTATTAGATATGTAACCCTGAGCAAGTCTGCTCTAACCTTTTTTGGGCTCAACTTCCTCATCTACAAAATGGGGATGATAATAGCACCCACCTCCCAGGGTTGTTGTGATGATCAAATGAAATAATATTTGTAAAGCATTTTGCAAATCTTAAAGCACCAGACAAAAGCTAGATTATTGTTATTAAAACATATTCTAGTTTGGGATATATCTAATTGTTAAGAAGCTTGTTTTTACTTTGCATTGTATCAAATTTTTCTTTTTTGAAAATTCTATCTATTTATCTTCTTGAGACAAGAAGAACAGCTAGCTCTTCCATATGGAGCTTTTCAAATTCAATTTGATAATCATTTATTAATCTCTTACTATGTATCAGATATTGTTCTAGGTATTGGAGATATAAAAGCAAAATCCAAACAGATCCTACCCTCAAGGAATTTGCATTACAATGAGGGAGAACAATATATACAATTAGAATGCAAAGTAATTTCAAAAGAAAAAAGTGCTAATAAATGTGTAAATCAATAAAAGTTCTCGTGTAGGCAATAGCACTTTAGTCAAGCCTCGAAAGAAAAAAGGAATTCTATCAGGCAAATATGAAAAGATAATAATATGATTTCTGGCATAAGGGATAGACATAGAGTTAAGAGATGGCATGACATTTCTCAGAACAGCAGGTAGATTGGTTTGGCTAAAATACAAAGGTATAGGCGAGTCTGCAAATGAAGCTTGGAACTTGCAAGGAACTTAAATGCCAAATAGATGTTTGAGTAAATACTCCCCCAAAAGGAAATAGAGAGCTACGGAATCTTTGCAGGGGAGTGTAATGACCAGACCTAAATTTTAGGAATATCCATTTGGTAGCTGTATAGAGCAAGAGTGTCAGTCATCGAGGTAATATCAGGGAGGGCCCAGATTACAATCCAATTGGGAAATAGTTAATGAAATAAATAAAACACAATAGAAAATAGATAATGATAATATAAGGTTGTATAAGTCAATATGCTGCCTTGAGGGATCTTTATGTAGAGTTTAATGGCCCCCGTTTCTATTTGAGCTTCACACCACTGGAGTAGAGCATGGATTGGAGTTGCTGAGCACCTGGAGGCAGGTAGATCAAATTGAAGGAAATTGAAAAAGTCCTAGGTGAGAGGTGAGGAAGTTCTGAATCATATAGTTCAAAAGACATTGATGGCTACAAGAGATGAAGTGTAGCAGAATGGCCAAGACTCAGAAACTGATTGGACTTTGGGTAGGGGGAAGGTGAATAAGATTGAAGAGTTGCAAATGACTGCCATGTTGTGAACTTGGATGACTGGGAGGATGGTGCCCTTGATAGAAATAGAAAAGTTAAGAGGCAGAGAGGTTTAAGTGGAAAAGATAATGAATTCTGTTTTGGACATGTTGATTTTCATATGCCTATGGGATAGTTTTTTGCCTTTCTTTATATCCCCAGAGGGTAGTATAATGCCTGTCAAAGGGTCAGTTCTTAATTAATAATTGTTGGTTGATTGAGTAAAGAATTAATTGATATGGGGCTGAAAGTCAGAAGAAACAGGGAAAGATAGATTTTGAAACTCAACAACATAACAAGGATACTTCAAGCCATGGAAGTTGATTAGTTTGCTGAAAGAACCTCTGTTTCTTTTCTTTTCTTTGGAGGAGGGAAGGTAAGGCAATTGGGGTTAAGGGCCTTGCCCAATGTCACACAGGTAGTAAGTGTCAAGTGTCTGAGGCTGGATTTGAACTCAGGTCCTCCTGACTCCAGGGCCAGTGCTCTATTCACTGTGCCACCAACTTGCCCCTAATTTGCTGAAAGAGTGTAGTTAGAGAAGATAAAAGAGTCCAGGGCAGAGTTGTGGAATTTGCCCAGGACTAGCAGGTGGGTCAATCCTGCAACAGAGACATGATCCATCAGACAGGTAGGAGTAGATCCAGGGAGGAGAAGTATCCAAAAAAAGGCAAGGAGGAGGAGGTATCCAGAAGGAGATGATCAACACTGTCAAATGCTACTGAGAGCTCAATTTGGATGGAAGACTGAGAAAATATTATTGAATTTGGCAACTGAGTCAATTTGTGACTTCTGAAGAGGCGGTTTCAGTCAAATGGTGGGATGACAGGAGAGATTTCAAGTGAGGAGTAAGTAGGTGGGGGGAAGCATTTTTCTAGGAGGTAGGTTCTGAAACACAAGAGGAATGGATGATTCCTAGGTTTATAAAGCTAGTCCTATTCGCTGAGCACCAATCCTGTATCTCTAACTGCCTATTGGCCATTTCAAAATGAAAGCCACAAAGGCATCTGTAATTCAAAATGCCCAAAACAGAACTCATTGTCTTCCCCCCTACACACCAAATCTTCCTCTCTTCCAAATTTCCCTGTTCCTGTTAACCTCACAACCATCCTGCCAATCCACTTCTAAATTCTGTGTATTCCTTGATTCCTCAGTCTCAATCATCCCACAAAAGCAATCACTCACCAAATATTGTCATTTCTAACTTCCCAACATCTTTCACATGTGCCTCCTTCTCTCTGATCACACAGCTAACACCCCAGCAGAGACTTTCCTCAATTCTCACTCCAACTATGGCAATAGCCTCCTAATTTTTCTCCATGCCACATTTCTCTCCAGGCTAATTCATTTTATACATATCCGCTAAAGTGATTTTCCTATAGCATTGGTCTGATTCTATGATACCCCTGCCAAAATAAACTTCAGTGGCATTCTGCTACCTCCAGGAGGAAATACAGTCTTCTGTTTGGCATTTAAGACTTTCCACAAGCTGCCCCTTTCCTCTGTTCCCAGTCTTCTCTCACTGTACGTCCCTGCCACGATGACAATCACCTTGGTATTCCTTGAATATAATCCTCCATCTCCCATCTCTATGCCATTTCTCTTTCATGCCTGGAATGCTCTTCATTCTTACCTCTAACTTTTGACCCTTGCCTTTTTTCAAGGGCCAGCTCAATCTCCATTTTCTGTATGAGGCCTTCCCAGCCTCACTCCATCCCCAGTTATTGGAGGCTTCTCTAAGGTCACCTTTCTTATATTCTCTATGATAGGAAAAGGAGTCAGGCAAGTTATGTATTGAGACTGAAAGATGACAGACAACAAATAAGTAATGGACATCAACAAAATAGTAAAAGAATTATTGGAAGGCTTTTAGCACACTGGTTTAAAGAAAAATTCAGACAAAAAGCCCACAGGACAGACATGCGTGTTCACCTGTTGGAGAAGTACTCATGTTGACAAGATCATAAATCTTCCTATGCAGATCTAACCATGTCACCACCCTCACCCCCATTTAATAAACCCCAGTGAGTCCCTATCATCTCCAAGATCAAATGTGAAATTCTCTGTTTGTCATTCGAAGCCCTTCCTATCTTTCTAGACTTCTTACACCTTTCTCCTGCTGGCCCCCCACAAACTTCATGTATGGTATGATTCAGTGGCACATGTATTTGTGCATTTAAAACCATTTTGAAAAGGGGTCCATTGACTTTACTGTAGTTGTTTGCATGTTGTCTCTTCCATTAGGCTGTGAGATCCTTGAGAGCAGGGTTTGTCTGTTGCCTTTCTTTGTATCCCAGCACTTTGCACAGTACCTGGCACATAGTAGGTGCTTAATAAATGTTTATCAACTGACTGGCTTCCTTGCTTTTTCTGGAATAAAATACTCCATCTTGAGAAGTCCGACATTTTCACTGTCTGTCTCTTTTGCCAGAACTACTCTCCTCCTCATTTTTACCTCCTGGCTTCCTTTAAGTCCCAGGTAAAATCTTATCTTCTAAGAGAAGTCTTTCCTCATCCCCTTAATTCTAGCATTGTTGTTGTTCAGTTGTGGGTTTTCTTGGCAAATATACTGGAGTGGTTTGCCATTTCCTTCTCTAGCTCGTTTTACAGAAGAAGGGACTGAAGCAAATGGGGTTAAGTGACTTGCCCAGGATCACACAGCTAGGAAATGTCTGAGGCTGGATTTGAACTCAGGTCTTCCTGATTCCAGGCCCAGCACTCTATCTACTGAACCACCTAGCTTCCCTTCCCTTGGTTGGTTATCTTGAATTTGTCCTATATATAGATTGTATAGATTGTTTTCATGTTGGTTTCCCCATTAAACTGTGAGTTCCTTAAGAGAAAAGAGAATGTCTTTTACTTTTCTTTGTATCCTCCATGTTTTAGACCATGCCGGTATACTATAGGTACTTAATAAATGCTTACTGACCAAATGACTGGAAGTATTGAAATATGTACATGTTGCGTCTTCCCAACAAAAGTACTTGATCCAAGAGAATCAAATGCCTTCTGCTTCCCTCTGCCTAGAACAATGCTCTGCACGTAGTTTTCCTTAATAAAGGTTAATGATGTTGAAGAGGATGATTAAAGGAAATCAGTTAATTAACCATGGGCAAAATTTGTGGGCCTCAGTTCCTCATCTGGAAAATCAAGAAGATGAACCAGAGGACTTCTCAGTTGCTTTCCAGGTCTAAATCTTTAGTTCCATAATAATAGAAACATTCTGAAGTCAGAATCCGTAAGATTTAGATTTAACTAATTTAATATAGGGGATAAAAGAGAAGAGTGAATCAAAGATGCCACTAACATATCATTGAAATAAAGGTAGTTCCAGTAACATAGGTGAGGAAGGTCAGTCTCTCAGTCGGTCAGTCAATAAACGTTAATTAAGCACCTACTATATGCCAAGCACCTAACTAAGTGCTGGGGATACAAAAGAAGGCAAAAGACAATACCTTCTCTTAAGGAGCTCACATCTCCCCTCTTATGGGGGAGAAAACATGGAAACAATTATGTACAAATAAGCTATAAATGGGATAAATTGGAAGTAATAGAGCTTGTTTAGAGGAAAGATTAAGTTCACATTCCACTAGGTGGGGTTTTTGTTTTTGTTTTTAGTAGTAGGTTTGCCTGTAGCACAGCGGAAAGCCCTTGTTTTCAAAAGCAAAGAACAAATACAGGATTCTGTAAAAAGGCAAGAGAGCAGCTTTCCCTTGCTTTCTACTCTGCCAATGCCTACTTCATGGTCCACTTTGCATTATCTCAATGAATAAATGGTAAGCCCTAAACTGGCATTCAAATTGGCTAGTTGGGGAAGCCAATATTTCTAAGACTAAATTAACTAGCACTTAGTCCCTGCTTCACTGTTGTTTGAAGCTTGCTGGCAATCCTCACCCTCTTTGGTTGTAAGCATTTTCCCCCAGGGCTTGATGAATTATGGGTAGCATCAGCAGCTCCTCTTTCCTAAGTTTTGGGTGAATTGCCAACACCAATGCTCCCTGGTCCTAAAGTGGTTGAAACTGCAAATGTGTTATTGAACGTGTACATCTGACTTTGGCTGGAGCTGATTGCTTCAGAATTGGGACTGTTGGGATGAAGGGAAGGGATTTCCTTTATTTTTGAAATCTTAGAAGTAGCTTTGGAACTAGATGAGCCTTCTTTCCAGATTGCGCTTCGATATTTGCCAGAGACACCCTCCTGTCTCCTTCTTTCCCCCTTTGTCACGTCAGACTGTCTGAATGCAGCAAGGAACATTCATTCTCCTAGTTGATCTTGTCACGCTGCCAGAAGTGGAGCCGGCATCCCTTTGGCAGTTGAGACTAAGGGCACTAAAATGGTTGGAAATCACTGAAAACAGTGGCAGGTTTATTTGATCAAAACCTGCAGGGTAGTGCAATATACATTTTTTTTAAAAAGCATTTTCATTAAAATTAAAAATGAGCTTCCAAACAAACTCTGGAAAGGGCTCCAAATACAGCCTACAACCCCCCAAAATGAAATCAATAAAAAGAAACCAGCCAAGCAGCAAGTTGAGAAAACACCAATTAGAGTTTTTAACAAGCAGAGAGGCTTGCTGTGAGGTAGAGTTGTAGATTAGGCAAGAAAACTTGGGCTTTGATCTCAACTTCAGCACCATTCTACAGTACTCTCCATGGAGCTCAAATTTATGGGATTCACAACTCACCCCAGGGGAAAAAACCACACACATAGAAGTGGGCACTCTCCATTATATTTGAGCAGATCATGCCCAGAGTTATTTCAATACTTGTTTTTTTTTCTCTTCAGAGGGTTTTGTAATCTCATTGTTTTAGAGAGGGTTTGATACACCAACTGCTTGAAATATATACATGTATATAATATATACACATGTGTATGTGTGCGTATGTGTGTACACATATATGCATACATACACATACATATATACATATATGTATGCAGACAGGCATCTATCTACACACCTACATAAATGTCTGTGTGTGTGAATACATGTGTGTGGCACCTGGTGGCATCCCGATTCACACTTGCTCCTACCACTAGGCAAGCCACCCCCCATATTCACATTATTTTATGAATACACATTCATACAACACCACAGCTCATGAGCCCCCATCCATATGTGTACTTTTATTAATCAACCAGAGGATACAATCATTTAGAATAGATGTATTCAATGATATTCTTAGAGGAAACAGTGAATGAGAACAATTTGTTCCAACAGCCATGGAGGCAGCTGAAACAAGATTTGTGGAGCACTTAAAGCTTGGTCAGACATCAAAGATGTCAAGGTCATCTATGGCATCCCAGGCCATCACCAGCCGTCTTGATTTTTGTCTTGTCACTGGACTTTGATGCCTCTGGAAGAGAGAGTGAATCTGACAACCTTGTACAACTCCATCTTGCTTAAATCCAATTCATGGTCAAGTCAATCTTTCCAACATCAGGGTCTTTTTCAATGAGTCCTATCTTCTCAATATGTGGCCAAAGTACTTAAGGTTCACCTTTAGTGTTTGACCTTCCAGTGAATTTGACCTTCGAGTGAATAGCCAGAATTAACTTTTTAAACATTGACTGATTTAGTCTCCTTGCTGTCCAAGGGACTTTCAAAAGTCTTCTCCAACCCCACAATTTGAAAGTGTAAGTTCTGTGGTCTTACTTATATTCCAATACTCACAGCTATTTATTGCTACTGGAAAAACCAAAGCTTTGACTATACAAACATTTGTTAACCAGGTGATATCTATGCTTAGTTTGCTGACCAGATTTGCCATACCATTCCTTCCAAGGACCAAGCATCTTTTAATTTCATGGCTGCAGTTGCCATCTGCAGTCATCTTCAAGTCCAAGAATATATAATCTGACATTGCTTCCATTTCTTTGTCTTCTAGTAAGTAGGAATAGAAAATTCTCTTTAAATCTATCATTAAATCTATCTCTTTAAATCTAAATTGGGAATAATTATTTGTACCAAATGGGTTTGATACAAGTCTGATATTATATATACATGCATATATGCATATATATGTGTGCATGCATAGAATTGACACAAATCACAAATATATATGATCAACAGCCATTCCCTAAAGCATGTGAATAAACATATCTCAAAAGGATAATTAAAAACTATTGAAAACCACATGAAAGATTGTTATAAATCACTATTAATAAGAGAAACATATACATAATAATTCTTAAATTTCATATCCCGCCCAGCAAACTGAAAAAATATTACCCAAAATGTAATGATCATTATGTAGAGCGGATTATGAAAATGACAAAAGCACTAATATCCTCTCAGCAGAGCTACAAATTGGTCCAACCAGTTTGGGAAATAATGACTTTTGCTATTAAAGCAACTAACATATTTTTGCTTTTTGACTCCCCAAGTACCACTTCTCAGCAAGAAGACAAGGCACACCCTCCTCCCAAATAGCAGCAGCTTTGCCAATGCCACAACATATTGTGCTACATGAATGTAATGGAATATTGCTGTGCTATAAAAATTAACGAAAGTGAAGACTTCTGAGAATCACAGGAAGGCATATGCACTGGTGCAGAATAAAGTAGGTATAACCTAGAAAATGATATATACATGTATCTGTCATATAGATATACATATACATACATACATATATACATATAACTACTACTATAATTAAACAGCAAGTATTTATTAAATGCTAACCATGTGCTGTGCACTGTCTAGGGCTGAGATTTTTAATCTGGAATCCGTGAAATTTTTAAAACTTTGGTAACTTTTTCAGAATTATTGGTTCCTTTGGTGATCCTATGCATCTCATTTTATGTATTTAAAAACATGTTTCTGAACAGTCTAAAGGCTTCACTAAACTACCAAAGGAGTCTATGTCACAAAAAGGTTGAAAAAAATCCTTTTTCAAGGAGTGTGGTCACAGGTACAACAACAAAAAAACCAAACAATCCCTACTCACAATAACAATCCCTAATCTCAATTGTATTCTAATAGGGGAGCCAATGAATACATATAAAGTGAAGAAATACACACAAACACAAGCTGGTTTGGAAGGAAGGACACTAGTAATCGGGGAGACCAGGACAATCTTCATATAGAAGATGATGCTTGAACTGCATCTTAAAAGAGGAGAGGCATTCTAGGAGGTGGAGTACAAAGGAAAATAAGAAGGGAGACATATATGATGGCCAGTAAAGGTATGGAGCTAGAGTGTTATATGAAGAACAAAGAGAAGGCCAGCTTGGCAGGATCATAATATAAGTGAAAACGGAAACATTAATACCCTGCATTGACCCCTATAAACAAAATTACCATGCTTAGCCCTGAAAAAGAGATAAGAAAATAGAGGACTATGGGTATCGAATATTACGTATACTATCAAACTTGTTTGATGTAATGACTAGTTTTACTAACCTGCTTTTTTCTGTTTCTCTTTACATATCTATATCTATATTATTAGAAGAGATGAATCTCAGAGTAGGGAAAGAAGAAGGGAATGCATGTGGCTAACACATCTTCCATCTCCTTCCTTTGTTCCAAATTCCTTCCTTTATTATGTACAAGTAGCCAGTAAAATGACTCCACAAGCTTTTCATCTCATCTATACATCCTATAAACAAATGTATCATATATTTAGAGTCTATCAGGAAGTAGAATTGTTCTATAAGGTTAACTCCAATCTCTGCAGTCAAGAACTAAACATGCCAGAAATGGAATACTTAAGCATTACATGATACCGTAAAACTGAAATAGTAAATAAGATTTCAGGGCTAGTTTTCAGCAAAATTCTCCAGCAAGCAAAAATTGTTTTGAACTGTCACCTCCAAGAGAATGACAATTAAGCCTCTGTCTAAGAAGTGTTTTGTCCTAAGTCTGTCCTCTCTGATTCTCACTTTGGGCCACCCCCCTTCCCCTTTAGTGCCTAGTCATGACCTTCTCAGGCAGTACCTCTTACTGTCCCCAATTGCCTAGGGATTGTCTCTTTTTTCTCCCCCTCTTCCTCCTCCTGTTCCTCCTCCTCCTGCTCCTCCTCCTCCTCCTGCTTCTGCTTCTTCAATTCAGGTTAAATGACACAGCTAGTAAGTGTCTGGAGATTGATTGTAATTTCTAAATTTGACCTGTTCTCATCAAAATTTTGCCTTCCCTTAGTGACAGGTTCTATACTTTTTGGTGATAAGTGCCTATGCTAATAAATTAATTCTTCCTAGCGGAAGTATCTAACAGTATGCCTGTGGGGCCCTTTCTTTTCTCCCCAATAATATGTGTAAATAGTATTAGCCTTCTTAAGAGCATGTCACGAAACTGTTGTCTTACCCAAAGCAAGGATTTTATTACAAGAGAAGGAAGAAGCCAAGTGCAAGAGAATTTTGCATGAGTGCTCCCTTGAAGTCCTCCTTCCTCTGTGTAAGGTGAGCATCCATCTAGGGCATGAAACCCAAGCACTGGATGTTCTACTTTCTTTTTCATGGTACTTAGTTTATTCAAAAAATTATCCCTAATCTCATAGGTGCTGGAGCTCTCTCCCTCCTCAGACTAGTTAAAATTAGCATTTATTAAATGCCTGTAACTCTAGGCATATCTTTGAACATGTTGTAACCATAGGATAAATTATAAGATCCTTATTATAAATGAGAGTTTCATATTTGTCTTCATATAATATGTCCTTTACATATAATCACAATACACATACAGGCATACACATATGCATGTGTACATTTATACATATATATTGAATTGGTACAGTAAATGTATTAATATTATTTTCATACAAAGTGACATAAAACAATTGAAAATAAATGCCCTAAAATTATGAAACAAAAAACAGGCATGGCCTCAAAGAAAAGAAATAAGACACTTCATCCATTTTTCCTTTGTTGTAGCTCATAGGTATGATGAGGCAGTGAGGTGGTGCAGTGGATAGAGTTCCAGGCCAGAAATCAGGAAGACTCATAATTTTCTGAGTTCAAATCCAGCCTCAGACACTAACTATCTGTGTGACCTTGGGCAAGTCACTTAACCCTGTTTGCCTTAGTTCCCTCATCTGTACAATGAGCTGGAGAAGGAAATGACAAACCACTCCAGTATCTTTGCCAAGAAAACCCCAGATGGGGTCACAAAGAGTCAGACACATCTGAAAAAAGTGGGTGTGGAACATGTATACATTTTCAGGTTTTTTTGATATATCGATTGGTTTTTCTGATTTTTTCTTTTTTGCTGTGATTTCTTTGTTTTCTTCAAAATGCTTTGTTATATGGAATGGCTCTATGAATTTCTGAGAAAAGAAAATTCTAGGGCATGCAAAAATCAAAGAAATCAGTGAGATTATGTTTTTAATAAAAAGTGACAGTTTTGCCAAAATCCTAATGTGCTAAATAGTCCAAGTCATACCACACCCAGATCCCCTTAATTTTCTGCCCCAAATTTACCATTCCTACATGTTGCCACATCCAAATTTTTATGCAGTTTCACAATTCTTCAAGCAAATCACTCCCTTGGTAGATGTGTAAGCAAGTCCCAAATAAACAATGCCAAGTTCATCAAATTGGTAAGAGTTTTTTATACTAATTTAATGTCCCTTCTTTTTTGTTGTCTGCTCATGTTGCTTATCATGTATTCGTATTTCTTCCTTACCTCCCTTCCTTTCCTAGGAAAGAAAATCAATGTTGTCTGCATTAAGGAGTGTATAATTGATATCAAGGCTGGTAACTGCCAGAGACGGCAGGGAGAAAGAAAACAAAGAGGAAAGGAATGGTTACAGAGAGAGGATCGCTAAAACTGAGACCCATGATCATAGGGTTAAAGTTAGAAGTGTCCTTGAAGGTCATTTAATCCAATTCCTCCCTTTTTAACAGATGGAGAAACTGAGGTCCAGAGAGGTAAAAATGATTTGTCTGAGGTCTCCTAGACAATAAGTAGCAGAGCCAGGATTTGATCTTGGAGTCTATCATTCCAAATCCAATATCCTTTCCACTATATCATAATGCCAAAAGAGACTTCCGAATGCTCTGCCTGTCTTGCAAACAGAAGTAGCACAGGAAAATAAGGAATTCTACAGTCTTGGCCCACTTTTCCTTGGAAAACAATATGGATCAAACGATTATCCTGTAGAGATGGGGACATTTACAACGAATGGAAGATAGAGAGAAAGAGAAAGGGCTAAAAAACCAAAAACCAAAAATGCCTTCCTGCTAGAAGATAGCCTTAGTCAAAAACTGGAAGGTTTCCATGAGACAAGCCCTCTTTTTTGGAATGGTGAGTGACTACAATTAGGAAAATCTTTATGACTACTTGTTACTCATTTAAGAATTCCTGCCTTGTTTTTCCTCCCTGTAACATGTTTCTTTAAAAAGAGAAGCATAATGGATTAAGAGATAAAGAGAGTTTTGGAAATAGTCAAGAGTAACCTTGACCCATATCTCAGCCCTAAGATTTCCTACATGAGTATCTAAGACTATGCATAACCACTATGGGCAAGCCCCTGACCTCCTGAGCTTCTGTTTCCTCGTGTATAAAAAAGAGACAGTAATGTATATATATATGTATATATAGTATGTCACAGAATATGAATCTCATGTGACATAACATATGTAATATACCTATCGAACATTAACCAAATCTAACCAATCAACAAGCATTCATGAAGTACCTATTATGAAGTGGGATTTGGATACCTAGACCACGGCTTAAAATATAGGAATGATGCATATCTGTCCGGAGATGGCATACCCCTAACAAAGTCAGATAAAGATGTATTTTCTCAATGTCTTGAAAACTTAAACAAAAGTGCTTGAAACTAAAAAAAAATGGAGGAGGGGGAGAAAAACTACCTATGAATATTTGTCATGCTAGATACTATAGAGCCAAGGAACAAAAATGAAAGAATACCAGTTGAGGCACCCAGAAGTTCATAAGAGACAAAATCTAAGAACGTAGCCAGTATTAAAACCCATGGACCCTTCATAAGAAACAAAAATCTAAAAAAGTATACCATATTAAATCTCATGACCTCAAATGTCTATACATTATTCACTTGCAATAAGCAAGAAGAACTAACAATCCTGATATAATGAGGCAGATGTCATCTCATTTTGATCATAGGGAATGAAATAAATGACTAGGTCATGATTCTAGATAGGCATAAAATATTCAAAATAAATATAAGAGGTAAACGGGTGCAGCATTATATATTAAGAAACATGTTTATTTGAGGAAATCCAAGAAAAATTAAGGGGAAGCATAATAGTGAGTATTTGGATGGTCAGCAGAGAAACAAAAAAGTGATTCCATACTGGAATATGCAACAGAACACCTGGACAGAGAGAAAAAAAATAGATGAAGAGTTTGGGGAACAGTTCAGGCTAGCACAGAAGTATGATGTAGTTGTGATAAGAAACTTCAATTATCCAGACATCTTTGACAAAAGCAAGAGCAGCTAATAACTACTTGATTTGCCTTAGTGATAATTTCATCCTTCAAAAGATGAAAGGATGAATAAGGGGAATTTTTATTCTGGATCTGATACTCATGAATAGTGAGGGGCTTGTTGCTGAAGTGGGGATGCTGGAAATCCTGGGGGAAATATTATCGCTTCTTCTTAGAATCTGTGATAGAGAAGAAGAAGAAATCTGGGTATATTCTGACATCGGAAATAGAATTTGGAAAATAGATTTCAAAGATTTCAGAGAAAAAATAGAAAAAAATGATACAAGGCCATCCCAGAATGGATGGACTATGTTAGTACAGCACTTGGGCAGTCTGTGTCTTATGCCATGTTCTCATTCAATAATCAGTGCCTTCCCTTTCCTGATCATGATTTTCCTCGCTGTTATATTTCATGTCACTTCTTCTGCAAATGTTCTCATTGGTTAAATATTTGTGGACAGTTTATATTAAGAATATACTCATCATTGTCCCCTTGAGGCACCAGAAATATTTATTGTAGGGTATTAATTCATTTTTATACACATGTTGTAAATAATGTCCTTTCTCTAAAGCACATAGCCCTTTGTGAGATATTACCGAAATGTCCATGATAAACAAGATTTATCAAAATGAGGATAGAATTGTTTAGTCAGTCATTTATGAAGCATCTACTATGTGCCAGGCACTATGTCAAGGGTTGGGGATACGAAGGACGGAAAAAGACAGTGCCTGGTCTTAAGGAGTTCATAGTCTAATGGAGGAGACAACATGGAAGCAATTATATGTACTAATAAAATATCCTAGCCTATAGAGATTTTTTTCCATTATCCTCACATGATATACAAGTATAGGTATGATTTTACTTTATTTGCATAATAAAAGTATTTCTTTATCTGTTTAAAATTGGATATTCATTTAAAATTACTATAGTATGTTCAATAAATCCAACTTGATTTAGCAAACATTTGCTAAGCATTTATTACATGCAAAGGTACTGTGCTTGCTGAAAGAAAGAATGAATGTTACATCTGCAGAGACAATTTAAAAAAAATACCATATACTCATTGCATTCATGGAGCTTCCATTCTACGATGGAGTTACAATATATCAGTCATTTTAATAGGAAGTAAGACTATTAGGCAAGAGAAACAAGAAAGGCTTTTCATAGACTAAAGAGCTGGGATGTCAAGTTCAAGAAACAGCTCATAGACCAATAAAATTAGAAAGTACTAATACAAAATGTCTTGAAAAGGTGATATGAACCAGATTGTAGAGGAGTTTAAATATCTGGCCAAAGATTTTACATTTTATCAGTAAAGCAGGGGTCTCAACCTTTTTCTCTGTCTTAGACACCTTTGTGAGTCTGGCAGAAATCCAGTGAGGGCTCTAGTGACACTTCTTAGACTAATCTTTTTAAATGCATAAAATAAGATTACAAAAAAAATCAATTATAAAGAATTATATATCAATTATATAGAAATACACATGATTTTTTTCCATCCAAGTTCACAGATATCCTATAATCAATCTATAAATGCCTAAGAGGTTCATGGGTCCCAGTTAGGAATCCTTCCTTACCCCAAAAGCAAGATGGGCCATATAATGTTAAAGGCTTGAGAATAAAGGACTATTACTCAAATGCAAAGAATTGTAGAGCTGCTCTGGATTTTGAGCTGAGAGGGAGTTTCTAAATGCAGAACAAGGGAGACATGTTCTCATATGATCAACCAATACAAACCCATAATTAGACTTCCTTTATAGGACAAAATATAGTAAAACAGGAATAAGGGGGGCTACAATCTCCAAAGACGAGGGAAGATACCAAAGATGGTATTGCTAAAATTGCTGGATTTCCTTGAATTTTATTTAAGAAGTTCAGCCATTTTTAAGGCAGAGGTTCTTAACCTTAACCATGATATAGCTATATATTCGTGTGTATATGTATACACATATATACATATATTCGTGTGTATACATACATATATGTACATACAGACATGTGTAGTATACATATATATTCAAAATTCTATTTCAATGTAATTCATTTTCTTTTACAAATCTCTGTATTTTATGCACTTAAAAATTATTCTAAGAAGGAGTCCATAGGCATTACCAGAAAGCCAAAGGGTTACACGACAAACAGAAAAGGTTAAGAACTCCTCCTTTGGAAGAGTAAGTTCATATAAATAAGTGTCCATGGCTAAAGCTCTTTAAAGTAGAAATAGAATAGAAAGAGGTGTGTAATCACAGAAAGAATATGTAGCATGGAACAGTAGGCATGGAACAGCCTATAGTTAACTAAGAGAAATTCTTCAGTTTCCTAGACTGGAACCTAGTAAGCAGGGAGAGATGGGAAAAATAGAGAAGCCAACTCCTGTCTCACCATGAACTTTCTTGAATCTTCCTAATACTACGTTGAACTTTCAAAATGAAATACATGCTCATGGACTGAATCAAAGTTGGCAACTATTTAAATCAGAGAAGTTAAAGTTAGAGGCAAAACCAAGCCTATATCTGGACATAATGAGTGCACAATAGAAAGAATGAGCCCACATTCTAGAAGACATTAGGATGTTCATTTCTGAATAGAAAAGGCTGATATAATTCACTTCATCATCTTACAGAGTAAACAGAGACAAAAGCTGTAACATCCATTGATCTCTTATTTTCCTTAGTGACAGGTGAAGTTTGTTCTTTGAATTAGGTTTCCATGGGAATCCTCATTTTTTATTCCACTCTGAGGAAGCAACTGTAATTCACAAAGTTCTCAATTCTGGTCCAGCTATGGCCAGCCTCAAAATATAAATAGAAATCTAAAGTTTCTTCTTGCTCATTCCAGAACTTATGTATTTTCTCTGCCTCCTGCCATCACAGTTGGATGGATTTCAACTACAGAAATGTGTAGCCCAAAGGAACATTTTAGGAAGGTTATGAGCCACTCAGAGATTCATAGGTTTATAACTGCTAGAAGAAGACCTTGGGGAATTCACTTAATCCATATCTGTAAATCAATAAGTATTACTGATGAGTATACTGAATTCATCTAATTCTCCTGAAATAAACTTGAGAACTCAGCTTAATTGACTATACTTGTCAACTCTTAAGAAATGATTGTTTTTCTTTACATTTTTTATAGTTTTGCCCTGTCATTCTAAGCTTCTGTTAGCTTCATAGGAATAGGACAAAGGTAGAGACTAGATCTTTTTCCTCCCAAATTATCTGTTCTTCCTAAAGAAGAGAATGTCAAACTCAAATTCATGGTAAGGTTACTTCTCTCTTAGTAAATTTATTTTCTTCTTATGACTCATATAGAATAATTTAATTTGCTAGCAAACTTGGGCTCTAAACAAGCCACCATCATTCTACTTATAGGAAAGCAAAAAGTTCACCATTACAAAGTACATGCTTTTAGGGTTTTTTTTTATTGAGAGGTCTATTGACATAGTGAGAAAGGAAGAAGACTTCCAGGGTCAAGGAAACATGAGTTGAAGTCCATCCTCTGACACTTGGTAATAAGAACCTGGGCAAATCATATAACCTCTCAGAACCCCCAGGAAACTCCCCTAGACTATTAATTGCTGAGCAGGTACTAATCTGTGTTAGGAGAAAGTTTCGTCATTGAGGACTGCCTATTGCAATGAAATTACAAGTCCAGTATAAGAAGTAATTTATCTAAGGCAAAGGCCTTCGAGATAAAACATTTCTTTTCTCATGACAGAACTCAGTCCCTTTTGCATTCACTGTTCTTCTACCCTTATTTTTTTCTGAATTACTTGATTTGGACCTGATAGTGTTTTCACTTCTAGATATAACAAGTAGTTTTCTCCTGTACTCTCTGACAACCATGTAAAACCAAGTTTCAAAATGCACCATTTTCCTATTACCACTAATCCTGGTTTCTATGAAAGTTCCCCAAGATTCAAGTTTGAAAAGCACAGCTCAGGAAGGTAATGACAGGCACCAGTTCTCAGCTCGTTGCCAGCATGGAAGCACCAATTTGATTCCTACCACAACATTTTTGCTATTGCTAGTGCATCAAATTTTGTAACACAGCTTCTCAAATGACAGAAATCATCCCGTCACTTTGTTTCATAAAATTGACACCCCAGGGAAATGCAAAATATAGTAAGAACTTTAGCAAAGCTGTTTCCCCGTCTCCTGCTAGGTATTTCTGAATTCCCTTTTTCCCCCTCCGAAGCTAATGTCATCAAGTCCCAATCGCTTGTTGTTCTTTTCCTCTCGTTCTGTTCATGTGCTATAACATTCCTTGGCTTCTCTCTGTAGAGAGTTGGTGTTTTAAAAAGTGTTACTCATAGCCAGGGATTCCACTGAAGGATGATTTGAATTCAGTGACAAAGAAAAAGGAACTCGATGCAATTATTTCACACAAAGGGTAATAAACATATGGAATAAATTACTAAGGAAGGTGATTCAGAGAGTTTAAGGAACACCTGGATTTGTTTCTGCAGGCAGTGGATTAGAGAGGAGAGGGAGAAGGAAGCTGCAACTCACAAAGAGAAGTGTTGGAGAGCTACCCTCTTACTAAACTGGCACCCCTCGAGCTCATCAGGCATGATAACTAAAAACCCCAGGTTCACTTAGGGGAAGAGGGTTTGACATCACTCTGGGAACAAGTTAGAATAAATAAAAGTAGCTCTCTTCCTCAGAAAGTGAAACCCTGGTTTGTAGAAGAAAAGAGCAAGATAGATGGAACCCTAGGGGAAGGAAACATGACTATTGATTCAATAAATTCTCTGTACATGTTTATATATCCAATGCCAAGTAAATGTGGTCCTATATGAGCAGAATTCCAGAGATTAAGATAAATTCAATCTATTTTGACAAGTATTTATTATGTATCTACTAAATGTAAAGCATTATAGTGGGAACAAAGAGTAAAGAGATAGAAAGGAAGCCAGCCCTGACATCAGGAAGCCTGGGATTACAGATTTAGCTCTAGAAGAGGCTTCGTGGGTGATTGAGTCCAATCTCCTGACTTTTTATAGATATAGAAACTAATGCTAGAGGGAGTAATTGAATTAATTGCCTGGTATCACAGAGCTAGTAAAATGAGCCTCTGATGCAGTATTTGAACCCAAGTCTTCTTGACTCCAAGCCCAACACTCTGTTCCTTTTATCAGGCTGCATATACTTTATAGGGCAGGGGTGAGGAAAGGAATAGTATGCTTCAAAACATGCACAGTAACATAACTAGGCATAGAAGGACTACATTTATAAATGAAATACATACTAAACATGAAGGTAATTTTAAGAGAGAGACAGTGCTAGTAACTGAGGAGGTCAGGAATGCCTTACACAGAAGGCTGCATTACTAAAAATGTTATTTAGAATAGGAACTAGACATAGTTATTGAGAATGATGATTCCCTAGCCAATCAAAATGGAGGCCCTGTAGGTCAATGAAAAGAACACAAGGGTTCAAATCCCACCCCTGACACTGTGACTGTGACCTTAGGCAAATCATTTATCGTCTCATATCCCAGCTTCTGTATATGTTTAAAAAAAAAGTAGGGGTGGGGGAGAAAGGAGTAGGTGAGCTAAATGACCTCTAAGGCCATTTCCAGCTTTACATGTATGACTTCATGGCCTGGATTCCAATCCTGGTTCTGCCATTTATTACCACTGTAACTCTGGACAAGCCATCTAACCTATCTGGGCCTCAGGTTCCTATCATGTAAAATTAGATTAAGTGAATTCGACGGTCTCCAATGTATCTTACATGTAAATCAGACAGGCAGGTGGTAGATTGTATAGAGTAGTGGGCCTGGGATCAGGAATATGAGTTCAAACTCAGCCTCAGACATTCACTAGCTGTGTGGGACTATATTAGCACCCATCTCACAATGGTATTGCAAGGATCAAACAAGATAATATTCGTAAAATGTTTAACACCATGCCTAGTACATAGTTGGCACTTAATAAAAGCTTCCTCTTACCCATTCCACCCCCCCACACACACACACACTTCCTACACGTAGTACAATTCTCTGACTAGACTTTTTAGTTTGGGGATGCAGGTGGTATTATATCACCTGCTTGTATAAATCCTGCTCAGCACTGATGAGGGAAGAAGATGTCATAGGAATTGCTTATTTAGCTGGTGATTAATTCTTTTCTAGTGAACTAAAGAAGGAAAGAGGATTTACTCTTTTGCTCTGAAATGTCCCTCTTTATTGTGTCCTTGAGGATTCATTGGGACTCTTGTTCTCAAATCTAAGGCCAGACAAGAATTGGTAGCAAAAAGTCAGTCGAATATATTTAGTAAAAGTTTGATAAACTAGAATTTATGTGTAAGGTAAGATATACCAATATTTAGATCCACTAGAGATCCAGAACCTCTTTAAAGACTTTTCTTTTTTTGTTGTTTTGGGATACAACTGGGGTTATGTGACCTGCCCAGGGTTGCACAGCTAGTAAGTGTCAAGTATGTGAGGCTGGATTTGAACTCAGATCCTCCTGACTCTAGGGTTGGTATTCTATCCACTGAGCCATCTAGCTGCCCCTGTAAAGACTTTTCTAGGTCATCAAACACCCAGAAAGATAGGCAATGATTAAAACTTTGAAATCACCTGCCAGGCAGTTGGTTGAGATAACTTTTACTATTTATGCACTTATGGGATCAGAGAAACTTGCTTAGGGACAAAGAAATATACTAATTTTTTTTTTACTTTGACAAATACACTACTTTAAGTCCATGTCATTAATTATTCAATTCAAAACATGAAACACTTTGGTTCACTATATTTCCAATATTTCCACCTTTAAAAGATGTCTCTTCCCTCAGTGAGCTTATACTCTATTGCAGAGAATATACCATATTCACAGATAATATAAAAAGTAATTTCAAAAGGGTGACATCGCTTTGTCACAACCTTGAAGAAAGCCAAAGGTTCTATGAGACAGAAGTGAGGAGAGTTCATTCTAGTCACAGGACAACTTGTACAAAGTATATAAGGGAGACAGCATGTTGAGATCAGGAAAACAATAGAGCAGCTTTGGTTGGCTTAGAGATTATAGAACACAGAATGATAAAAAGATGAATGCATGGTTTTCAGTCATGGTCATCAGATAGAGTCTCCTCTTCAGGGGTTCCACTCACTCCTTTTCTTTTTAAAACTGCAGCTTATGGAAAACCCAGCTGTCTCTAAACTATAATAAGTCAACTTCCTAAATTGAAATTCATTTGTAGTCAAATGCCATAGAATGACAAAATTCAGAGATTTCATCTTTTTTTTCTTTTTTAAAGATTAGTTCTCCCTATCCCACCCAGGCTGTTAAGTATAGCAGCTACTCATTGCCTCCATCCCAATAGTGATTCGTATGTAAGCTTTTACCTGCTCTGATTCTGACATGGGACAATCTTTCCTTTCTTAGGCAGCCTGGTGGCTCCCTCTTCCTAGGGAATCACCATATTGATGTGCATCTTCTTAGCTTTGAACTCTCCTGAAGCTCAAGACTTCCAAATTCAAGATATCCACCCACCTCAACCACAGGCATAGGGATCACAGGCCTATGACTCCTCTCCCACCAAGAGGTTTATTCTTTAAAACACTAAGTGGTCATGCCCCTACCCATTCCTTGAGATCTCAAAGGTCTCTGCTTTGACTTGCTGCCACTTTTGGTCATTTTTCTGTCAAACAATATGCTCACACATTATTATCTTGCTGTTTGTATTCAATTTTGGTCTCACAACTTTGCTCTTCTCTCTGAGTTTTTGAAGAGAGCTTCTCAGTTGAAGTGAACAAAATCCAGTTATTTATTTCTCTCCGTTTTGTGATGGTCTTGCCTTTTGACCATGTGGTTTGTGCCAATCCCTGCTGTGGAGCTATGCTTGACCTTTAACATGAAGAAGATATGATTAAGATTAATTTTAGGAATAGAGTCAGAAATCAAAGTGAAGGGCCTATGACTAAGATGAAGACATTAATAGTATGCTTAT
Organism: Phalanger gymnotis; assembly: GCA_028646595.1. Classification (NCBI taxonomy): domain Eukaryota; kingdom Metazoa; phylum Chordata; class Mammalia; order Diprotodontia; family Phalangeridae; genus Phalanger; species Phalanger gymnotis. The sequence continues at coordinate 187,849,232 of CM053624.1, read as the reverse complement.
TTCCTTGATAAAACATAAGCTGAACTTGGAACGTTCTTTTGAAACTTAAGTCCTGTGCTTAATTTAGACTTACAGTTTCTGGATTCAAATAAATGCCATATATGGGAGTAGCACTCAGACAAATTAGATACTGGTGTCATATGATGTCACACTGTAGACCTCAGCCTAGCGCAAAACCTGAAGTTTTGCATGAGAATGTTGTTCATGGACCATGAAGAGCCTTCCTTATTTATCCAGCCAGAGCATTAGTTCTCCTGCTCTTGTTCTCAGCTTTGAAGACAACCATAATTTCCAGTCTTTTGTTTGACAATGAAGGCCTGCCTAGAAAAATTGAGGGTGTTGCCAGGATTGTTAAAAGACATTTTTGTAGTGTGCTGTATTCTTTACTCCACCCTCCCATCTTTGGGGGAGGGGAAAGGAATGGAGGAAAGGGGGAAAAAACCTTTAAAGATAAAGGCAGATTTTTAGGAAGATGTGCAAAATATGCAAGGAAATGCTACAAAAAAAATCAGCTTTACAGAAAAATATGAAATGTTTTCTCAGCCAGGAGGAGCATTTTGGCACCCTTATACGTATTGACACACCTTCTAAGACTGTGTCCCTTGCGCAGAATTATTTGGGAAACACCCCTAATTTTGCCAAAACTTTTTTGGGGGAAAAGACTGGAAGTCAAAATTCAGGATAAAGATCTGGGATACTGCAGGAAGCAATTGAATCCAAACGTTTGCCTCACATTCATTTGGTATAATTTCAAAACAAAATATGGATTGTAAACCTGTTGGCAGATGAATATTAATCTCTTTTCAAATCTGTAAGATACAGAATCTGTATCTACAGATTGCCAAAAGCATGCAACTAATGAGAAAATGATATATATTGTATATGTATGTGAATGTATGTTTTGGGGGATGTGGGAGAGGGTACAAATTAAAGCATGGTTTTGTTGTTATTCAATCACGTCCTACTCTTTGTGACCCCATTTGGGGTTTTCTTGACAAAAATACTGGAGTGGTTTGTCATTCCTTCTCTGACTCATTTTACAGATGAGGAAAGTGAGGCAAATAGGGTTAAGTGACTTGACCAGGGTCACACAGCTATCACGTGTCTGAGGCCAGACTTGAACTCCTTAGGATGAGTCTTCCTGATTCTAGGCCTGGCACTTCATCCACTGCATCATCTACCTTCCCAGAGTTTGGGGGGCTTTGGGGTTATTAAGTCATTTCAGTTGGTTTACCAAGCTCCAAATAATTTTTTCACGATAAATAAATAGAACTACATGGTCTTCAGAAATGATGAACCATACGGACACATTGTTAGAACCTGCCAACGAGAGCTAAAGCTCATGCCCGATCCCAATTGGGATAATTTCCAAATCAGGCCTGACCTCTTTTCAAACAATAGATCTTTTTTTTCCTATTATGCCTTTTCACATTACTGGGGTTAGGGGAATGGTTGTAACCCCCCTCTCCCCCATCGCCCTCATTTTTAACCTCCAACCCCTGTAATCTGGAAAATCCCAGAAAAACTTTTGGCCTTCCCTTTGTACCAGAGAAGAAGTCTGAATTATTATGGTATTAAAAGATAAAATATGTTGATATTATACAATATTATACATATATTTTATGCACTTCTGTGTTTCTCAACTTTTTCTGTGCTGTCTACTGTGCTTCATCTATTGTCTGTGGCTTCTGCAAAACTCCCCAAAAATTCCCATTTAATTTCTCATGCTGGCTCTCAATACATCAAAGCTGCAATGGGGAAAGTCTCGATGTAGAAAGGGAAACTGTACTATGCACTTCAATTTATATCTAGTGTCGCATTCCTTAGGTACCCACATCTGTACTTCCTTCTATTTTTTTGTTACTTTTTTGTTGTTTTTTTTTAGAGGGGAGAAGGCAGGGCAATTGGTGTTAAGTGACTTGCCCAAGGTCACGCAGCTAGTAAGTGTGTCAAGTGTCTGAGGCCGAATTTGAACTCAGGTCCTTCTGACTCCAGGGCCAGTGCTCTGCTCATTGCCCCACCTAGCTGCCCCTTTTTTGTTACTTTTAAGCAGATCTATAATTAGGATTTTTTTCCGTCAAGGGCAATCACCGTAGACTTGGTTCAAGAGGCATGATGCAAGCAAGGCCTCAGGTGAAGTTAGTGGGGCTGCATACCTGTGATAGGGAGACAGAAGCTCCTAGTCACTAGTCATAGATTTAATACTGAGAGGTTGGGGTGGGGCACTGCTATGTAGCAGTTATGGGCGGGGGGCAAAAAAAAAGATAAGGAGAAATTCACCCGACCACATCGTAGGTTCTGATCTTAAGTTATTATTCTTGCTAATGAGGCGTTACACTCTGTTCTACTGAAGGATCACAAGTACTCGTGGTACTCTTTAAATCTGATACGCTGAGTTAAAACCAATTTCTTCACATTATTTGTAGCTTTGCTTTTAAGGTCTGGGAAAATCCATGGAACTTAACTCAAGACCCTAAGTCAATGGTTTTTTGAGCTTTTAAAACTTCTTGTGTTTTTTGGGACTTCTCTGTGATCTCCCGCAAGCAGAAACTTGTGGTTTTCATTTCATTATTACTGATCTAAATAACTACTGACATTATGCTTATAGATTTCAGAATAATACATTTTAGAACTAAAAGAACCATTAGAGATTTCTAAATCTACCTTTTTATTTCACTGAGAAAAACTGAGGCCCAGAGAGGCTAAATGAATTTACCCAGCATGACACGGTTCATAGAAGAGTTTGTATAAGAAATTAAGAGTATCATTACTCCCTGCCTAGCTCTATCTCTACTGCTATGGTAAGCTTTCTGTCTCCCTTCATGTAGCGTAGTATGGGAATGGGAGATGTACTTACTCACCTATTCTCCTGTTAATTAATTTCAAATCATAAGTAATATCTTAAGTATATCTTAAGTGTCTTAAGTAATCATTTCTCTATTGATTAGCGATTTAATCTATATAAAGAGAAGTTCCCAGACAATACCTGTCCTCAAAGTCTTACAGTCTAAGAAACAACAGTGATAGCTATGTATAAAGAAAATATTAATTATAAATGGATATATATATGTATTATATAAAATAGAATAAAAAGATTAAATAGCAATATTATTTCAAGCCAGAAGGTAAGTGCAAGAATAGGAAAATAAGTAGAGTAGAGTTTATTTAGATAGATTAAGATAGGTAGAAGGAAATATTCAGCAAAGAAGTCGTGGGGAAGATAAGAGAACTGAAGAGAAGACAGCAGTCAAGAAACTGAAGTGGATTATCTACAATACCTGCTCTCACAGACAGTAGAAATGCTAATGTTTGCATTAGAGTTTTTGCAGAAAACTAAATGAGGCTCAAACATACTGCATAGTCAAATGAGCTAGAAAACACAAGGAAAACCTGTTTTAAAGAAGCTTCACTTAGAAATACTAAGATAAATTTTCCTTGTTTTCTTCTCTCCTTGTCCTCTACCCCAGAGATGTAAAAGTCATGGAAAACTTTTCTGCTTTCACCAACTTTCAGTAACATTCCAGTGACCTATAGAAATTGTGTTCAGTTTCTGTTTCATTCAGAGTCAATTGGCAATGATTATACTTGTGCACAAAATGGAGATTAGTGGCCCTGACAGAGTAAAAGGTAAAAAGTCTGAAGGAATGCTACATTTTCTCTGACTTAACTGGGAGAATGAAATCTTTCTTGAAAGAAGCAAAGAAATGCTTCAAGAAGACAAATAAGAAACAGAATGCCGAAGACAAATAAGAAACAACCACCACCACCACAACAAAAACCTCTCCAAATCTGTGCCAAAATATTACAAGGTAGAAAAATATATCAAGTCCATTGTTACATCTCATTGAGCCTACCTTGGGGATGATCTCAGCCTTCAACTTCTCTCCACTCATAAGACAACCATTATAACCCAGGCTCTTATCACCCACCTTTCCCCACAGTTTCCTAATCTGACTCCTGGTCCCAGGATTCCACTCCCTTCTCCAATCTGTGTCAACACAGCTGCTAAAATCCTAATCTTAAAGTATAATGCTAACCATGATACCTACCTGCTCAAGTCTCTATCTCTTCTAAAATAAAATCCAAATTCTTCCGGTTGGCATTTAAAGCATTTCCCGGTCTAACTCAATGTACCTTTGCAAGGTACATTATTTCAAATTACTGCCCTTTATATACTATTTTCCAAACAACTAGACTACTTGCTATTCCTTCGAGCTGACAAATCAGCTCTCACCTGCATGCCTTTGCACAGGCTGTCCACCTGGAATGCACTCCCTTCTGTCTCTCATGATTCTGAGCTTCCTTCAATTCTCGACTCATGTGACATCCTGTAAGCCTTCCCTTATTTGTTAGTACTCACTCCTTCCAAACATTAACTTGCCGTGGAACCAAGCTAGCTCCAGAGGAGAAAGTGAGGCTGGCGACTTTACACAGCCCTCCCTCGCTTAAATCCAATTCACTTGTAAGTCATGGCATCACCTTCCTGATACCATGGTTCTCTTCTGGAATGAAGGACAACTCTTTCCTAAAATTATCATCCATATATTTATCTAACTGCTTTCTTATTTGCCTTTTTCTTTTTGAGACTGGGGGTCCCTATCCTATGCAGGCTGTAAGTGTGCTGGGCCACTCATGGGCCCTATTACTTACATACACTGGAGATTTGAACTACTGCATTTCCAACCCAGGCTGGTTCTCTCTTTACGAAACAACCCCAACCTGGTGGACCTGGGGTCCTACAGGCTCACCACATGGGTTATTGTTCATCCTTTGCTCTCAAAGAGGACCAGTGACATCAGCAGGGTGATGTCTTGACTTGCTCACTTGAATTTAAGTGAGGCAGAGCTGATCAGAGTCATCAGCCTCACTCTCTCTTCCAGAGTCATCAGAGTCTAGGGGCAAGACATAGGTCGAGATGGCCCCAGATGAAGTAGAAGACCTCGGCCTTTTTTGGTTAAGGTTGTTTCTTGGTCTTAGCTTGTCTGAGGCAATGCTCATTCAGTAATGCTGGACTTCCTACAGACACTCGATCAGCTCTAGGCATCTCTGACCTCAAGTAGTCTACCCATCTCAGCCTCCCTGGTAGCACATTACAGGTCTGTGCTCCCACCTGGCTACTTATCTGTTTAAAAACTGTATCTCACAGAATAATCTTAGTTCTTTTGGGGGCAAGAATTGTTTTTTCTTTTGAATTGGCATCCCCAACACCTAGCACAGTGCTTTTCATACAATAGGCACTTGTTGGACTGGAAAGGAACCACTGAACTGTAGGAGCCACCTGGGCTCGTAGGGTTGAGAGAGATGGTCTCTTTGACCCTTTTCGTTCTACAAGAGAGGCAGCATGGAACAATAAAATGATCCAGAACCAGAAAACCCGGGTCCAAATCATGCCTATGAGATGTACTACCTGGGTGACTGTGAGCAAGGCCCTTTAAATTCCTTGGGGCTCAGTTTTCCCATCTGTAAAAATCAGGTACTTGACCAGATGGTCTCTGGTGACCCTTCTACCTTTAGATTGATAATTCAGTGATGATGATAACACTACTCAGAGGAAGAAGGAATAACAAAGAGAGAATTGACTTGACCAAGGTGATACAAATAGAATGAATGAATGAAGCACTTATTAAGTACTTACTATGTGCAAAGCACTGTGCTAAGTGTTGGGATACAAAAAGAAAAATAAAATAGTTCCCACTCTTCAGGAGCTCACATTTTAATGGAAGAGACAATGATACTCGCGAGCATGCAATTTTGTTCTATATCTGATGCTCTTTAGTCTGATTATATTACCAGTCCATGTTCAAATTCTTTTCATTATTGAAAGAGGAAAGCATTGTAAAGAAGGAGCCTACCTTTCCTCATTAGCACCACAAACAACTATTGACTAATTGCCATCAACAGGCAGATAGACACATGAGACCTGGGAGATGTAGCACCTCTGGATCACTGATCTTACTTCCTGTCTAGACCTTACAGCCATTGCCAAGGGAAGCATCTCCTGTGGAGAGGGTGCCATCTATCCCAACCAACTGCCAACCAGCTGTGACCCACAATTAGACAAATCAATTTAACGGCAAAGCACTATGGGTTGAGATAAGAGATTGCATATGCCCAGTATCAAACCACCACCACCTTGACCACTATTTCCTTGCAGTCCCTGGTAGAAACAGTCTAGGACTATGAACCCAAGAGCCTTGGAAATAGCTATACTTCTAGTCCAGTGCCCACAGCCACAGTCTTGAGAAGACACCCCCGTGGGGATGCATCCTAGAGATTGCAAATGAAGCAAGAAAGTTGCTTCCCTCAGAACTGTCAAATGCCCAATATCAGAAACTGGTATATCTTTAGTGGTGAAAATGACATTAAATAAAAGGCAATAATATGTGTTTTACCACTGCACCTTAAGGAATATGGGACTTTTCCTTCTGACTTGAGGCTGACAGTGTTGTCAATAGTTGACAGCAAAATATGAACCTATGCCATATGACCATATTATGCATAGAGGCACACCTGATCCAAGCTCTACACATGATTTATTCATCACCTCAACTCTTGGACATTCGCATTGCTTCCAGCTTTTTTGTAATTATAAATAATGTTGCCAAGAAATGCTTTTCAGTGGTAGCTTCCCCCCTCCATTGTTGTTATTTTGTTTTGTTGTTCACACCAGGATATACTGCCAACAATGGAATGACTGTCTGATTGTATTATTTTGCATCTCTATATTCCTAGCACCAGACATTTTGTCTTGTATACAATGGAAGTTTAATAAATGTTTATCAAATTGATTACTGTAAGGAATTAAAGATAGGACTTTAGGAGATAAGTATAATTATGGAAAGTTATCAGCTGGCTAAAAACACGGTGTCAAAAGTATGAGATTCAGATTTCTGAACTTGGGCTTAAAATACAGAAATGATTACCTCTTGAATATAGATGAAGTACATCTATTGCTTCTAAATATTACCTCAAGCAAGTCTATGCCACATTCAGCAATAGCTCTGAAATGAAAGCCAGAGCTCTTTGCCTGATATTAGGAATATAAAGATAGAAACAATAATGGATTTGAAGCATGAAAATGGGATTTAAGTCTTCAGGTCTCTGGGTGTATTTGTAAAATAGAGCTAATAATATGTATACTATTTACTTCATAGGCTTATTGTGGGGAGAACACTTGGAAATTTTTCTAAGTCCTTTATAAATATGATTCATGGGTTATAAGGAAAGAACATAGGTCTTGGAGTCAGGAGACAAGTTGAAATTCCATCTCTGCCACTTTCTAGCTGTTCATTCATGAGCACCTTACTTAATCCTCTGGGCTTCAGGTATTTCTTAATCTGTAAAATAAGTCTAATAATGAGACTTTTACCTATACCATAGGGTAGTTGTAAGTAAGGCACTTTGTAAGCCTTAAGTGTTATAGAAATATTATCTATATTCAGGAGCATGCTGTTAAATGTCATAAAATCAGCTCTCTAGGGGGAAAAAAGTATGGATGTCACACTTTTAAGTTTAACGCGAATTAGTACCATTTACTCCATCCCTTTCTAGACAATCAGCAGAACAATGAATCAAGACTTAATTCATAGAGTTTATCTATTTCCGAGGTTCCAAATTTTACACTGAAATTTTAACAATCAGCTCTCATCAATTAGTAGGAGCTGACTCCTGGATGTTAATTGTATCTTAATTTTACCTATCCTTCAGATATCTGAGCTCATTCTGAAACGTTCCAAGAAGTTTTATTTAGAAGTTGATCCTGTTGTTTTTATGCAGTTATGATTTCATAAAAATGATGGAATATGTGTAATGGGAGAAGACAGTACTTCAGATTGAAGATATTGACAACTTTTTAAAAACCAGTAAAGGAATGTATAGCACCACTCTATTATGTAAGGTAAATTTTCTCAGTCTCAGACTAATGTAAAACAAAATTTATTCATGTTTTCTGCATATTAAAAGCTAATTATACTATTAAGTGCATACAAAACTTTAAAATTGCTATTGCATTGACTTTATGATTGTGTTATTAACCTAATTATGGAAGCATCAATTCCAGCCAGAACTGTTTATCAACCAGGTACCAAATGTGGCCCTGCTAAAGTTTCTGAAAAAGCATATCCAGAGAGGGTTCATCTGATCTTTGACCTCTACTGCTCAAACTCTAGTATTATATGTCCAGGACAAGAGCAGGAAGTTGGAAGTCTGTCATGATTCTAAGACCTTGAAAACTATTGCTGTTTGGCACTGGCACACCTGGCCCAGATACCAGGACTATTGGACCAAATGGCTAGATCCATGAAACTAACCAAATCAGATGTCCGGGGCAAAATGCAACTTGATGGCAGTATGGAAGGGTAAACACACACCCAGAACAGCCTTTAGGAATACCATATTGTGCCATTTCTGTTCTACAATGTGCCCACAGTCTTCTTTCAGAGGTTACTCTATTTCATTTTTAAGGCCAGCTGTACTGCGAGGTAGTGATTAATCACAACTACTTCCACCTTCCAAATTGGCATGACAAATTGACTCAAGACATCCTATGGTACAGAAACTAACACAGCACTAAAGATATGTCCATTGGAAAAGCATGTGGGATTCCTGGGGCATCTAATAATACACTAAGAATTCCCACAGATTGGAGGACTCCAACGTACGCAAGAGATCTACAGTATTGCCTTCCTCAAACCATAACGCTTACCTTCACGGACCAGGGAAACCATTGATATAGAACAAGTGTTTTGTTCCTTACTTCACATTTTTAGAAAGACTGATGAGACATTCATTGGGCCTCAAACTCTGGTTGTACAGCTAGCAGGCATTTGTGACTGAATTTGAACTCAGGTTTTCTTGCCTCCACACTCAAGGTTCTATCCACTGTGCCACATAGCTGTCTACCTTCATACGGAGTAAATGGAAGGGCATCTGAAAGGAATAATTACTATCAGTTGGGAGAGGCAGAAAAAGACCTAAAGAAAAGGAGATTTGATCTGATTCTAGAAGGCAGAAATACAAAAGAATTTGAATCTAGGTCTTTTGAATCTATAGCAAAAAATTGAGGTCACTAGTATCAAATACTGCAGCTTAAGGTGCCGGCAGTGTGGTATAGGAGAAACAAGACTGGTTTTGTAATCAGAAGATGTAGGTCTGAATTCCACCTCTGTCACTCTGCCTTTCCAGCTGTATTGCCTTGGCAAGTCATTCGCTTCTCCAGGCCTCCATTTCATTTTTAATAAAATACGTGAGATAACCTGAGGGTCCTCTATAGTTCTAATGTTATAAGATTATGTGATTTTGAAGAATAGGACCAAAAAATTCCATCAAATTGAGCCATAAGATAGTGATTACTGTCCTTTGAGAGAACTTTTGGTACAGCGTCGAGGACGTAAGTAGTAGAAAGAGCCCTGGATTTGCAACCCAAAAATCAGTTTCAATGATGGCTCTACCTCTTGGTTGCTTGGTTGCCTTGGATAAGTTACTTGCATTCTCTAGATTTCAGTTTCCTTATCCGTGAAATGAATGGGTTGGACTAGATGACCTAAGGTCCGTTCCAACTCTGAACCTGAATCATCAATTGTAGATATTTTTTTCAAAAATTTAACGTCAATAAATACTGAATAATTCATACAAAAAGATCATTTTGAAAAAATAATAGTCCTCTCTGCGGAAAAGACTCCCCTAAAAGGGGGTTTCAGAAATAAATTGTCAGTCCTACAATTGGTAAGGTGATAGAGTACTTGTTTGTTTTCTACTAATAACCTCCATGAAGGAAATAGGTGCCCCCCTAATAATTGATAGTGATTCCAGAAGATAAAAGGATTGAAACACTACATGAGGTAAAATCCTCATAATTTAAGATCAGAGAACTTAGATACTTAAAACCCTCACTCACCTTCCTCACCTCCCACCTCAACTTCACTCTGGACACAACCAGTGCAAGTAAACATGTAGGCCTATATTTGAAAGTCTGGATGAGTTGGACCCTATAAATAATTATAACATTCACATAGAGCTAAAGCTCTATTGACAAAGCACTTTAAAACACTATCGCATTATATTGTAACAAAAACCCTGGGAGGTGGGTGCTATTGTTAGCTTTATTTTTCAGATAAAGAAACTGAGGGCAGATAGAAGTTAATTGATTTGCATAGGGCCATACTACTAGTAAGGGTCAGAATTTGAACTCAGTTCTGTAAAATGCTAGGCCAAATACTCTAATATTTTTTTAAAATGCCATTTTTAAAAGGCAAGAACAAGATCAGATTCATGGCAAATAAATAGGTAGGGGAAGAATTTTTAAGCAAACAAGAGAAAAAATTCATGAAATACAAAATAGACAACTTTTTACCACCTAAAATTTAAAAACCTTTGTACAAATAAAATCAATGAAGATAGAGTTAGAAAATCTTTCCAGTGTATTTCTCAAATCAAAAGTCTGATATGAAAGATAAGTAACTCTTAAAGTATGTGAGAAGAGGAGCCATTTCCCAATAAATACGTTATCAAAGAATATGAAAAAGTCTATTACCAAATAAAATGAAGGCTATCAACAATATGAAACATGCTCCTAATAAATAGAAGTGAGGTAAGCAAATCTGAAGCTCCATCTCAAATCCATCATATTGTCAAAAAAGGAAGATTTAAATGGCAACCATAGAAGAGAGTGTAGTAGGAAGGCCAAATTTATGATCTCAAAAAGGATCATATATATATCTGAATGGTTCGAAATCGTTGGGTATATAGAATTCTCTAAGAAGAAGGCATCAAAACATTTATTTAGGGCCCACTGTGACAGATTCATGAACCAGCCTCCCCATTGCAATACTGTGATCACAAGCCTCCAGGCCCAGTAGGCCCGCCTCACAAGAGTAACCAGGAGGCCACAGAAAAATAAGATGGCATAAATCATATTCACTGGCCTCAAGTCCTCACTCGAACTCCTGGGTCCACACACGGGTCGTCTCTGCTTTGGCTTCAGCTGTAGTTTCTCACCTCTCCCCGCAGCCAAGCCTCTGGAGTTCTCAAGCCCCACCTCAACGACCACAGACCAGAGACCATTGGTTCCCGAGTTGGCCCCTCTTAAGTCACACCTGATAGGGCTTTGGGCCAGGGGCTTAGCACTTAACAGCTGAAAGTACTTTCAAGGTAAACAAAAGCCAAACTCCTCAAGGGCTAAGGAGTCTATTTTGCCTTAAGGACACAGAAAGATGGAAGAATTAGCACATTAATGCACAACTGGTGAAATTGTGAATTGTTCTACCCATTGTCTCAAGCAATTCAGAACTAAATCACTAAACTGTGCATCTTTTGATGCAGTAGCTCTACTCTTGGGCATATGTCAAAGACAAAGGGAAAGTATCCAGATACACAAATATTTACAAGAGCCTTTGTTGTTATAGCAAAGAAGGAGACACAAAGTGAATACTCCAAAATAAGGGAATGACTAAACAAACCATGGAATATTGTTTTACTACTTTAAAAAAAATGACAGCTATGACATTCAGAGAAAATTGGGAAGACTTGTATAAACTGATACAGAGTGAAATGAGTTGAATGAGGAGAAAAATATACAAAATGACCAAAATAGTCTGTCACAAGAAAATTCTCTCTGGTCAGGGAAAAGAGAAAAGGAATATTCAAAAATTACTGTGATATAAAAACAAACCTGAAACATTTGTGAGCTATTTTATTCTACAAGTATAAAGATGTGAAAAGAATAATACTTCACATATATCAAAAATAAAATGGTTAATCTGGATTTCCTCAGCAACTTTCATTTTATGAAGGAAATACCATTTCTTGGCCAGACAAGCTTCAGACATGGTGCACAATCAAACTGTTGAAAATATCAGTCTACATCAGGATACATTACCTCTTTGTATTAAATGCCTCAGAGTCATTCAGACGGCCAAGGTAGGTAACAACTGTAGTCAATTTTTTTGCTACATCTGGCCTTACATTTTTCTTTTCTCTCTTTTAATAATGAAAGCAGATTTTTTCCTTTCCAACAGTATCTAGATTCTGAAGGATAAAAAGAAGGTAGAAATACTCTAGCTCCCATTGAAGATGCATCTTTTTAATCATTTTTTCTGTATGCTGAAATAGAAATTGGTACTGCATCCAAGGTCCAAGGACCCTTCTCCTATTAGTATCATCAGAGTTCATTCCATCCCAATTCCATCCCAATTCTTGTCACCTCAAATCTAGTCTTATAATTACGTCCCTTTTTTTCTAGCAAGAAATGACTGGACTCCATTTCTTCACTCAGCTTGATCAATTCATGTTATCTCAATTTCTGCTGAAAACATTTTTCTTCATTCCCCTGAACCTCTTAATTCCTTTCTCCCTCTCTTATTATCCATTATTTAGCTCTATAATTGGATTATTTACAATAATCCTGTAAACTGTTGGAATAAGTTTTGTATGAAAGCTACTATGCAAAATAAAGCTGTACTGTATTTTACATGACATCGCTCAGTGCATAGTCATTTCATTCTGGACTCCTTCCAAGATTTCTTATATTTTGTGTATAGCTTGTCTAAAAAGGACTCAGTGATATTAATGTCTATTCTATATAATATTGTTTAGCTAAGATTAAATAAGTGCTTGTAGCATAGAAAGGGATGTTTTGTTGGCACGATATTACCATGTATGTAAAAAAAAGGCAATTAGCACAACTTCTGAGAATCTCTTCAGAGTTTACCTTAAGTGTAACAAAACATTTAATGAAGTATTTTGATCAAACTTTGGTTAATTAAGGTTTGAGAAAGAGACAGCATTTGGGCACACCACAGTTATGAGACTGTTTCCATGTAACTTAATATTCATCCTGTCTGAACTAAAGGCCTTGTTATATCTGCCTTAAATTTGTGGAATATACTTCTACTGTCTTCCATTTCCTTTCCATTTGCTAGATACCTAAGGAACGACTGAGAGAATTTAGTAGAAACATCCAAGAGGTTTCCATTTTCATGTTCAAGGACATATTGTGCTGCCAACTGGAAATAGAAGGAAAAGAAGAAAGGAAGCTCCCTTAAAACTCATAATTCCAGTAACGAAGAGTATTATTGTGTTTTGAGCTAAACATAAATACTACTACCAAAAGACCCCTAACTCATGTTCAGTTGACCCTTTTTTTCCTTAGATCTTTCTTACAAAAACTTTAAACTAAGAAACTGATGACCATAGTAGACCAAATTCTGATCATGGCTGCAAATACCTTGGGATGCCACATAAACAGCTTTTAAAAAATTTTCCTGGAAATTTAGCAATGAAGTGATAAATTAACTAGGTCTTATTTACATTGTTAAAGTATAACAGTTCTTAAATATTTGAATAACTAAATAATGATATGGTTTTGCCATATGTTTCTATTTAATAAAGCCTTGTATTGATACTTAAATGCTTCATTAAGTCATAAGCTGCCAAAATAAGTAGTTTGTCTCTTGTCACAAATGTGACACGGTTTAACAAAAAAAAATCTTGTCATATTACAAATTGAAAATGCCTTTATTCTGCACGTATTATAAGCAACATCTCTTTTAATGGTTCAGGTTTAGATATGCTGCTTCTTAAGGAAGTTGACAGTGTATTTGGGGATTTTTTTATACATAATTTTCTTGTCAGTAAAAGGTTGTGCATATGTTTTATAACTATCATTTAATCATAAAATAAACAAAATTTGCATGCAATCCTCATACATTTTAGAAATGACACCTTTATTATTAATGGAGGTGGGGAGGGAAGTTAGAAACTGCCCTACTCCAAGTTACACATCAAGAAGAAAACTGTAATTTCACCAAGAGATCCTATTTCTTAAGGTAGCACGTTAGACTGAGATTTCTTCTGAGCTCACCTAATCAGAAAGAAATTGAATTGTTTGGAACAATAGAGTCAGGTTTTCCCTTTCCACTTTCAGCTGAATTGTTCAACCCAAGGCAAGCTTCATAAGACACACACTCTTTCTTTCTTTCTATAGTAGAGTAAGAGCCTGTTGCAGCTTGAAGGTTCTCTGAGCTTAATGAAAGCTTCTAGATTTCTGTTTATTGTTTTTCAGGAGGTCAGATGGAATTGGAGAAGACAGGTGAAAAAAAGACAGGTTTTTCAAGGCCTCTTCTCTAAACATGGCTTCTTCCATAAGAGGCTAAAGGGCAATCAGTCTTAAGTGACAATTGCTAGAATGGTATGTGTCGCATGAAATGAATTTGCAAAGGAATAGAAGGAGATACAGCAAAATCTTAATGTTTCATTTTGAACATTAGTAAGTATCTCAAATATCTTTGGACAGATAGTGTGTTTTTTTTGAAACCAAAAGAAAAAAAAACATACACACAGAAATGCATACAAGAAATTAAGATTTTTAAACACTTTTTCAGCATCTCAATGTTTATCCATTCCCTTCCAAGTGCAATTCATGTGGTTGATGGTGTTAGTGTGGAGAGGCCTGAAAAGTCTTGACAATTGTTTTGAAAATTCCTTACACAAACCAAATTCTGTCTCAAAATTTGCTTTGACCATAGCTGTAGCTCTTTTTCTTTACTGATCAATTCCCAAAAAGAGAACATGGGCATCTATTGCATAAACTTTGCAAGCTGTTGATTCTATTTACCATTAACATTTGCAACATATTAATGGATTGTCTCTGAGTTAACGTATCCGAGTTCTCTAGAAAGCACATCAAGGAAGAGGAAAAGCAGAAGGAAAGAGGGAAGGAAAGAAGGAGAATGAAGGCAGTAAGGGAGGGAAGGAGAGAAGGAAAGAAGGAAATAAGTAAAAGGAAGGAAGAGGAGAAAAGAAAGAAGGAAAGAAGCAGGGAAAGAAGGGAAGGAAGGAACAAAGGAATGAAGGAAGGGAAGAAAAGGAAGGAAGAAAATAAACATTTATCGAGCACCTTCTATATGCCAGGCACTGTGCTAAACACTTTACAAGCATTTTCTCAGTTGTGCTGCATATTTCCAAATAACTGAACCAAGTACCATGTCTTACATACTTATAACTTTGAACTGTGTGAATTCAAATACATATGTCCACTTCATGATATTTATTATTTGCATTGCTACTAATTTTTTATTAGAGAAATGTAGCTAAACAATAATTTATGGGAAAAAGAACTGAGAATTTTAGGGAACTGAAATTAACGTGAGCCAAACAATACATCAGCCCCTGATAGCTAACACAATCTTGCTTCATTAGTTCAGTATTTGGTCTTCAGTAGCTGTAGTAGAGGTGTAGTATTCATAATAAGAGAGAGTGATTATCATGCTTCCCTTAGTACCTGTGGGTCTGCATCACCAATCTTCTGTTCAATCCTGGGTACTACATCTTAGGAAGGACAGTCATCAAGCACATTCAGAATGAGGCAGCCCGGATGACGAGAGCACTGGAGACCCTGCCACAAAATGAGGAGGAAGCTTAAAGAAGCCCTGGGGACAGCCTTAAGCAGAGATTTGGGAGACGGAGTGATAAGTTTGAGGGACATCAGATAGGCTAGTGTGGTGGGAAGTTAAAAATATGGGAAGGGATCATGTGAAATAAGTCTTGAAAAACAGGTTGCAACTAGTAAATAGAAAGCTTTAATTGCTGGGACCCTTTGCAGAAACTTTTTTCTAATTTTTCAGCTTCTTCAACATTCAGTGCTGGGGAACAGAAGTACAAAGAATGAGATGAACCCTACTTGCAAGGAGTTACATTCTAATGATGAAGATTAGTGTACATAAAAATACAGCATAAATATAAAGTAAGTAAAATACATAGATCATAGTTAAATTCAAGGGAGTTTGGGAAGGAAGGCAATAGAAATTTGGGAAAACAGGAAAGGTTTCATTCAGAAGATGGAATTTAAGATGTGTCTTTAAAAAAAGAGAGCCAGAAGTAAGGAAGTATACTCCAGGCATTTTGCAGACATATTGAAACAGATATAATCATTAAAATATTCAATATCCAAAATGTTCTAGGCAACCAAGAAATTTAGCCTTGGCTTTTAAGTCTAGGGACTAAAACAAAACAAAAGACAAAGTCATGAGAGATCTAATAGAAATAAGGTAAAAGACCCAAAAGTCTTGTGTATATACGTATTAGGTACCTAATTTTTTGTCTAGTTAGTCAATAAACATTTGTTAAGTACCTACTATGTGCCAGGCACTATGCTAAGACATAGAGATACAAAGAAAGGCAAAAGATTCACTTTGCCCTCTAGAAGTTACAATCTCCTCTGCAAATTTGACTATCAAGGTTTTGTTTGAGATATTGATTTAAAAAAATACTACCCAGGGCAAAGTACTAGGATACTCCATTGGAAACATCACTGAAGGTTGACTTTTCTAGTGCTCTCTAGGCTTCCCTTGAAATTACATTAAAAAATAGAATTCTATTTAATCTAAACATAATTTATAACATCTAAATTTCATTCCTCCAATGTTGTTAGAAATGTGTGCATACACATATATACATACACTATAGGATTGATATTGAGCCAGACTTGGATCCAACTCCCATTTCAAATCCTTTTTAGGTGTTCATCCTGGAACAAGTCACTTAACCCCTCTCGGTCTCAGTTTCTTCATCTGTAAAATGAGAAGGCTATATATGTGTCAGTAAGGCAAAATGGGCTCCTTAGAATAGGCTCCTTAGCACTTCAGGAGTTTAGCTTTTGTTTACTTTGAGTGAAAGTACTTTCAGCTGTTAAGTGCTAAGCCCCAGGCCCAAAGCCCTATGAAGTGTGAAACCTGTGTAGGTGTAGATTAATGACTTAAGAGGGGCCAACTTGGGAACCAATGGTCTCTAGTCGTTGAGGCAGGGCTTGAGAACACCAGAGGCTCCCTTCGAGGAAAGGTGAGCCAAGAGACAACTACAGTGGAAGCAGAGCTGACCCGTGTGTAGACCCAGGAGTCTTGAGGCCAGTAAATATGATTTGGCTAAATACTATCTTGTTTTTCTGTGGCCTCGTGGTTACTCTTGTGAGGCAGGCTTTCTGGGCTTGGAGTCTTTTTGTCAAGATGTCAGAATGGGGAGGCTGGTTCGAGGATCTGCTGCTGTGGGGCCTAAATAAATGTTTTGTTGCATTCTGCTTAGAGAATCTCTCATACCTTGAGATTTCGAACCATTCAAACATATACATGATTATATTTGAGATTATAAATTTGGCTTTCCTACTACAACATACAATATCACTTTCAGCTCTATCTAATCCATTACACTTGTCCCAGCTTCAGGTTCATGGTCTAAAAAAATGAAGTTTGGGCATTAGATGAAATATAATACTTTTTCTGGCTCTGATAGAGGGAGTCTACAAAAGCGAAATGGCACTCTGATTGCTTTTAGTGAGATATGCCTCTATTTCTAAAGCTCATGAAAATCCTTCACACTGTTTTCAACATTGTTTCCATCATTTTTCAGCACCTTCTTCCTTCCTCCATTTTTATTTTCTCTTTCTTCCTTTTCTATCTCCAATATCAGCAATATAGCATCTCCTGAAAGTGAAGAATGTGAACAAAATAGTTCAGACTAATTATTCCACCTAATGAGGAAATAAGCTTATTGTTTCTAAGCTGCTAAAGAATAGTTGCAAATACAGAGTCCTTTAAATTTGGTACCTGCTGAAAATCTTGGCCATCCTATCTTATTCTGTCTCTGTTGCTCTGCAAAGCTTAAAGCAGAAGAGAGACAAATGGAGACAGAGAGAGATACAAATATATACATAGGGAGAGATCTATATAAATATAAAGACAGATTATAACCATGGGTAGATAAATCTATCTATATTCATATATACACATATAGAGAGACATATATGTATGCACGCACATATATACACATATATCAGTTGTGGTTATTGTTATGTTGTCATCATCATTATATTAGACTCATTTTTTTATGAAATTCAAGCAAAAACATTTAAGTCATTGTTGGAAGAATCTAATCATTTATACAAATGTTGGGTTCTGATTTGTTGGATTTTTTCTCCACTTATATCCTTTCCAAAAACATAAGTATTATTTACCAAAGTTTTAGTAATAATGAGGAAATAAGCAGAGTGCATAGGCTATTAGACAACATGAAACAAGTAATGTTAAGTGCCTTAAGGCATATTTCTAGTCATCTATCCTCCATGCAAGAATTTGAGTAAGGAAGAATTTTAGAATGCAGATCAGAGGTGGATAATTAACTATCTGTGTTGTCTAAATTCTAAGGTTTAAAAGAGATATTATCAGCCACACAAATATTAATTAGATGCTAATTAAAAAATTCACCTATGCAACATTTACAAACAAGTAAGCAAATCCTCATAAAGCAACTATTATTATATTCAGCACCAATTCTGATGAGTGTTTACCTTTTAAGGATGATCTCTTGCTCCAAGACTAATAAGTTTGTCTATTCTTTTTCTCTCTAATCTTTAGGCTTTAAGCACAAAGAACATGCAAAATTACCTGTTCATTTGTTCTCTTTAATTTTTTGTTTTTGACTTAGAATCAATTGTTCCCTAATTCAATGAACTGGACAATGAATCTGGAGATGTGGAGTTTAATTCTGTCTCTACCTCTAACTAGACTAATGGCTTGAGAAAGTCATTTAATTGCTCTTTTCTTTAATTTCATAATTTATAAATAGAGTAATTGGGCTAGATGATTTCTGAAATATTTTCCTACTTCAAGAATAGTACAATCATAGAATTCAGGATTAATCTTAAATATGGAAAGAGAATTGAATTCTAAAGAGACATAACTAACAAAAGGATGGGAGGAGGTATTTTTTCAGGCCTAGATCAAATTAGGAGGTCAGGAGAGATCTGTGGCACTAGAATAGAGGCTTGCTAGAACATGGCTTGGTAGTGACACCAGATGTAGGCCTTGGAGGTAGCAGAGGTGATGGCAGCAGCAGCAGCCACAGCTGTACCAGGAGCACTCATTGCCCAGAGATTGTAAGGAGACTGAATACCTGGGCAGAAAGAGATTACTCTGCACTAGCACGGGGCACACTGCCCATTACATAGTTATGTGTTATGGTTCCAGCATGGAGAGGAGCATTTGCAGTTAGTTGCAAGGGAAAAGGGGTCTTACCTAGGTATGGGTAACAGTTTCAGGGAGGAAAGGAGTTGTGGTTACCAAAGAGCAAAGGCTCCACCTTGTCTACCTTCCCTCTTATCACCTCTCTTCCTTTTTTCTTTGTCCCTTCATCTCTTACTTCACTTTTGAAATAATCAAAAAAAATGGTCTCCTTATAATATCTTTCTTCTTTATACTTCTTTAATTTTGCTTAATTTTTCTTTTTCCTTTTGCAATTACCAAGAATCTATGTTCTCTCCACTTCTACCTCTTACCTGTGCCCATTTGAGTATGTGTATATTTCTTCCCTCTTTGAATCAATTCAGATGAGAGTAAGGTTCAAGCATTGCCTGCTCACCCCATTTTCCCCTCCATTGTAAAAATTCTTTCTTGCATGCCTCGGTTGTATGAGATAACTTTCCCCATTCTTCCTCTCCCTTCCTTCTTCTCCCAGTACATCCCTCTTTCTCAGGCTTCCATTTTTTATTTTGAGATCATCCCAAATTAATACACTCATACTCATGCTTATTCTCTAAACAGACTTCTAGCTACCCTAATGATGATAATGTTTTGGAGGATTACATGTATCATCTTCCCATTTTGGAATATAAACAGTTTAACCTTATTAAATTCCTCATGATTTCTCATCCATGCTTACCTTTTTATGCCTTTCCCAAGTCTTGTGTTTGAATGTCAAAATTTTCTATTCAGCACTGGGCTTTTCATCAGAAATGCCTGGAGTTCCTCCATTCTATTAAATATCAATTCCTTCATACACACCTGTAGGTTTATACTCAGTTTTTCTGGGTAAGTTATTCTTCATTGTAATTCTAGCTCCATTGCTTTCCACAATATCACATCTCAAGCCCCCCACTCCTTTATCTGGTAACTGCTAAATCTTGTGTAATATTTGAATGGTTTCTTTCAAGCTGTTTGCATTATTTTGTCCAGGGCTTAGAAACTCTGTAACTTGGCTATAATATTCCTGGGAGTTTGAATTTTGTAACCTCTTTCAGAAAGTTGTTGGCGGATTCTTTCAATTTCTAGTTTGCCCTCTAGTTCTAAGATAATTGGACAATTTCACTTTATAACTTCTTGAAACGTGATGTCTTGTCTCTTTTTTTATCATAGCTTTCAGGTAGTCCAATAACACTTAAATTACCTCTCCTTGACATATTTTCCAGGTCAGTTTTTTTTTCCAGTGAGGTATTTCATATTTTTAATAGATTTTTTCCATTCTTTTGACTTTGTTTTATTGTTTCTTGATGTCTCATGGAGTAATTACCTTCTTCTTGATGGATTCTTATTTTTAAGGAATTGATTTTTTTAGGGAGGTTTTGTACCTATTTTTCCATTTAGCCAATTCTGCTTTTTAAGGAGTCATTCTCAGTGAGGTTTTATACCTCTCTTATCATTTGACCAATTCCATTATTTAAGAAGTTATTTTCTTCAATATTTTTGTGTCTCTTTTGCAAAGTTGTTCATAATTTTCTTACATTGCTCTCATTGCTCTTCTTAATTTTTCAGTACCATTTTTATTTCATTTTTAAAATAATTTCTTTTGTTCTTTTTATCTCTTTCTTTAGCTCTTCTAAGAATTCTTGTAAGATTTAGGTCCAATCTGCATTTTTCTTTGAAGCTTTGCTTGTGGTTGTTTTTACATCATTGTCCTCTTTAGAGTTTGTATCTTGAGCTTCCCTGTTACTATAGTTCTTTTATGGTTAGGTTCTTTTGTTGTTGTTTGCTCGTGTTTACAGCCTATTTCTTGACTTTGAACTTTATGTTAGAGTTGGACTTTGTTCATTTTGGGATGAGGGGTGGTGGCAACATCCCATGCTTCCACCTTCTCCATGCTACTATTTTCACAGATAGTCCTAGGTGGCTTTAAGTTTTTGGTGCTTCCAAGGTAGTGTGATTGGAGGAGAGTTGTAATGGATGAACTGAGGGCAGATTGAAGGTTTTTTGATATTATTTTTCTTGCTTTTTAATTTTTTTGCAAGATGGCTAATATGGAAATGTGTTTTGCATGGCTTCATAAGTATAATGCATATCATATTGCTTGCTTTCTCAATGGGTGGGGGAGGGACTAGAGACCGATATTACATTTTGAACTGAAATTTTTAAAACAAATCCTAAAATTAATTGATTGATTTAAAAAGGTAGGAATTGAATAAATTCTGCTGTGTATAAAGGAGACAGACAGAGAGAGAAAAGGGAGACAGGTAAAAACAGAGAGAAAGAAATGTGATGTCTTGGATCTTTTTTATCACAACTTTCAGGTAGTCCAATAACACTTAAATTATTATTAGAGAGAGAGAAGTTGTGTGCACTCATCAAGGTATTGGGGTCCTTGCTGGGACCTGGGATGACTATAACCAAATAGAGACAATAGTGGGATGAAAAAGTAACAGAAAATTGTCCATACTTTTAATTTCGACTGATACAAAAGCTGGAAAGAAAAAAATAGCTTAATTTCTCATATTTGGAGAAAGACAGAGCCTCCCTTTAGAACCTGTTCTGTAGTGCCTTGGCTACATGAACAAAAATAGGGGAAAAAACCCTTTTAACATGAACTTAGGAAGGCTAGAAGGCACATGAAGCACCATTTTTTAAATGTTACTTTTCTTTTGAGTCATGAACTGAACCTAACAAGAACTGAAGCAGAATGAAGCGAGAATCAGGAGAATGAGAATAAATTTCTAGATCACTGCAACGATCATTTGAGAGCAAAAAAACTCCAAGACTTCAACTGTGAACAAAGCAGCAGCCAATAATGAATTCAAAAGTCTGATGATGAAACATGCCTCCTATCACTTGGAATTTAAGGTATTGACTAGCGACATACATTCTCAGGCCTGACCAATGTGATGATTTTTTTTTTTGCTTACTCTTACATATTTCTTAAGAAACTTCATATTTGAAGTCATAGTTGGAAGACAACTTTTATAGTAGTTTGTAGTTTGGAGACTATCTTGTAAGGGGGAGGGAGTTAAAGTCATTCATTTCGGTTATATACAGACATTGTAAACTAACCTAAAAAATAATCGGTAAATAATTTGGAATAATTAAAAAATATGCTCTCGTTACAATCTCTTTATTTTTTTTAATTTTACTTTTTTTCTTTTGCAATTAACAAATATCTATTTTCTCTCCACTTCTACCTCCTCTCACCCAGTTGAGAGGGAAAAAATGAAAAACAAAACCCCTGTAACACATATGCATAGTCAGGCAAAAATAAACATCTTAATCTGAACCCTGATTCCATCATCTCTCAGTCAAGAGGTAAGTAAATGTTTCATCATAGCTCCCCTATAATTGTGGTTGTTCATTGCATTAATCAGAGTTCTCATTTTTCAGAGTTATTTGTCTTTAAAATGTTGTTGTTGGGGGCAGAGCCAAGATGGTGGCTGGAAAGCAGGGACTTGCATGAGCTCCCCACCAGGTCTCTCCAAAAACCTATAAAAATAGCACTGAACAAATTCTAGAACTGCAGAACCCACAAAATAGCAGAGGGAAGCAAGAATCCAGCCCAGGACAGCCTGGATGGTCGTTCGATGAGGTCTATCGCGCACTGAGATGGGAGCAGAATGGAGCTCAGCATGGGACGCAACAGGACCAACCAGACCAGGAGCCAGGTAGAACAGGCCCTAGTGCCCTGAATCAGTGAGCTGTGACAGTTACCAGACTTCTCAACTCACAAACACCAAAGACAACAGAGAAGGTTAGTGGGAAAAGCTGCAGGGAGAGAGTGAAAAGAGTTCCTGGTTCAGCCACTGCCCCAGGGGCAGCAGAGGTGGTGCAGCTACAGAACTACAGCTGCAGTTAATTCTGGCCCAAGACCCACCTGGTTGGAGGAATTAAGAGCAGGTGAATCAGAGCAGGAGTGCAGAGCCTGCTTAAGATCTGAGTCAGGTCCAGGTTGGCGGTTCTTGGGGAAGGAGGAGAGCTAGTGTGGCAGAGCTGGCTGTATAGAAATAGCTCTGAAATCAACGGCGCATCCCTTCAAGCTTGGAACAAAGTACTCTTTGCTCTACAAGCAGTCATAACCTGACAAAAAACTCAAGGGTCAAGTAAGTTGGCTGGGAACATGGCCAGGCAGCAAAAAAACACACTCAGATTCAGTCTCAGACTTTGGAACCTTTCTTTGGTGACAAAGAAGACCAAAACATACAGCCTGAAGAAGTCAACAAAGTCAGAG
>CM053624.1:187799846-187825488 GCA_028646595.1 Phalanger gymnotis | reverse complement strand
AGAGAGAATTTAAAAATTATTGGACTACCTGAAAGCCATGATAATAAAAAGAGCCTAGATATCACCTTTCAAGAAATTATCAAGGAGAACTGCCCCGATATTCTAGAGCCACAGGGCAAAATAGAAATTGAAAGTATCCACAGATCACCTCCTCAAATAGATCCCAAAAAGAAATCTCCTAGGAATATTGTCGCCAAGTTCCAGAGTTTCCAGGTGAAGGAGAAAATACTGCAAGCAGCCAGAAAGAAACAATTTGAGTATTGTGGAAACACAATCAAAATAACCCAAGATCTAGCAGCTTTTACATTAAGAGATCGAAGGGCTTGGAATATGATATTCTGGAGGTCAATGGAACTAGGATTAAAACCAAGAATCACCTACCCAGCAAAACTGAGTATCATGCTCCAAGGCAAAATATGGACTTTCAATAAAATAGAGCACTATCAAGCTTTCTCAGTGAAAAGACCAGAGCTGAATAGAAAATTTGACTTTGTAACACAAGAATCAAGAGAAACATGAAAAGGCAATCAAGAAAAAGAAAAAGCAAGGGACTTACTAAAGTTGAACTGTTTTGTTTACATTCCTACATGGAAAGATGATGTGTATGATTCATGAGACCTCAGTATTAGGGTAGCTGAAGGGAATATGCATGTATGTATATATGTGTGTTTATGTATACATATATGTATGTGTATGTATGTGTATATATATACATATATAGAGGGGGGGCATAGGGTGAACTGAAGATGAATAAGGGATGAGAGAGGAATATATTGAGAGAGGGAGATAGGGAGAGATAGAATGGGGTACATTATCTCGCATAAAAATGGCAAGAAAAAGCAGTTCTGTAGGAAGAGAAAAGAAGGCAAGTGAGGGGGAATGAGTGAATCTTGACCTCATCAGATCTGACCTGAAGAGGGAACACCATACATACTCAATTGGATATCTTACCCCACAGGAAAGAAGGAAGAAGAAGATTAAAAAGGGGGGATGATGGAAGGGAGGGCAGATGGGGATGAAGGGAATCAAAAACAAACACTTTCAAAAAGGGACAGGGTCAAGGGAGAAAAAGGGGGATAGGTTAGGAAGAAGCAAAATATAGTTAGTCTTTCACAACATGAATATTGTGGAACGGTTATACATAATGATATGCATGTAGCCCATGTTAAATTGCTGGACTTCTTAGGGAGGCTGGGTAGGAAGGGAAGAGGGGAGAGAAGTTGGAACTCAAAGTTTTAAAAAAAATAGATGTTCAAAAGTGAAAAAGTTTTTTTTTTTTCATGCAACTAGAAAATAGGATACACAGGCAATGAGGCATAGAAATTTATCTTGCCCTACAAGAAAGGAAGGGAATAGGGGATGGGAGGGGAGTGGGGTGACAGAAGGGAGGGCTGACTGGGGAACAGGGCAACCAGAATATACGCCATCTTGGAGTGGGGGGGTAGAAATGAGGAGAAAACTTGTAATTCAAACTCCTATGAAAAGTAATGCTGAAAACTAAACATATTAAATAAAAAGAAAAAAAATGAAAAAAAATAAACATGTCTCTTGAGATTATTGGCCTATTATTTGTCCAGAGGAATTTCAATAGTTTTTCTAGCTCTATAACGTAATCTATTTGGAGGTTTGATTAGTATAGCAATGAAAAGGGTATTCATTTGTTACTTTTATTTCATTACCTAGGCCTATCCATGAACAATTAACATTACTTTATTTATTCTGTTTTCATGTAAAGCATGTTTTGTAGTTGTGTTCTTGTGCATTCATTGACAAGTCAATCCCAAGTATTTCATAAATTGTAGTTATTGTGGCTGCTATTTCTCTTTCTATGTCTTCCTACTGACTTGGGTAATACAAAGACGCACTACGTGGATTTATTTTAATCCCAAAACTTTACTGAAGTCATTCTTTTAATTCTTTTTAGTTGATTTTCTGTGGAGCTCCAAATATGCTATCATATCATCTATAAAAGCAATAATTCTGTTTCTTATATGCCTAATTTATTTTCAAATTTTCCCCTTTTCTTGACTTACTGCTACAGCTAGAATTTAGAGTACTGTATCATCTAATCATAATGATAATGGACATTTTTGCTTTACCCCTGATCATACTGGAAAGATCTCCAGGTTATCTCTATTACATCTAATTTTGGCTTTTACTTTTAGATAAATACTATTGATCATATTGAGAAAAGGTTTATTTATTCCTATGTTTTCAAGTGTTTATTTAAAAAAATAAGAATGGATGTTGCATCCAAAGCTCTTTCTGCATCCATTAATAATAATCATATAATTTTTTCCTATTAATCTGACTTCGATAGTTTTACAATATTGAACCAACTTTGGGTTCCTGGTATAAATCTAAACTGGTAATGTTGTATACTTTTGTAACATTGTAATATCAATTAAGTTGGGACTTTCTTACTGTTTTAAAATGATTAATGAAGTGTCTTTGATTGAGCCTTACTAGGTGCAAAGCCCCAGGCCCAAACCCCTATCTACTAGAGGCTAAGCCTATGTGGGCATGAAGCACTCAGAGTCCTAAGGGGAGTTGCTAAGACCACAGCCAACAGCAGGAGCCTGAGTTCTGGTCACTCAGATGACATTTGATGATGACTAAAGAGTGCACAAAAAGAGAAAACAGAGTTATTTGCTGGGGGCTCTCACTCACTGGAAGAGTGAAGAGACTCTGGGCAGCTGTTAAGAGCCCCCCAGCTTGTAAACTTGGATGTTGGGAGTTTGTTAAACCCTGGTAACTATGCACTGAGATTTGAATCAGACAAGTTCTGTCTGTTGATGTTTGTAATTTGTTTGTGCTTGCTCTGAAGTTCAGGGTGCTGGCTTTTTCCCCTGAACTAAGTGAATGATATTTGTACATTTGATTAAATTGAGATTGTTAACCCCTTAATGTTGCTTTCCTTAGTAAAGCAGATCAAAAGAACCTGTGTTGGCAGCTTTCTGTGTGCTGGTTGTTGGTGGGTCTTACACCCCTACAGCAGCTTCTATCAGATTGTTGCAACAAACATATAGTTGTAGTCTTCTTGATAATATTTTATTTAAAATATTGCTTTGATATTCACTAAGGATAGAAGCAGTCTACCCTCCTGTGACCCATTCAGCAATCATTTATTTTCCAAAACTTTGTTTTAATAATCTCATTTCATTTATAAAACCACTTAATCACTTTCCTCATTGAATCTTGGAATTCTAATTGAACTTATATATAAGAGATATTTTTCTTTGATGTTTTGCTTGTAGACTTTTTAGAGTCATTCTCATCTTCTGGGTTTATATTTGGGCCATCCCCACTACCATAATAACTCTTTCTGGTGAAAATCTTTTTGTTGTTGGTATTTACTCATTTTTAGCCTTATTTCCCAAATTGAGATTCTGTTTTAGGTTTAGGCTTTGCCCATTTCCAGGGGGAATTTCTAGGAATTACTTGGTCCTGATCGCCAGTCTTCTTTCTGTCAGTACCGAGTATTGAATTCTTCAATGATCTCAGGGACAACACAGTCTTGGGACCTATGAGTTGCTATGCACCAAAAGCTGTCTAATCCACTGATAATTCTGATTTCTCTCCTCCTAGCAGGTAGGTGGCATAGTGAATAAAACCTTAGGCCAAGAGTATGAAAGATCTAAGTTCAAATTCACCCTCAAACAGTTATTAGCTAAGAGCCCCTAGGCTGGTCACTTAATCTCCTCAGTTTCCTCAACTATGAAATGGAGATCTTAATAGCACCTACCTTCCAAGGTTGTTGTGAGGATCATCTGAGATACTTATAAAGCATCTAGCCTTGTAGTTACTTAATAAATTATTGTTCCCTCTCCTTTCTGTTCCCTGCCAGTTCTGAGCTTATCATCTCTTACCCTGGCTTTGATTCTTGTTCTTCTTGTTTGTCCTTCACTCTTGAAGAGGACCACGGCATCCAAGTGAATTGGATTTAAGTGAGGGAGGGCTATGCAAGGTTACCAGCCTCATTTTCTCCTCTGGAGCACTCTGGGTCCAGTGGCAAAAAATAGACCAGGATGACTGGAATTGGCCCTACTAGTCTGATTCTAGGCAAAACAAGAATGGGCTTGTCCCTGATTGGAACTCCAATAGACTGCTCCAATAGCTGCTGGCCCAGCTGCAAGACAGGAAGGCTCTACAGGTTCAGAGCAACAGAACTTCAGGCTTCCACTAGGTCTCAGTCTCTCCTCCCCCTTTCTTATTCAGCAGCAGGGTTCAAACCAGTCTGGATGCTGTAGATCAGATCCTGAGCCAGGGTTAGGGGCATAAAGATGTTGCTCGTTTAAGTTCCTTGACCAAAATATAACCTCAGTCCCACAATTATTCCTTGTCAGCTCTATTGCCCCTCCATTTCAATACTCCAGTACGTTCACACTGATTCTATGATCCAGTTCTGGAAATTGAAAGAGATATGCCAGTTGGCACTTGTGTTTGCTTGCTGCACAACATTAGTTCCTTCCATGATGGATCTAGGACCTAGCCTTGTCATAGTGCCCAATTATAGGACCAAGTTCAGTGCCTGTGCTGGAAGGTTTCAATGGTTCTCCTAGCTAGACTCTTTCATGTTAACCGACCTCCGTCTGTGCAGACCTGGGTTGGAAAATATGATTCCCTGTGATTTTTTCCCTTGGATTTCCCAATCAGGACTTGGTCTGATTCTTTTCTAAATCTTTGTAGAATAGTTGTGGCAGGGGGAGCTGAGTTACACTGCTTCCTCCTGCTCTGTCACTTTAACTAGTCTGCTCAGTATTTTTTCTACCGAAGCACAATAAGGGCTTTTACTTGAGTCAGACTTGAACCAAGTAAGAAAATAGTTTCATGACCTTATAGCCAAAAATCTTCTTTAAAAAATTCAGAATTTTATCATCTTTCTTTTCCACTAAACATCTTCACATAACTCTACAGGCTTTTTTCTCTCTCAAAAACTGAAGTTACATTCAAAAGACCATTATTTAGCCCTTGGAGGTTAAATGATTTGTCTGATTTTGTATAGATAATAAGCATTAGAAAAGGGATTTGAATTCAGGTCCTCTGAACATATGGCCGATATTCTTTCTGCTGTACAATGTTACTTCTCTTTAAAGAAGTTTCTACAATCTTTTTGAATGACAACATCATTACGATAAAGCGATGACTATGCATACCCAGCTACTTAATTTTGACAGGGCAATGACCACTTGGATGTATAAGTTCTCAAATATTTATTTTATAATTGACCTTGTAAAACCAACCTTACCTATACAATCTGTTTTTAATGACATGTGAAAGCTACAAGAAAATGTTTGCATTTTATTTATGTGTTCCTTTTCAGCCTTCTTTTGAGAGTACACACACACACACACACACACACACACACACACACTGATTATATTTCTTTATATTTCAATATACATTAATGAGGATAAACTTCCAAAGATGTTTCAATCATGAGCCATTTATGCCTCTTCATTTTCTGTTACTCTCATCTATGACCCCTTCACTAAAAATCTTCTGATACTGTGAAATCAAGTGAAGAGAAGATGGTAATGCATCAGTTATCCTTCATTTTCACCATGGTCATATGTCTCTATGCTATAACCTTTATACTACTTTTCTTGCGCAATTATTGAGGGTTTCTTTTAAAATGTGTTCCAGCTTGTTCATGCCCACCATGTGCCTCTCCATCATCATTTGTATCCTTGGTTTTCTTTTATTTTTTTGGTATTTCATTCTGTGTTTATAAATATTTAAACATTAAACAGATAACTGACTACACACTGACTAAAATTAGTCAGTTTCCACTTACTGCTTTTCGATCTTGTAAAAAAACCCAACTATCCCCCGTACTGAATATACTGGGTTCTAACATCTGATGTCCTTGGGAAGAGCATATAAAAAGTTTTCAGTAAAATTGTGTGTCTTAAACTTTGGAAAAGAAAGTGTTTTAATTGTGAGTTAAATTTACCATTGTCAGTTTTGTCACTTATTTTGGCAAAACTGCCCTTCCAATTTTTACACTTCTAAAAATTTCCATCATATACTCTAACTTCATTATAAGGTTGTCTCTTCAAACACTAGCTCTAATACAAGACTACTATACCTCATCTTCTAACTACATCCAACCCACTCTAATTACCCTTGTTAACATCTTTCCCTTTTTTGCCTTCCAAGGATGCTACAACAATGTGGGTGGAGTGCATTTTGTTTAATGAGCATCTGAGTTTTTCAGGCTGTCATATAGCATGCACTTTATAGATGTATTTGTTAGATTTGTCTATTACCTCTTCCTCTCAAGAACTCGAGGTGCTGTGTATGAACCTTCCGTTTCATGAAGGTTAAGTGACTTAAAATCATAAGCAGCCGACCACTTGTATGAGGAGGGCTCTTGCATAGGATCACTTAACGCTTTGGTTCTAGCTGTAGTTATCTCGCCATGTTGGATTTTTGTGTTATACTTGCACTTGTCTATATTTTATTTCTCTCCCTTCTGGATGGTGAGCCCCTTTAGGTCAGGGCCAGGCCTTATTCAATCTTTATAGGTCCATCAGACTAACACAATGCTTAATAGGTACTTAATAAATATTGTTGAATTGGAGATGAACTGTAGAACCAACCAAAGAACTGATGGGAAGAAGTGGATAGAATGAAAGTTAATATGTGAAATCGGATAATTTAAACCACTGCCTTAAAAATGAATATTTTGTAGAAATTCACACTTTGTACACTTTTATCTCTAACTCAATGATATTTTCATTTCATTTTTCTATTTGCATGTAAATCCCTAAATGGATTTATTCTTCCCCTTGAAATGTGTCCCTTACTCAATATTCCTGTGGCCTATTGGATAGGTATTTAAGGTTAAGGTCAAATGGCAATAAAAAATGAAAAAGCATATAATAATTTCACTCATCTTATGGCTAAATCTATTAGCTGTCAGTGGAAACCCTCCTTCCCAGGCTTCCAAAACAATTGGACTCATGTTGGAAACTTTATCCCCTTCCTCCTAACTTCCCCAGACTTTCACCCTGTCCCCTCCAATACTTAAGTTCTACTTCTCTCTATTGTTCAGGCGATATTGAGTCAGGCAGCTGCCTTTTTTCTCTTTTTTTAACAATAGGAATATGGAAGAAATTCATTACATTTGATATTGTAGTGACATTAAGTACACTTTATGAACTAACTATAAAATAATTCTTGTAAGCCAGATGTACTTAGGCATACTTAGATGTATGTTTTCTATTCTACTCGTTCACATTAGGTCTTGAAATGTCAAGACCCAGTAAGTAATTACAGTGTATAACCAACTTATGTGGCAACATTCAAGACCTTGTTTCTTTATGGTATGATTTAAATATAGAAAAATCAGCGCACAGAAGCATTTTGTTTCACCTAAGAGTCACTATTGTTGCTGGGATACACTACACATAAGCCTAATTTATCCATCATCCGTGCTACTTCCATGGTCTTCACCCCATGTGCATGTCGTGTGTTGAGAAAATA
The DNA here is from genome assembly GCA_028646595.1 of Phalanger gymnotis. Lineage (NCBI taxonomy): Eukaryota > Metazoa > Chordata > Mammalia > Diprotodontia > Phalangeridae > Phalanger > Phalanger gymnotis. The sequence goes on along the minus strand of CM053624.1, from coordinate 187,817,997 downwards.
ATGTAAAAAGCATTTGTACAAAGGTGCAGCTAGGAAGATTTCTGTTGTTCTCCACGAGGATGAGGTTATTTTCTCCATGAGTTTTCAAAAATATCTGTTGCCCTCCTGTATTTCCTGCTATCAGCAGAGGTACAAGTTGAAGCTATACAAAGCATAAAGTAGCTCACTGCTTGTCTATGTATCCAAATTTGAAATAGAAATATTTTTCAAACTTGTATGCTGTTGTACTTTTCACATATTGTTTCTTCTTAGTTGAATGGCAGGATTTTCTTTTTTTGCCTTTGTATCCTCTCTATGCCCGTCACAGTGTTTGGAATAGTGTAGATGTTTAATAAATGCATTCTGAATGGAATAAGACCTCGCTTAGCTGCAAATTCATGAGATTCACCAGTTTTAGCAAGCTTGCTAAGGAGTTAATCACTTAGCTCTTTATGATTTGCAAACATTCCACTATACCGATAAGACTACGCTTCGTTCAGCAATAAGCTTACAAATCTACCATTCCCTTGAATTTCTATGAAACTTTCTCTTCTCTCTCTCTCCTTTCTCTTTTCTCTCTCTTTCTGTCTCTCTCTGTCTCTCTGTCTCTCTCCACAGACATATATGCATCTATATATACACACATACATATATAACAACACCATTTCTGGTTTCTCAGGGATGCTAACATTGTTATTGTAAAGGGGACCTTACCTCTGGACCAGCATATGTAGATATAAGTTCGTACCACAAAAGAGAGGGGGTCAGGCTCTTTTCCTCATTCACTAGATCTTTATGCTCCCAACATGAAAACTAAATAAGAATCATCTAAAGTATAGTCATGGGCTCACATCAAGGTCTCTAGGCTCATGTCTAGCTCATGTAATATCTACTCCCAAAAGGGAATAGAAAAGTTTCAAAATACAATGTAGACAAGGTATAGTATAGTTGTTTATTCCTTCCATGTAGAAACACAATGCTTAAAACACAACTCACAAATACTCACTGACAAAGACTTAAACATGATGTAATAGAATTTTATGGGACTGCTAAATGGATATTTTTTCTTCACCTTGATGCTGCTATGTCTGAAGAGCTTTCTCAAGATAATGTCTTCTGGCAAGCCAGGCAATGGGTTGTACTTGTCTTTCATTCAGTGGTCATCTTCTGCAAGTAGTAATTGGTAGCTATAGGGGTAACTGCCCCTCTAAGCAAGTGACACCAACTGAAGGAATCAAGCACTCTTGAAGAGACAATCTCTCATGATCATTATTTGGGCATTCATATTCAGGAAAATAACAGAAAGCAGAAGAGACAACCAGAGGCATGAAACCTAGTCGCAATTCACCTGAATGACACATATATTCAAAGTCAACCTAACTACTGAGGCTGGGAGAGGATTCCACTTCTCTAGTCCTCACAGGGAGTCACAGAAGGAGAGTGTCATATGCTACGGGTTCTGAAAGAGAAAAGAACACTTAGAGTGGAATCACTCCTTATCAAGACTACTGATTGGGAAGTTCTTCTTGGCTCAGTGGGTAATCTCTTTACCTACGCTTGCAGGCAAAAGATTAATTTGTCAGCTCAAAGCCCCAGAGCTATTCAGTACTGACTGGCATTTGTGGCCCAATGGAAAGAGCTCAGCCAAATGCCTCATAGGAAGGGGCCAAGCTACAAGGATAGCACATGTGTCGCAGGACATAGCCCAGCTCCAGACTTCATGGGATTTACTCTAATCAGAGTGGACAGGAATTTGGAAGATTCCCCTGATTGTACCTATTACATATAAAAAGTAAATGCAAGATGATTTCAAGAGATTGAGAAGAAAGTTATTTGATATTTGGGTTCTATTCAAAGCTTCTTAGTCACTGATAGTCCCCCTTGAAGGGAACTGTACTGCTTATTCAATTCTAGAAATTGAGACAATATTTATACCAAGTTCTTAACCGTTCATTACGTTATCGAGCCTTCGAAAATTGACTTTAGTTGCCTTAATTGTAATAATCCACTTACTTAACCAAAGAGGTGAAGAGAGTAGAGAAAACAAACAAATAATTATCCTAACTTAGGAGTTCTTAAGTACAATTGTACAGTAAAAGGAAAAGATTCTCTCTCCATTACCGTTAATCCTTCAAAACTCATGTGATAAATTCACTAAAGGATAGTAAGCTATATTTTTGTTTTTTTTTTTAAGACATGCTTCATTTAAAAGCTAGCAATAAGCACTAGTCAAAGGGTGTCATATCCTCAAGGTATGTGTTGTACAGTTTGCCTGCTTAAGGGGGCTTAGTAAGTTTGCTTCTGGACATATAGAATGATGTATAGAGGAGGAGCCCTGTCATTGATTCAGAGCACGTGAAGGCATTTTTGTGATTGTTTCTTGCCCCTTTATTCATTGGTAATAAAAGCCCTTTACTTGACTTCTGTGCCAGAACAGGCCAAACTACACTATCTTTTGTGGTGGTGATCAAAAAAAAAATGCTTTAAACTTGAGTATGAGGAGAAAGATCTGAGGCCCTCATCTTCCCACTTGGGAAACATGCACCCAGTGAATATATAGCACAGATTTTCCTTCTGTCCTCATTACATTTATTATTTCCTAATCTTATGTGAAGGGGTATGGAAACAGAACGACCATGTATAACCCGGTGAGCTTAGAAGAGATGGAAGAGGAACCAGAGCTTCAGTGGTTAAGCTAGGAAGGAGCCAGACCTGAAAACGGACCTGCTCGACCCAGCCAAGTGGTAATCGAACTCAGCAGCTGAGATGTTATGCCCTGAAAGAAAGGGAAAGACTTGTCTATCAACTATTCCACACTCAAGAGTGAATACAATGCTTTTGGTGGAAAGAATATCCGTAGCATCCACCTTAAATTTGGTCCCAGTTTACCTAGGGGCTGAGGTGAAAGAGGGAAGAATGTGCCCACAGTGGGGTGGTAGTAGGGGTGAGGGTAGGAGTGGTCTATATTTTTGAGTTTTTGCAATATCTTCAGAGTAAATATTCTGTTAGAAAAGTTAATTAATGTTGATGTGAAGGAATCTGTCTAAAAGTGATCAAATTGTATAAAAAAAAAATATATATATATATATATATATATACAGGGTGTCCATAAAGTCCGTGTGCGATTTAAAATAGTTGTAACTTTGTAACTATATGTGATAGAAAGAATCTGTAAAAAGCAAAAGAAAGAAGAAACATTTATTTTTTATTATTATTCTTGTTAATTTTCAACACGTCCACCATCATTACTAATACAACGGGTAATACGATTCTGTAGTTCATGGAAAACATTTTCAAGCTGATTTTCAGTAATGCCAGCAATCACATCAATTATCTGGCCTTGCAAGTCTTCTTTAGAGAGAGGTTTGGTTGAATAAACATTAGTTTTCACATGTCCCCATAAAAAGAAATGCAATGGAGTCATATCTGGCAAACATGGAGGCCAAGAAAATGGTAGACTTTGGACAGTGGTGGTAGATTTTAGTTCAGCCAACCAAAGAACACAATTTACTCTCTCTTCTAGTGAAGCCATGGGTCAACAGTAATCCTGAAAAATAAGTAATTTTTAAGTTGAATTTCTAAAAATAAAAATAAAATAAACATAAAATTTCTAAAGACAAAAATAAACTAGATATATCAAGCTTTCTAATCCTTGTTACAGATACTTTCTATCACATATAGTTACAAAGTTACAACTATTTCAAATTGCACACGGACTTTATGGATACCCTATATATATAAAAATATAAAAATTGTATATGTGGAAGTTATATGGGATTCCATGACGTCTTGGGAAGGGAGGGGGGAGGGAGAGAAGAAAATCTGGAACTCAAAATTATGGAGAACCAGGTGTTGTAAACTAAAAATAAAAAAAAATTTAAAAAATAAAATAAAATATAAAAATATAAAAATTGTATAAAAATGTAACTTTAACAATCCCAGTGAAGATTCTGACTGAGCAACCAACCTGAACTGAGCTGAAGCAAACTGAGTTGGTCTCTGGGAATTAATTAAAGGATGTTAAAGTAAGGAACTCTAACTTCATAAAATGGTTTAATTTTTAAAATTATATTTGTTTGAGGTAACTTTTTAGACTACTGTCAAAGTCATTTTCATAGCATAATAAGGATGATTTAATGATAAAATAATTTGTGAATAATAGCCTTTTAAAAATTAGGCAGCATTATATTGTTTTAACTGAATATTTTCTTAAGACATAAGACTGTGTTATGGAAATATATTTTGCATGATTTCACATATATAATTGTTATCATTTTGCTTTCTTCCCAGTGTGTGTGGAAGGAGGTAAGAGGGAGGGAGAGAATTTGGAACTCAAAATTTAAAAAGAAAAGGCTTAAAAATAAATATTTTTTAAATAAAAAAAGGTATAGGATTGTGGCTTGAACAATATCTTGACAAGTTAGTTAATCATTGCCCCAGTTTATAGATAGGACTAAATTTAAATCTCAGTAAGTCATTCTTTTATTTAGCAGTGATCAAGAAGTTTTTTTTCCCTTTTTTCTCATATCTACACTAATCTCCTTCCATTATAGTTTATGTTCTCTTACGCCATTTTTAGGAAAATTGGGAGAAGCAATTGGTCACCATTTTAAACTCTGTATCAATTTTGGGAGCAATAGATTTCACCTGTAATTTCATCCCCTTTTGCCCACTTCACTCCCTTTGCTCCATTTGACCTCTTTATATCACTTCTTTCCCTTCAAAATATAGCTGCATCTCAATGCTATTTAGAAAAGGAGTATATATGTAATCATACATTTTCAGAACTTGAAAGGACCTTGGTGATGATCTAATTCTATTTTCTCTTTTTTTTTAGATAAGGAAACTGAATCAAGGAATGACCTTCTTCATTATCTCTATTTCTATGTCTTCATTTTTCATTATTTCAATGTCTAGCTTTATCTTCCATCTATCTCTAGCTCTTCCATACTTTGAGTCTGACCAGAGATATAAATAATACATATTAATAACTCCTAAGAGAAAAAGTTTGTAATGTAAATGAGGTGGCTGTGGAGAGAGTGATAGATGTACACAATGATTAATAGATATTGTGCAATCAATTAAGAATATTCTTTGAGTGGCTACTGCATGATCCACAACAGACACTAGGGTGAAGGTCAGTGAGAAATTAAAGACATGTCCTCTACTCTCAAAATGTTTATAGCCTATTAGAGATTATTATGTAGGTATGTAAGTATGTAGACAGACAGACAGATAGATAGATAGTTGGAGTGATATACAGATGTCCAAAGAGATAGATGATAGAAGATAATTGTATGTACATAAATGTATACATATTGTATATGTATATATAAATAAAATAACAACTCATATCGCTAACAAGTATGAGAATTAATTAAAAGATTTGAAATTGACAAGAGTGAAGAAAAGAAGACGTGAAGGCAGAGTAAATTGCTGTCTTCAGTATCTGAAAAGCTGTCATGGGGAGATGGGACTAGATTAAGTTTTCTCGTTCCCAGAGGGCAGACTTTAGACCAAAGGAAGGAAGTTATAGAAAAGTAGATAGTGACTCAGTATAAGGATAAACTTCCTAAACGTTTAGAGCTGTCAGAAAGTGAAGACAGTGAGTTTACCCCTGAGGGTCGGTCTTAAATTAGAGACTATATGACACTTTTTCTGGGAATACTGTAGAGACAATTCATGCTTCAGATATGATAATAGCCAGCATGTACATAGTGTTTGAAGGTTTGTAGAATGCTTTACACATGTTAATTCATTTGCATAGTTTGGAATGGATGTATATGAAGGTCATTTCTAACTCCGAAATTCTTTAATTCTAAATACTAATTGAGTAGGAGAATTGCTATTCCAGTCATTGAGAAGAAACAAGGGACTAATCTCACATGGGCAGCTAAAGAAGACTTCCTGGAGAAAGTGAGGTTTGAACTGGGCCCATGGTATGGAAGAATGAAATATATATATATATATATATATATATATATATATATATATATATAATATATGTGTGTGTGTGTGTGTGTGTGTGTGATATGGGTGTAGAATATATAACTTCTTTTAAGTGAAAAGAAGGGATGATATTCTTCATGGAGGAACTATGTAAACCAAAAGACTAAGAACCAGGAAAGTCCAGTACATGTTTGGAGTATAGTAAGTACCTCCAATTGATATAGAATAGGTCTGGGAAGCGGAGCAATTGGAGGTAAGTTTGGAAAGGTAGATTGGAGTCATGCTCCTGTCATGTGGAGGACTTTGAATGTCATTAATCTATAACTTTGAACTTTATCCCCTAGGCAATGGAGAATTATAAAAGATTCATGAACAGTAGGGGAACATGATCAGTGAGATACATTGCAAATGGTAAAAATTTGAATGTCCACCGCACCTCCAAAGGAAGTAATTGCATCTGTCTAGACACAAGTTGATAGACTGCAAGAAACAAAAGGAACAGACAGAGATAAGAGATATTTCAAGGAAAAACACGATAAAGCTTAGTTTCCTTTACACATGATAGGTACTTCATAAGGGTTTATGGAAAGGAAAAGATTTATTCCGTATGGAGTAAATGGGAAGGGGAAAAGGTAAAACTGATTTTCAGTTTGACTCAAAGAAGGATGACAATATTAACAGAAGCAAACTCAGGAGTTGTAGCTAGTTTGAGGAAGAAAATGATGAGCTCAATTTAAAACATAAAATCCCAAATGTGCTAATGTGCATGTACAGATTCAAGAGAAAAAGAATGAGAGAAAAATATAGAGAAAGAGACAGAAAGATAGATGAATAGATAGATAGATAGACAGGTGAAGCTTTTATTAAGCACTTAATATGTGCCAGGCACTGGGATGAGTCAAGGGCACAGAAATACAAAGCATTGTACTAAGCTCTAAGGATATAAAAAATAAAGTAAGATATTGTCTTTCTCTTCAAGAGCACATTTTCTGATGGAAGATTCAATACGTATGAAAGGTTTCAACCGCAAGTCAGAAGGAAAAGTCCTGTGCTCCTTAATGTGCAGCAACAAGGTAGATAGTTATTGCTAATGTCATTCCCTAATGTCATTTCCATTGATAAAATTACCAAAAAATTTTGAACCATTTGTCTTCGCCAAGGACCTTGGGGACAAGAACTTCTCCTTCTGGGTCTTAAATAGATATGGCTGTCCCACCTTCAGGAAGAGTTGCCAGGCTTCATCTCTGAAGGGGAGATCATGTTCTCGGGATAAGGGCTGTGGAAACTGAGCTAGAAGCATTGCCATTCAGATGCCCTTTGTTTCTGTTCATGTATCTCTATCGGGGACTTAGGGGAAATGGTGGTCAAAGTGAAGTTTATGGTTTAACTTGAGTAACATACAAGACCTACTGTTTTACCCTCAGGGTGCCTTACAGCTCTATCTATCAGTCAATCAAGACAATTTCTGCCATCAATTTACAGTCTAATGGGGGAAGATGATGCATAAACTAGAAGAGGGTGGGGAAAAGGATACTTTCACCAGGGCATGGTGTGAAGATGGATGTGCAACAACCTGAATCCACATGAGATAAGGCATATTCTGGCCTATCAAACCTCAGGGTGGTAGAGTCCAATTTTCCAGTATGGGGGAGAGTAAAGAAGGTAAAACACAGAGATAGCGGGGGAACTGCCATTCAGAAAAATAGTCAGCAAATTAGGAAAATAACAAAGATAATGATGAGAAGAGTGAATGAATGGGGAAGGATATGATCAGATTATAGGTTAATTTTATTTTATTTTTTGTAATTAGCTAATGCCATAAAGCTTTCCAAACTTGCAAATTTGTTTATATAACTTTTCTTATTGTTTTTCATTATCTCCCAGAAATCTTACCCTCTGCCTTGAAGCAAACTGTTAGATTTCCCATTTTAGCAATATGTCTGCTCCACCCCCCCCCATATACACAGGATTGTTTTTTTTTCCAAGATAAATGTTTCATTTGGCTTCATGTTTCTCTTTCCCTTCTAAATCTCAGAAGGAAAATCAATCAGAGTGTTTCTTCTAATGGTTATAAGATCAAACTATCAAACTATACAAAAAAGAGTATTTTCTCAAGAGGTCTTTAGTCTTTATATCCTGGAATGCACTTTGGATACCTCTACTTAGGACTTAGATCAATAGAAAGCATAAATTTAAATGGTGTCTTCACTCTAATCACTACCACAAAACCCTAGTCACTCCCACCTCACACTGGGAAGAGGAGAGAGAAGAAGGGGGGAAAGTGAAGTAGTTGATAAGTTGCTGGGCAATATTGGAGTGCTGCTAGGCAATCTCACTCTTAGGCTTTCCTCCTACCTATCTGACCACTCCTCTGTTTCCTTTGCTACCTCCTCCACCAGATCATGCCCTTTACCCATAATTGTCTCTCAGCTTTCTGTCCTGGGCCCTCTTCTCTTCTCCCTTTATGTGACTTCACTTGGTGATCTCATCAGCTCCCATAGATTTACTGATGATCTGATTCTCAAATCTACCTTTCCTGCCCCAACCTCTCTGCTGACCTCCAATCTTTCATCTCCAACTGCCTTTCAGACATCTCAAACTGGAAATGCAGTAGACACCTTAAACTCAATGTGTCTAAAACAAAACTCATCTTTTCCACTAATCTCTCCTACCTCCTCCTAACTTCCCTTTAACTGTAGAGAACACCATTCTTCTAATTCCTTAGACTCACAACCTACAAGTCATCCTGGATTCTTATCACCCATTGCCCCCCATATCCAAGCTATCGCCAAGCTGTGCCAATTTCAGCATTGCAAGCCCTCTCAAATACATCTCCTTCTCCCCTCTGATACTGCCACCACTCCAGTGCAGGCCCTCATCACTTCACACCTTGATTACTGTAATAGCCTGCTGGGGTGTCCACCTGCCTCAAGATCCTCTCTACTCCAATCTCTTCTCCATTCAGCCACCAAAGAGATTTTCCTAAAATGCAATTTCAATCAAGCAAACAGGTCCCTACTCAATAAACTCCAGTTTCTCTTATTGCTTCCAGGATCAAGTACCAAATGCTCTGTTTGGCATTCAGAACCCTTTATAACTAGGCCTCTTCTATACCTTACTCCCCAATATGTACTCTTCCATCAAGTATCACTGGAATCCTGGCTGTTCCATGAACCAGAAACTTCATCTCTCAGCTCTGACCATTCTCTCTGACTGTCCTCCCCACCTGGAATGTTCTTCATCCTCCTTTCCAACTACTGACCTCCTTGGCTTCCTTTAAATTCCAGCTAAAATTCCACTTACTACAGGAAGCCCTCCCTAATTCCTCTTAATTCTAGTGTTTTCCCTCTTTTAATTAATCCCTATTTATCCTATATCCTCTCCTAGATCACTGCCTTGTTTTGGTAGAGGGGCTTGCATAGCTGAATGAAAACATAATCTTTGCTGTGCAGGGTTAACTAAGACAGATAGGTCATAGTGGAGAGTTCTGACAAAAGGTGATCTACTGGAAAAGAAAATGACAAACTGCTCCCCATGGACCAGAAGGGCCTGCTGTGCTGTGGTCCACAGGGTCACAAAGAGTCACATACAACTGAATGACTGAACAAAAAAAATTCATCCAACACATAAATTGCTTTGAATGTATTTGTTTGCATGTCGTCTCCTCCATTAGATTGTAAGCTCTCCGAGTAAGGACTATCTTTTGTCTCTTTTTGTACCCCCTCCCCAGAGCTTAGCACAGAGCCTGGGATATAGTAAGTACTTAATAAGTGTTTATTGATTGGTTGACTTAAAAGTAAACAAAAAGCCAGACCATCGGTGTCCCAATTTCCCACACAGATTCTTCTTATATTAGAGGTAGAATGGGTCAGAGTTCTTCTAATCCAGACTATTCATTTTGAAGAATCTTTTCTAAATATTTTTAATAAATATTCAAATTAACAATCCCCCCAAATGGCCATTATTATATAGTGCCTTCAAAGTTAAATAGTCCTTTAAAAATATTATCTCATTGATTCTCATAGCACTGGGAAGTAGGTGCTAATACTGTCTCCATTTTACAGATAAAGAAATTGAGAATGAGAGATGTTAAATGACTTCTCCGGGGTCACACAGCTGGTATATATCTGAGGCAGAATCTGAACTCGGGTGTTCTTGACTCTAAGTCCAGCACTTTATCTGATGTACCACCCAGATGAAGACCTCAGATGAGGGGAAACCCATTACCACCAGAGGCAATCCAATCCACTTTGGGATAGCTCTAACTGTCACAGAAATTGTTCCTCATATCAAATCTTCCTCTCTAATTTCAAACTGTTATTTCTAATTCTGCTTTCTGGAGTCAAGTAGGAAATGTTTGGTCCTTCCTTGACATAATTGCTCTTCAAATATTTAAAGACAGAGGTCAGGCCCCCTATAAATTTTCCCTTTCCTGGAGTAAACACTTCAAGTTCCTCATGTCCATCTTATATGGAATGATTTTGAATCTCTTTGCCTTTTTAGTTGCCACCTTCTGAATACTCTTCAGCTTGTAAAAGTATTTTTATATTGCGACATTCATGACTGAACATGATACCATAGGTTTGTTCTGAACAGAGTAGAGTAAAGCTAAATTACTGCATCCTGTATTCTGGACACCATGCCTCTAAATAGGCTGAGATTACAGAAGATTACAAGATTAGTCACCTGCCAGTATTTAGCCTGTAGTACTCATGTGGTCAAGGATATACCTGATGTTGTTGTCATGGTGGTGCTTTTTGACTCTATGATGATGTCAATGGAATAGAAATTTCTTCCATTGATGCAAATAAACAACTGGTCTGCAAATCTGTAATTTCTTCTCTTAGAGAGTTACCTGGGACACTGAAAGTTTAAGTGACTTGCTCATTTTCACATATAAAGCAAACATTAGAGTCAGGACTTAAACCCACATCTTCCTCTATCCACTACTCCTCTTTATTCTAATTTTTTTAAAATCATATACTTCTCTCCATGTACTCTACAATTCACTCAAAGAGTTCTTTTCACTGTTTCTCAAATCTGACACTCCATCTTCTGTCTTCTCTATTCCTAGTTGTCCTTCATGATTGAAATACAACCTTCATACTCTGCTACCTCTTAGAATATGCAATTTCCTATCATAACAAAGAACATGCCAGTAGAATTCCAGACATATAGTGTATCTAGTACACTCCACCTTCTAGCAATCCAAGTGAAGGCACGGTGAGGCCTCCTTCCAGAAACATGTGATAGTATGTAATAGAGGGTCAGAGTATGCACAGGTATTTTGTGACTGTTTGCTGACTGCTTACTCTGTGGTGATAAAAGGCTTTTTAATTAATTGTTGTGCTGGAGCAGAGTGGGCATACAAAAAGCTAAAGATGCAAAACCAAAACAAAATAAAACAACCGTCCTCCCTGGTAGCTTTTGAGTGAGGAAGAATAATAAAATTGTTGTAAGCCTCTGGGTAGAAAGAGGGGTACCAGCACTAGCTGCCTTATCTTAGGCTCTTTTTTGGATTTAAATACTTAGTGCTGCTGTCCCTTCTGTCTCTGTTGTGTGTCTTCTTTCCTTATTGAAGCTAAATGAATTTTAGATACAGAATTGATAAGGTCACCAAATTCTGAGTTTTAAAAAGTTATAAGATCCATTAAGATTCATCAAGAGCAGAACCTATGGCAGCCATGGTGAGGAAGGAGTCAGGAACTAGGACTAATCTGCTTCACTCAGCTCAGCGGTTAAGTGACACAGCAACCAAGCTATGCAGCATCTAGAAGTGAATTTGTTGGAAAGGACGCTTAGAAATAGCCATTCAAAGTTGGAAGAAGTAAAAGAAGTGCACTCCCAATTGTGGAGGTTTCTATACCTTGGGGTACAACCTTCTTAAGAAATGGCCTGTGGTAAAAGCTAGTTGGTGTTAAATAGTTCATTGATATTGGGGAGATATCAACTGGTTATCAATGATACTGAAGAGATAACTGGTCAAATTGATGATGGGGAAATAAAAGCTGGTGATAATATTGGAGAGAAATACACTAAATGGTAGCCAAAGAGCTATAGTACTACAGACAGGTAGCTCCAAACAGCTCAGGGTTACCCCTAGAATTTTGAAGGAAGTAGTAGTCTTGCTCTGGGTATCTGATTCACCACTGGGGGTGAAAATTGGAAGTGAGAACCCAGAGCACATATATGCTATGCTACTCAGCTCAAGTGCCAGCTTCTAAAGGAAGCCTTTTCAATTCCCTAGCAACTAACGGCTTGCCACCTTCACACACACACACACACACACACACACACACACACACACACACACACCAGATTACACTGCATTGCACTCACAAACACAATCTACACTGTCTCTCTTCTTCAAAATATGTGCATGTATATTTAAGCTTTCTTCTTGGATAGAATATAAATTCCTCAATAGCAGGGACTATTTTATTTTTGCCATTGTATCTCCAGCACACATTATAGTGTGTGGCACATGGTACATGTTTAATACATATCTATTGATTAATTCAATATGCATAGAGTTCTATAATACTTAGTTCAAAAAATACTTAGTTCAGTTTTGAAGAACTGTAAGACAATTTTATGTGCTCTGTGGTATTTTTGCCTCCAGTTCACACTTTAAACTCACATTGATAGGAATGTGAGTGGGGGGTAGGCATTAAACTTTAACATGATTTGGCATTTGTGTAACTTCTACATTTCAAAACAGTATTTAGTACTACCTGTTTTAACTCCTGATTTCTAGGATTGGGGAGGAAGGAAAAGGGTGAATTTTGTAAAACTTCAGATACAAAAAGAAAAAAAAGTTTCAAAATCATCTTGCCAAGACTCAAGACTCATCGGTCTATTTTTACTCGGCACCAAATAATGGCAGCATTTCCAGTCCAAGGATTTCACTTTTAATTTTTCCCTCACACTGATATTTTCTGCAGGCTTCCATTTCTGTGCTCATATACGTGATCTCCAAGAATTTACATGTCAGTAATAAGCTATTAAAAATAAAAACATTTGATTAAACTAAGGCTATATTATAACATGTCAAATGTATACTTGCAATTTGTAAAGCTCCACTAGCAACTGTTTGCTTGTTGGCTTCAGTTCTCAGAAAATAAATCATCTAAACAGAACTGCACAGAGAATAATATATCTCAGTTAATATTTGTGTTGCTATAGAAAGAAACAGAGCTCTGAATGCACCATTAAATGGAACCTTTCCAAAGTAGAAAGGGAGATCCGCTGCACTTCAGAGTTGTCTTTGTAAAGCATAGTTTGGGTGAGATGCTTTCTTAAATTTCCCTTAGCCTAAGGCATGTCGGTATTGGAAAGATTATTTCATTATTTGGTGGTATGCTGTCCGTGACAATCCAGCCCCAAGTTAAAAGTAATTTCATCCCACTGTGTGCTCAGACATAGGAGGTCAAATTGTGTCCCTGACAATGATTTCTTTTTCACAGTGTATAGCTTTCAAACAATTATCCACTGAGTTTGGTAACATGAAGCAATGAAGCATGAGGAAAGATATGTGTTTACTATGAAAACAAAGTTGTGTGTGTGTGTGTGTGTGTGTGTGTGTGTGTGTGTGTGTGTGTTTCCTTGTAAAGGTGGAAAAATCATTTAGCTCCCTCGGTTATGAGAAAGAAAAGATTGTGTGTGTTTGCTTGTCTGTCTGCTTTCATGGTACTAAAAATGTTTTCTGACCATTGTTTCAGATAACACTGTAAAGCCTTTCAAAGTTCCCATTGACCACTATTTTAAATCAGTATCTGAATTTTTTTTATTTAACTAAATAGAGAGTAGAATTCTCACTATTTGTAATGTACTTAGTGGACCACTCTCCTAAAAGGCACTGCTGAAGCCAAGAGCTTCGACAGCTTAGGGGAAATGATCAGACACTGATATGAGAACAAACAGCCTTGTCACTCTCACTAGTTGGGATAAAATAAACATAATTTTCTATGCTATGCTACAGAACATAATCTACTTATCACCTCTAGTAACAATGGAGCCCTCCACTCGCTGCTCTGTGACATAGCTAGCTACCTCAAGATGAATTTACCGCTTTCCCAAAAGCCTATGGACATTTTCCACTTAAGTTTCACAGAAAACGGGATGCTTCCACTGTCTGGTTGCTGTCCTACTATTCCAAATATTCCGCACTATGAAAGAGAAACAAGGAGATGAAGGTTAAACAAACATTTTCCCTATAACACAATGAGAATCTGTCCTGCTTGCAAGTAAAAAAGCCCCTGTAGAACCCCATTTGCCATCAAGAATCCAAATTAGCAGCAGCTTGCAGTGATAATCAGTTCATTTCAGTGCGCTGAAAATGGGCTCATTATTATTAATTTTTGCCAGCTCCCAAGCAATTCATGAACCATTTTTAGAATTTCAAAAATCAGTTCATGAATCAGACAAAAAAATTAAAAACGAGCCCATCCCACAATGAGATGATGACTCAGAGTCCTTTGCAGTAGCTGTGTCAACTGCAGAGCATCTGAAAACTGATGAGGATGGAGTTGATGTAGAAAAGGCCATGATGAGCCTGAAACAATGTGTTGAATTTACATGTTAAAACTCCTTGTTGGTTTTGGCAATTTTGCTGAGGATTATTGAGAAATCCATAACATCTGGATGTGGGGGAGCAGATCCACTAAAATGACGAAGTTTATATTGGTCGACAAGACTATAAATGGAAGAGAAAGTAGTTTCTTACACAGCTGTTTCCAATTTTGTTAACATTTCGGGCCAAATTCATTTGGAAAAACAAAATGAAACAACATAAAACTGTTATGTTAAAGAAATACTTTGCTGGTCTGTATTAAATGTAACCATGCCAATGACATTCTAACTATCTAAAATCCCTGAAAGATGGATACATAAGCCACCATACCTAAACTTTGCACCAAACACTCACTGAATACCAAATTTCTTGGCTAATTACATAGCACTCTGTAGGACATTCATATTACAAAGTCAAATAACAATTTTACTTCAACTGGCTCCACTTAACAGAATGTTAATGTCTTATGTTCTCTCTCTGAGCCACGTCTCCTGGAAACTCTTAGAAGACAGAATCATAAGATTTGAGAGTTGGAAAGATCCCCAGGGACCATCTACTTAGATCCATTCTAGCACTACCCTCCCAAAAAATGCATGCTATAACACAGTCAACAATGAAATCAATGAAATCGCCCATGTGAAAGATGCTGTGGACCAGCTTCTTGGAGACAGGAGAACTGTCATATGATTGGGCATTCTACTTTGGCCTATTACTAGCTACATGTGGTTGAGAGTAGCCGTTTTCTTTGGTCACATAACCAGAAATAACTCTTTTTTAACCTAAAACTATCTGAAATGACTGTCTTTAAAGCTACATTAACTATGTGGTAAAAATGAACAGAAGAAACTCCTTCAAACAATTAAGATCAACACTGTCTTTACAGCTTATCACCTTAGAGAGTAGCCTAAGTATTAAGAGGTTAAATGACTTTCCTATGTTTAGAGCCATTTTGTGTTAAAAGCCTCACTTGAAATCAGGTCTTCCTGGCATCATAGCCAGCTCTCTGTCTACTATAGGACACTGTCCCCTCATTATGAAAATATGACATGTAATTAGATTTAATTCTAATTAAAGTGCTTTGTCAACTATAAACTGCTAAATCTAAAATATAAATAAAAAGTGCTTTGAAAATTGAATAGACTGACAGATAAATTGGTGAGCACAACATCACTGTAAGTAATGCACAGATTGAGTGATTTTCTAATAAGAATGGTGTAGAAGGGATTCATATATTCAATGGCACATTGGGAAGGATAGCCTTTATGGACAGAAACAAGTTTCATGGAGCCTAGGTAACATAAAGGGGCACCTAGATGGTGCAGTGGATGGCCCTGGAGTTAGGAACACTCATCTTCATGAGTTCAAATCTATCCTCAGATAATTACGAGCTGTGGGACCCAGGCAAGTCGGAAAACCCTATTTGCCTCACTTTCCTCATTTGTAAAATGAGCTGGAGAAGGAAATGGCAAACCACTCCAGTATCTTTGCCAAGAAAACTCCAAACGGGATCATGAAGAGTCAGAAAAAGAATTGAACAAAGGTAACATAAAAAACTGACAGTTTCCTCACAAATTTGGTAAATTCTTTCATATATGTTGATTAAATTGCTTGCTGCTACCATTGCAGAAAAGACATGGTGATGTGAGCTAAATACTATTACTATTAGAAGGATTTAGAACCAGCTGGAAACCTGAACCCTCATCAAGAGTCCATAGTCCATAAACAGGAATTAAGTACCTACAATGTGCCAAACACTGCACTAAGGATTAGAGCTACAAATAAGAAAAAGAAAGCAATTCTTGCTTCAAGGAACACACAATCTAATGGGGGAAGACAATATGCAAAAGGAGGCTAAAAAGGTGGAGGGACACCAGAGGTTACTGATGATATGAGAGGACATAAGATTTGTGGAGATGAAACCAAGTTAAGAAGCTAGTGTGAAATAGAGTACTCAAACTCTAGTAATTGTCATTAATTTCAGTCAACTTTCACCATAATTAAATTCAACAAACATTTATTAAACTCCAACCAATGTTCTTAAAATTCTTTTGATGTAAGGGTTGGATTAGGTCACCAATGAGGTCACTTTTAATTAATAGTTGATGTGATTTTTTAATCAATTTATTCAGACTCTCTACGGCACTAGATTGAAGAAACAAAGACATAAAAATGCCTTTGCACTCTAAGGGGTTTACAATCTATGAGGATTGAGTGGCTGGAAAGAGTATGTACACAGATAAATAAATATAAAATATATACAAAATAAATACAACATAATTTTAGGAAAAGGGGCACTACCAACTGGAAGAATAAGGAAGGTCCTATAGTAGAAGGTGGTACTTATGCTGAACCTTGAAGAAAGATAAGGGAGCATGAGGAAAGAGGGTATTATAGGTATGAATGACAGACTGCATAAAAGCATAGGAACTGGAGATGGTATGTCATATACAGGGAATAACAAGAAAAAAAAGCCATCTTGGTCCAAACATTGAGTGCATAAAAGGAAGCACCGTGAAATAATCCTGGAAATGTAGACTGGAACCAGATTTTGAAAGACTAAATGTCAAACCAAAGAGTTTATATCATTTAGTTTTGTTTTCCATAGAGAAATAGGGAGCCATTGAAGCTTTTTGAGCAATATAGTGGCATAAACCAGACATGTGTCTTATTTTGTTCCTGCTTTTCCTAGAAAGAAAAATGACTAAGAGAAATACCCAAGGTAACTGACATTACCTAGCTGCCTTTGATGAACTTAAGTTAGCCAGCCCAGGTGAAATATATTGTCAGGTATTGAAAGAACTGGTAAAAGGGCTTATCGAGCAGTCACATTTGTCACTCACATATGAAGACCATGAAAAATGAGAGCGATCTCACACAACTAGAGAATGCTATCCAGTTTTCAAAGAATGGACAAGACTATGCCCAAAGAGCTATAAAACTGTGCATACCCTTAGATCTAATAATACCACTTCTAGGTCTGTATCCCAAAGAGATCATAAAAATGGGAAAAGGACCCACATGTACAAAGGTATTTATAGCAGCTCTTTTTGTGGTGGCCAAGAATTGGAAGGTGAGGGGATGCCCATCAACTGGGGAATGACTGAACAAGTTGCAATGTATGAATGTGATGGAATACTATTGTTCCACAAGAAATGATGAGCAGGTGGACTTCAGAAAAACCTGGACTTATGTGAACTGATGCTGAGTGGAATGTGCATAACCAGGAGAACATTGTACATGGTAACAGCAACATTGTGTGATGACCGACTGATAGACTTAGCTCTTGTGTTGGTAAGCAAAATGGGCTCCTTAGCACTTAGTTCAACAAGTGCCCTTGAAGAGTTTGGCTTTTGTTTGCTTTGAGTAATTCCATATATTTCATTGAATCTTACTAAGTGCTAAGCCCCAGGCCCAAAACACTATTAGGTGTAAAACCTATGTGGGTGTGGATTGGCAACTAAAGTGGGACCCAAAGTGGGGATAACTCCAGGGAGGGCCTAGTTTACATGTCTGGGACAGCAGAGGCTTTTAGACCACGTGGGTTTAAGTCCACCTCTTCGTGACCATTCTAGGTCACGTGGGTGAGTCGCACGTGTGACTCACCCCTGACGCTGAAAAAGATATAAAACTAGGGCTTGGCCTCCTCTTCCT
>CM053624.1:187760412-187799346 GCA_028646595.1 Phalanger gymnotis | reverse complement strand
TAAAGGAAGCTTGTCAAACCCCTTCACCTTGCTTTCCTTAGTTAAGCAGATCAAAAGAACCTGTGCTGTTGGCAGCTTTCTGAGTGCTGGCTGTGGGTGGATCTTTCACCCCCACAGAAGCTGCTAGCTGGATTGTTGAAACAGCTCTTCTCAGCAATGCAGGGATCTAAGATAATTCCAAAAGACTGGTGGTGGAAAATGCTGTCCACGTCCAGAGACACAACTATGGAGTCTGAATGCAGATTGTAGCAGACTATTTGCTCTCTTTTTCGTTGTTGCTGTTTCTTCTTTCTCATGGTTTCTCCCATTGGTTCTAATTCTTCTTTACGACATGACTAATATGAAAATATGTTTAATATAAATGTATATGTAGCACCTATATCAGATTGCATGGCATCTTAGGAAGGGGGGAGAGAAGGAAGGGGAAGAAAATTTAGAACTCAAAAGCTTATGGAAGTGAATGGTGAAAACTATACATACATACATTACATACATACACACATACAGGGACATAAACAGAATCTTCAAACGATAGACCAGGACCTTGAATTTGACTTCTAAGAAAGGTATAGAATATATCATTAAAGCAACAGTTCTTGTATATCCAGATAGGAAGGAAGTAACTACCACAGTCAATATGCCTTCATCAAGAACAAACCATTCCAGACAAATCATTTTTTCTTTTTTTTTTCTTTCTTTTTTGACAGGATTACTTAAAAAGTAGATGAGTATACATTGCAGATATCATTTGCCAGATAAAATATATTGTGAATATACTTCTAGATTTTAGAAAATCTATTCTTATGGAAAATAGGAGAGACAGATTATATGATATCAGAATCAATAGATTCACAACTTCCTGGAAAGCTGGACTCAAAGCCAAATTGTTATGCACTCATTGTCAATATGGCAGGAGAGCTTCAATGGAGTACCCCAAGGATCTGTGCTTGGCCTTGAGTTGTTTAATATTTTTAGTCATTGGACTTAGATAAAGACAAATGGTATGCTTATTAAATATACAGATGACACAAAATTTTGAGTAATAGCTAACACACTGAGACAGAATCTAAAAGCCATGACAAGCTGGAACACTGGAGTGAATCTACTAAGATGAAATCCAGTGGGTATAAATGTAAAGTTTTAGGCTTAGATAACAAAAATCAGTTTCTCAAGTATTATGTGAGAGAGACATGGTAAGAGAGCAGTGGTCCTGAAAAATATCTAGGAGTTTAAAGAATCACAAGCTCCATATGAATTAGTAGTGTCATATAGCAGACAAAAACTATCATGATCTTGAGTTACACTAATAGTGACATCACTTCTAGGAATAAGTTGGTTTTAATTCTACTCCACTTTTCCCTCACCAGACTTCATATGGAGCATTGTGTGCAGTTCTGAGTATCCCAGTTTAAGAATGACATTGATTAGCTGGAATCCATGTCATATGAGTAGCCTTTGAAGAAAGTGGGAATGTTTATCTTGGAAAAGAGAAGACCCAAAGAGGGCATGACAACTGTGTCTAAGTACTTGAAGGGTTGTCATGAGGAGGAAGGTAGCTGGTTTTATTAGCCCCAGAAAACAACACCAAGAGTAATTCATGAAAGCAAAAAAAAGGGCAAATATAGTTTTTATGTCAGGAAAAATTTCCTAACACAGCTATCTAAAAATGGAATGACCTTCTTCTAAAAGTAGTGGATTCTCCCATTTGGGAAGTGAAGTTGGATATACATTTGTCCAATATGTTACAGTAGGGATTTCTTTGAGAATAGTTTGGATCAACTAGACAACTCAAATTTTATGATTCTCTATTCTTGTGAATTACATGTTTGAGGAGGTGCGCCTAAGGCAGCCATTTGTCTGAAACAATATGATTGACGTGGAGAGGGCTGATAGCTCAATGTCAATCAACATTATATTATAATGGCCACAAAAGTATATGTTGTCTTGGGCTTTATTCAAAGAAACGGTGTCCAAAATCTGAAAAGTGAAACACTCGTTTTACCAGATCTGCTCTGCTCAGACAACATCTGACTATGATGTGTGTTACAGGACATCGATGAACTTGAAAGTATAATTAGCAAAGCACAGCCAAGATAGTGCAGGGCCTTTTCTTTATACAACCTGAGAATACGTTGAAGGAATTGGAGATGTTTAACCTAGTGAAGAGGAAGACCTAACAGTTCTATTCAAAATTCTGGTACCATCTTATAAAAATTTAGACATACTCTTTTGGCCCCAAAAAGAAGTAGAAACAATGAGTGAAATTTCCCAAGGAAATAATTTTTGCTTGATGTGAGGAAAACAGAAACAAAGAAACTTCTGAATAACTACAGCTGTCCAAAACTATAGTGAAGAGAATAGGTTCCCCCTTACTTGAAGTCTTTGTGCAAAGATAGAATAACCATTTGTCAGGAAGGCTATAGTGGGGATCCAATTTAACGTTGAATTAGATGGCCCATAGCTCCCTTCCAATTCTGAAATTCTGGAATTCCTTGAATGGAATAAAACAATCAATAGGGAAACGTCCTTTAAGTTCCTTTCCAAATCTTAGGTTCTATGATCAGTTTTTCCTTCTTATCTCTTAGATGACTGGATATAAAGAGCGTATTGGCATACATTCTTGTGTCCTTGGGATGGCACACTTATTATATCCAGTGTGTTATTACCATGCATTGTTGTCAGTACTGATTCTTTCTATTTAATTTCTGATTGACTGCCTTTTGAATAGATATGCCAAGAAGCCATACAAGCAATACTTCAAGGAAATTAGTGAAATAGCTATAGTCTTGTTTCTTTTGGCCTATTTCCTTCTTCCTTTATAAATTTCCCATGATTCAATTCTCAAATATCACAGCTATAGTTATGCAATGATATTCAGACAATCAATACAAACGTACAAAGTAGGAAACAAGGATGAGTAAACTAAAGAGAGAAAGTCAGAAATTGGGATAATATAAACACAAAAATACCATGCCCACACAAAACAGTGATATGATCAGGCTACCTATATTGTAGATCACAGGATTTGGAAGTGACCTTGGAGGTCAGTTAGCCTAGTAAATGAAGAAGCTGAGATCAAGAGAAGTTAGATGACTTTTCCAAAGTTGCATGGTCACTTATGTGTCAACAACAATATTTAGTTCCAGATTTTGCCACTCTCCTGAGTGAAATGGTTGCTACATAAACTCTTTTCATCTGATACTACAAACTAAAAATGTAGCTATATTTGGATCTACTATGAAAAATTCTGTCATGTTCTGGTAGATATATTTTGGCTGGGAACAACTCTCACTGAAGCTAGTAGTGCAGTGGATAGAACACCAGGCCTGAAATCAAGAAGATCTAAGTTCAAATCCAGCCTAGGGCAAGTCACTTTACCAAGTTTGCCTTAGTTTCCTCATCTGTAAAATGATCTGGAGATGGAAACAGCAAATCAATCAAGTTTCTTTGCCAAGAAAACCTCAAAATGGGGTCACAATGAGTCAGATATAACTAAACTGATTGAATAACAAGGAACAAATCTCAAGTGCAGATAACAGCAGAGTAATCTGCATGTTTTTCTTTTCTTTTGCATTTGAAAGTTGATGGAGGAATAAATGAGTAAGTGGCAAAAATAAAATTACGAGGCAGCTTTATTATTCTTTCCTGACATAAGTGAAGTCCAGGACAGCAGGACATTTCAAGATTGTCAACAAGATGATCAATCTAGATTGCCAAAAATCAGTCCCAGAGTATTATTCCGCCTGCTGTGAACTGTTGTCACTGTGTTCTTAGAGAAAATTGGCAAGAGATTAGAAGGTCTCTTTCATTAAGTGACAACCTTCAGTGAAGTAAGC
Source organism: Phalanger gymnotis (assembly GCA_028646595.1). Classification (NCBI taxonomy): domain Eukaryota; kingdom Metazoa; phylum Chordata; class Mammalia; order Diprotodontia; family Phalangeridae; genus Phalanger; species Phalanger gymnotis. The sequence continues at coordinate 187,795,510 of CM053624.1, read as the reverse complement.
CCCCTACAGAAGCACGTTCTAACCCCAACTCGGAATACGACTGAATATTAACATACTAGCCAATGAAGTCTGTGTTTAGTACATGGGGCGTGTGTGTGGGTGTGGATGTGGGTGTATGGACCAGGGATCAAAGGAACAAGATTTTAAGAACTTTCTTATGAATAGGACAAAGATTATGTATTCCTGACCCAAGTCTGATTAAACTCAGGTAACAAGATGAGGCATTTCTTTGGAATAATATCTTGCAATTTTTATGCTACATGTTTATAGTTTTATAAAACTATATGGAATATGATCCTTAGGGCACTCTGGAGTTTGAAGCCACCATCTAGGGGTGGGGTGGAAGCGATGTCAGGCTGCACCAAGGTTACCTGAGTTGTGGTATAAGTTGCTAGGAGAAGGAAGCTCAACATTTTATGTCTCTATTTTAACCAATTATTCTTGGTAACTAGTTGCTAAGCCCACAGTTTTTAACTAGAAATATTGCCCTAAATGTCAGCATTCTGAGACAAAGCCAATGTTGCCTTAGTCATGCAATGCTTTGGGTTTATCAAACACTATAGCACTATGTTTGCTTTGCTTGTGGGACTTATGAAGCTTATCTATTACACTGGTCATTGTTTTGGTTTTTACTTTTTAATCAGTAATCTTGATGATTTCTGCTTTGAAGTATAATTTAAGATATGATACTTCAAAAGCCCATTCTTTTACAATTTTTTTTCATTATTTTCCTTGAGATTCTTGATTTTTTATTCCTCCAGGTGAACTTCATTAACATTTCTTCTAGTTCTGTTTGGTACCTCTGATAATTTTATTAGTATGTCATAATACGTTCTAATTTATGTAGCATTATCATTTTTATTTTATTAGTATGGCTCAAATATATATGTCAAAATGTTAGTTGAGAGATTATTTATTTATATAAATGAATTGTTAATTATTTCTATGTCTATATCTTACATATCAAATATTTATTAGACAAATTTGATACAAAGTCAATTTTTTTTCTCATTCAGTCACTTCCCTTCTTGTCTCAGATGCACTGATTTAATTTGTATAAAAGCATTTGAGTGTATTCAGTTAACTATTTTATTTTGTATAATTGTCTCTATCTTTAATTTAGTTAGAATACATCCTCTATCCAGAGATGTAAAAGGTATGTCATCTGCATTTTCTAGTATGATGTATTTAAGATTAAAGTCATATCTATTTTGAAAATATTGTGGAATATACCTTAAAGTATTGGTTTAAGCCTAATTTCTGCCAATCTGGTTTCCAGTTTTCTCAGGAGTTTTTTTTTCCCTCCTAAATAAGGAGTTTTTTCCTATGTAATTTATGTTTTCTTTCTTGTTGAACACTGAATTAACTGACTTTCATTGTTTGCGATTACCTCTTTTCTTAATTTTGTTCCTTTGATCTCTATGTATGTTTTTTTAATCAATTTCAGATAGTTTTGATGACTGCTATTTTAAAATGTTGATATTTATCAGTGCTAGTTCCTCCTTATTCCTACCTTTTTTCATTACTTTCTTTGATATTATAGACCTTGTATTTTTCCAGATGAATTTTGTTATTATTTCATCAATGCCATAAAATATCTCTTTGGTATTTAAATTCTATAACCTGAAAAGAATAAATTTACTTTGGTAGTATTGGCATTTCTTATTATATTGGCATGACCCAGCCAAGGCCAATGAATTTTCCTCCAACTATGTAATTTGTTCTTTACTTTTATAAATAGTCCTTCCAACTGAATCTATAAAATATTTTGCATTTAGTTTTACATAGATATTTTCACAATATTAAAAAAGTCTCCATGCCTATACTTTGTAGGATTTTTAGCATAAATGAGTGTTGTATTTTGTCAAATGTTTTTCTGCATTGATAGAGATAATCATATGGATTGGAGTTTTTTTTTGTTTGTTTTTCATATAGCTAATTATATTATTGTTTTCCTAATGTTGAACCATCCTTGCATGCCTGGTATAAATCCAATTTGGTCATGATGAATGATTTCTTGGACAAATCACTGTAGAATGCTTGATGCACTTTTATTAAATGAATATTTATTAATGATGCAGGTCTTTATTTCTGTACTTTATCTTTCCTTGGTTCATATTTATTTCATAAAAGGATTCTTTCTTTGCCAATATTTGAAAACAATTTTTATAACATTGGTGCAGAATTGTCATTTGAAAGTTTGGTAAATTTCTCCTATGAATCCACCAGGGAAAGGAGGCGATTTTTTTTTCTTCTGCTTTTCCCTTTTGGTAACTGCTTTAGAGCTAAATCTAATTTTCTCTGAAATTGGATTATTTAAGATACTATTTGGCCTTGACTAATTTGAGTATTTTATAACTTTGCAGGATTTCTACTATTCCTTTTGTGTTTTCAGTTTTGTTAGCATAAAACTGTGTACAGTAGGTTCTAATCATTCTTTTTATTTCTTATGAATTTGTTGTGATTTAACTTTTGCTATACTTTAATTTCTGCTTTCTTCTTTTTAATCATATGGCTAAAATTTATTAACTTTTTTTAGTTTTTCCAAAGAACGTGCTCGTAGTTTTATTTATCATTTATGTAGCTTTTTGTTTCCAATTTATCTTTGCCTTTTTATTTTTAATATCTCCCCTTTTATTGTTTATTTTTCATTTATTTGTTGACTTTCTAATTTTCAAAAATATAATTGGTTCTTTAAATTTCTCTTTTTTCTTTGTTAGTATATGTTTGTAGGAACATTATTTTTCCCCTGAAGACTGTTTTAGCTACATTTTTAAAATCTTGATATGTTGTTTCATCATTATTTATTCTTTTCATTAGTTATTAATTGCTTTTCTTGTTTGTCCTTTGACCTACTGATTATTTAGGATTTCATTCCTAAGTCTCCATTTGGGTTGTGACTTTTGTTTGTGCTCTGGAGATTGATTACCTTTTTTAAGTAAGTTATGCTTGCTAAAAGATGTTTACTAGTTCAACCCTGTAAAATTTGTTTACAAAATTTCTTTGTCCTAACCCCCACTGAATTTATGAAAATGCTATGTAGTTCTGAGGAGTATGTGTATTCTTTAGCAGTCCTATTTAGAAGAGTCTTTAAGCTCTAGTTTCTCCAAGAATTCATTCCATTTTATATTTTTTTCTTTTGTTTACCTTTCCACTAGATTTATCCTAAACTGAGAGAGAGACATTAAAAGTTATTTGTGTGCTTTTCAAAAAAAAAAACACCAAACTTCTTAATGCTCTCTCTGTTGTTATTTTTTGTTGCCCCCCCTTTACTTTTCTTGTATTTCTGTTCCCTGGGAAGCTTAAAAAGCAAATAATTTGTTTAGATCTGGTTTCATTTGTAGGAATGCTTTGAATGCCTTTTTAAAAATTGATCATCCCTCTTTATTCTCTAGGGGTTAGGTTTGAAGGGTATATCACCTTGGGTTGCATCGTGAGTTTCTTAGATTGCATCTTGAGTTCCTTTGATTTTCAGGACACATTCCATCCCTTCTTGTAGTTACTAGTGAATGCAAAGTGTTCTTGTTGAATCATTTTTCAGCCATGTCTGACTCTTTATGACTCTATTTGGGTTTCCTTGGTAAGGATAATAGAGCGATTTTCCATTTCCTTCTCCAGCTCATTTTACATATGCAGAACAGAGATAAACAGAGTTAAGCAACTTTCCCAGGGTCACACAGCTAGTAAATGTCTAAGGATAGATTTGAACTCAGGTCCTCCTGAATCCAAAGTTGGCACTGTATCTACTGTAACACCTAACTTCCAGATGCAACATAGTCTTGTGCTATTTGAATTTTCTTTCAATTGAAAGTCTTTCTCTTGGTCACTTAGATTTGCTGTTTCTCATTGGAAGTATTAAATTTAACCATTATTTGTCTTTTAGTTTGAAAAAGTTGTTCTATTTTTTTCTTGAGGTGATCGGATTTTTTTTTTTGCTTGGCATTTTGTTTTCTGCTGTAAGAAATTCTAGGGAGTTTTTGTATGTTATTTCTCACATTATATTATTCAGTTGTTTGCTGTTGTTTTTTACTTCTCATGTTCTTCTGGGAGATTTGTAATCCTGAAGTTGTGTCTATCTATCCTGTCTTCAAGATAAATATATTTTGCTAGATTTTTATATTCATACTAAGAGTTTAGCATAGTGCCTAACACAGAGCAAGCACTTAAAGGGTTATTATTTTTTTTAATTTTTTCATGGACCCTCTTAGTACAATCTAGAGAAGCCTATCGACTACTTTTCAGAATATATTTAGGTGCATAAAATAAAATCTATAAGATTACTATGGAAATTAATCAAATTAAAATATATTGTCTAAATATTTAAGAAAACAAGATCATAGACCTCAAGTTCAGTGCCATTGGCTTAACAAAATATCTCTGTCTGTCTGTCTGTCTCTCCTTCTATCTCTCTCTCCCTGGCTTTTGGGGATAAAACAGTAATCTAAGGGAGGGGAAGGGTAAGACTTTCACCTCACATGGATTACTGCTGTCCAGACCTGGATAATCCTCATTGTGAAGGATAGTGAAAGGCACTGGGAGTGTCCACTGAGTAAAACTGTAATTGGGTCTGATTTTATATCACATATCCTAATCTTTCATGACTCTTGATAAAAGTAAAATTAACATTACTGTCTGAGAGTACTCATTTGAAACTGAATCTTGAATCTGAAGCCAAGTAAGGCTAATTTTTACTCTTTCAGCTACTACTCAAATTTTAAATTATTTTTATATATTTACATATAATATATAATATAAATAAATTTATATATTTATGTATTTAACTTAATTCAATTCAGAAAATATTTAAATACATACTATGCACAAGACATATTAAGCACCTACTATATGCCAGGCACGAGATGTACAGAGTTTCACATATATATATATATATACACATATATATTTATATATATGTATTTTTCTCTCACAGAATTTCTAAGCAAAAAGACAATAGGAGTTGACCAGCAATTCATAAAGCTGCCAATTAGCACAATAAATGATGCATAGAAGATTGTTGTGATTTTTTTAAATGTTTTCTGAACTTAAATTAAATTATAATTATTTGGTTACAAGACTGAATAAATTAGCCTAGCAATGGAGTTGGAAGGAGAGAAGTTTAGGAAACATGGGCTTATCCTTATCAATAATAAAATTTAAAACAAACAAAATCTCATCGTGTATTTATATCTGATCCCTAACCTAAAGAACCCTAAAGATATAGGTAGAAAAGGTTAAAGAGAGTACTTTTAAAATGTCCAGAGAGATAAAGTGGAATCCATGAGTAGAAAGACTTAAAAAAAAGATTACTTCAGGCAAAAAAAAATAATAGATTTTAGAATTGGGTGAGAACTTAAAAGTTGATTTATTCCAATACCCGCATTTTAAGAATGAAAAAATTGAATCATTTTGTTTCCTAGAAAATGCAGCCTGTCAAAGCTAGGATACTGATGGACCATTGATCTGCCACAGCATGACATTTCTTTTATATTCTAAGTAGAAAATTGGGTTAATGCCTCCATGACTGCTTTCTTCCATCACTTATAAAGATCTATGAGGGCAAGAGTGGCTGGATTTCTCTAGATGTGGAGAATTTAGAGGAAACAGGAAAACAGGAATAACTATTTTTAGCTGAGCATAAAAACATATACATAATAGTCAATCATTTGAATGTGATGATCATAATAATAACAATTACCATTATTTTAATGTTTATAAATCACTTTACATGAATTATCTCATATGCTCCTCATAATAGCCTTTAGGTAAGCACTATTATTATCTGATTTTTACATGCGAGGAAACTAAGGTAGAAAGAGATTAAATGACTTGCCCATTGTCACACAGTAGGTGTCTATGGCAGGATTTGAACTCAAGTCTTTCTGGATTCATCAAGTGCTCTGTCAAGTGTGAAATATTGCAAACTGATATTTTAATATCAACTATTGGTTTCTGGTATGATTCCAGGTTTTGAATATGCCTCCTCTTTAGACTCAGTTAACTACTTATGACAGATTAGTATTCATGGTAAATGATTTTGGCTTTTTTTAACAATGTTGTTCCTCTTCCCCATGGTTTCTAAAAAGATATAGATATGCACATATATGTGTACATACATGGGTGTATATATTTATATATATGACTTAGCACTGACATCTACGTATTAAAGAGAGAAAATATTGCTTCTAGACCTGTTATATATGTATATATTTTCATAATATATGTAGTAATAAATACAGATGCATGTTGCTGTTGTTGTGTGTTTTGGTTTTGATCAATAAATAACAGTTAGAAACAAAATGGTGGCTCAGGCCCCTAGTGCTACAGATGCACCAAGCCATGGGCCTTGGAGGTGGCCAAAGCAGCAGCAGCAGCTTCAGGAACTTCCACATTAAAGTATCAGGGCTTGGAATATGATATCCTGAAAGGCAAATGAGCTAGGATTTCAATGAAGAATAACAGAGTCAGAAAAACTGAGTATAATCCTTCAGTGGAGAAAATGTATATTTAATTAAATAGAGGACTTCCAAGCAGTCTTTATGAAAACACCAGGGTTGAAAAGAAAATCTGACATTCAAACAGAAGACTCAAGAGAACTATAAAAAGGCAAACATGAAAGAGTAATCATAAGGGACTCAATGGAGTTCAACTGATATGTGTAATTCCTAAGAGCTTTATCATTATTAGGGAAGTTAGAGGGAATCTATATAGAAAGCAGGCATGGGATGATCTCCGAAAAAAAATGTAGGAGTAATAAACGGCATGCACAAGGCGAAGGGGTAAGGGAGGGGTAGGATGGGGTAAATATTCTCACATAAAGGAGGTGCACACAGAGGAGCTTTTATAGAGGAGAGGAAAACAGGCATGGGAGTGGCAAGCAATGCTTCCCATTGCTCTCACTGGAATTGGTTCAAAGAGGGAAGAATATATATGTATATAGACACGCTCGGTTACAGATATCTATCTTACCCAATAGGGAGATAGGAGCCAAAGAGGATAGGAGCCAAAAAGGAGGGTAAAGGAGAGGGTGGATTGGAGAAGGCAGTAGTCAGAAACAAGACAGATTTTTGAGGAAGGACAGGATAAAAAGAGAGAGAGAAAGATAGAGTAAAGTGGGACGGAGAGAAATACACAGTTAGTGATCATAACCATGAATGTAAATGAGATCACTAACCCATAGAAAAGAAGTAGATAGCAAAATGGATTGGAGACCAGATTCCAGCAATATGTTGTTTTCAAGACATACACTTGGGACAGAAAGTCATAGACAGAGTTGAAATGAAGGTCTGCAGCAGTCTGTTATGCTTCAGCTAAAGGGACGAGGGCAAGGGTAGCAATCATGACCTCAGACAAAGCAAAAGCAAAAATAGACCTAATTATAAGAGATAATCAGGGAAACTATGCTTTGCTACCATAGAAAATGAAGTATTATCAAAAACTTTTAGAGCAAGTTTCTCTGACAAAGGCCTCATTTTTCATATTAGGTAACTGAGTCAAATTTATTAAAATAGGAGTCATTCCCTAATTGACAAATGATCAAAAATATGAACACTCAGCTTTCAGAATAAGAAATCAAAGATATATACAGTCATATGAAAAAACTCACTAAATCACTATTGATTAGAGAAAGGCAAATTAACACAATTCTGAGGTACCACCTCACACCTAGCAGAAATGACAAATGCTAGAGCGGATGAGGGGAAATTGGCACATTAATGAATTATTGGCAGAGTAGTGAACTGGTCCAACAATTCTGGAGAACAATCTGGAACTATGCCCAAAGGGCTATAAAACTGTGCATATATATTGACCCAGCAATACCACTACTAGGTCTGTACCCAAAAAGGGGGGAAATGGACTCATATGTACAAAAATGTTAACAGTAGCTCTATTCATGGTGGCAAAGAATTGGAAATTGAGGGACGCCTATAAATTGGGGAATAGCTGAACAAATTGTGGCATATGATTGTGATGAAATACTATGAGAAATGACAAGGTAGGGGGGTGGTTCAGGAAAAAAAAACATGATAAGCTCTATATGAACTAATACAAAGTGAAGTGAGAAGAATGAGATCATTGTTCATAGTAAAAGCAATGTTGTAATGAGGATGAACTGTAAGACTTTGCTACTCTGATCAATACAACGATCCAAGACAATTCCAAAGGACTCGTGATTAAAAAAAAAAAATGCTATCCACCTCCAGAGAGAACTGATAAATTCTGGTGCAAATTGAAGTATAAATTCTGTTCCTTACTTTATTTTCTTTTTATAATATGTCTAATATAGAAATATGTTTTGCATGATTTCACATGTATAACTGATATATTGTTTGCCTTCTCAGTAGGTGGGGTGGGGCGTAAGAGAGGAACAGAATCTGGAACTCAAAATTTTAAAAAGAATGTTAAAAATAAGATTTTTAAAAAGTGAAAAACAAATAAATACATAAATAGCACTAGTCATTTAAAAATATCCATCCACAATAAATCACTGTATATCTTAAACAAGTAGAGATTGACACAAATACTGTCAGCAAATTTCCCATTTTGATACAATCGACATCCCATTAACCACTCAGATTCAATTCAATTCAACTCAAGTAAGTATTTAGGAAATACCAACTAAATGTTTGCTGTGATTACTGATGATGGGGTTGGGGATTAGTGGTGAGGGAAGAGAATAAGCATGTATTAAGCACCTACATTAGCCGCACACCGGGCTAAGTGTTTCACATATATTATCTCATTTGATCCTTACAACAACCTTGGGAGGTAGGTCCTATATTATCCCCATTTTACAGTTGAGAAAACTGAGGCAGACAGAATCTTGCCCAGGGTCACACCGCTACTAAGTACACAACGATAAATTTGAACTCAGGTCAAAATTCTAACTTTGGACCCAGTGTTCTATCTACTGCACCACCAAGCTGCCTCAAATGTCTGCTGTGTTTTTTGATAACAACGGATGTGGGAAAGGAAGGGCTCCACTATTCCTTATGTTTTTAGGTGATGCACCATCTGATCTGGGGCTGTGGCTACCTCCCTGCCACAGAAAATGGTATCATCATCATCATCATCACATACCCAGAATTTAGATAACAGTTTAAAGATAATTGGGTGCAGGTTGGTGGCTCAAGGGACAAAGTGATAGCCCTGGAGTCAAGATGACTTGAGTTTAAATCCAGCCTCAAACACTTGACATTTACTAACTGTGTTAGTGATCCTGGGCAAGTCACTTAACCCTATGTATCAGTAAGGCAATAATAACAATGTAGACGATAATTGTCAAAATGCCTATGTGGTTCTGTATATAAGACTCTCCACATAGAAGGTAGAAGAAGTAAAGTATTTATTCAGACACCAGAGAACCATATCCCACAAGCCATTTATCCAATTTCTCAGAGCAGTAAAACATTCAATACATAATATCGTGCCATGGAGTCTCTCCATCCCAAAACCTCTCTGACCCCCTGCTGGGGTCTTCCCCAAACATGACGGCAGACATTAGCAGCCATAACTGCTTGCTTGCGCGTTCTCTCTCTGTCTCAACATTTCCTGTGACACAATTTCCTTTTCCTGTCAGGAAGCTCCTCCCACCACATGTGACTTAGGCTTCCCATGATGTAAGCAGGTCACATGGCCTATTAATAGGTGGGAAAGATCTTCAAATCTAAATTGCTACTACACCCTGATTGTCTCACAAAAAATAAAGACAATCAGATGCTCAGTGAATTTGATCAAATATTACATAGAATTTCATCAAAGAATTGTGGAATTTAATATACATACACACATACATATATATGTATATATAACTACTTATCTAGGGTCTCATGTATATTATCTCATTTTAGTCCTTACAATAATCCTGAATTAGGTGTTCTTAGCTCCATTTTACAGATGAAGAAACTGAGGATTAGAAAGGTTAAGTCACTTGTCCAGGGTCACACAGCAAGTAAATGTCCAAGACAAGTCCAGTCTTTATCCATTGTGCCTCCTAGCTGCCTGAATTTATCTGTCATTTAGTCCAACCCCCTCATTTTACAGTTGAGGAAAAAGAGGCCCAATGAAATTAAGTGACTTGCCCAAGGTCATGCAGGTAGTAGGTAGCAAAGTTATGACTGAAAACCATCTAATGACTTCAAATGGAGCATAGAGCCGGCCAAGAGTCAAGGTCAAGTGAAAAGATCTAAAAGATCCATTAGACTCACAACATGAAAAACAAACACTGAGATCTATAAGCAAAGGCAATGTGATGTTTAGAGGCCCAGTACCTGAGAGGGAGGCTCCATCATAGAGAAGCCTGGGAAAGGGTCGGTTCTTTGGTTACTGGCGGAATAGGCACATCCTCAAGATATAGAGCGACCCACTGAACTCCAAAAGGACTGACAGCTTCAGAGGTATCTTTCTGGTGTGGTGACAAGCCTGATAAAGCCTTCTCAAAGGTGTTGCCTGATTCTGAATTCTCTTCTGCAGGGCCTGTGACATGATAGAATGAGAGAATAGTAGTGAATTTCAGCCTTTAAATAACTAGGGAAGAGCAGATGTGCTCTATCTGTGGTCTCTCCAAGTTCTAGGTTTCTACATAGTATGTTATACTTGTAAGGTGCTTTGTAACTTATTTCTTCAGTATGCCATTCAAATTATTTCGAATTTGATTTCTTAGTAGATCACCTAAAACAGAGTGGTTTGTTTAATGTGTAAGAGCTATAAAAAGTTGCTGAATAGTACTGTATCACCCTATTATACAGATTCAATTATAAATCATTTAAAAATATTTATTAAGCATCTGCAATACTGAGTGTTGGGAAAATACACCAGTCATTTTTAGTACAAATGCTTTAAGACTAAGACCCAACCTTTCTTTTTTGACCAAAACAATAGAAAAATCTATTATAGTCATTTGGCCCATAAAAATAGTTAAATATTCCCAGAAATTTGTATGCAATGCACATCCTGCCTTGCGGTTGAAACCATTGGCCTTATGATATTTTAAGAGTTTCAATACCCAGATATTGACGATTACAACTTATTTTGGGAGGGATTAATATTTTTAATAGTTGTTTACTGAACACCTATTATGTACTTAGCCCTCACTGTGTTAGGTGCTTTGGGAGTTAAAGTTTAATAAAGGTCATATCCGATCCAGTTCTCAAGGAATTAGAAGCCAGGATTAGCACCCAAAAGTCAATCAGTACGCAATACAAAATGGTGAGTGAGAACTGAAGTGTGTGATCCACTTGCTGCGTTGCAGGAGGTCGGCAAAAGAAACATCAGGGTGTAATTGGAATAATTAAGGGAGATTGGTAAGAGTTTTGTCCAGAGCCTTGAAGGATGGCTGGGATTTGAATAGACAGGTTAATGGGCAGTGCAAGAGCCAAGGCGTTACCCCAAACTCCCAAGTTCTCTCACAGTGTCGGTCACTTTCTACTATAAATCTAATGTGATAACTGAAAGTTTAGGCTGATTAATGAGTGTTGCTTCATAACTTGTCCCCGCTACTCTTTTGTCCAAGACACTGAGATAACCTTTTTATATGATGAGAATGTTACGCTCCCGTGATTCTTTTTGAGGGTCCTAAGTCAGCATTTATTAAGTTCAAGAACAGGTTGTGAAGGGGTGGGGGAGCACTAGGAGAGAGGGAAGAAGGCGGAGACCAGGTGCATCTCATCTGCGTCTGCTCTAGACGGGTCGACCCTGCTTTCTGAGCCTAGGTCCAGGGCGCACAAGCACAGGATAAGCTGAGGTTCCGGGTGGGGGCGGAGGGCAGAGTTACACGTCAGACAGAAGTGGGGACTGGGATTCTTCCTCTGAAGAATTGAAGCATAGCGCTAAATGCCATCCCACTTATAAAACGCTCTCGTAGTTAAAGTCTTTGCGCTAAAGGGTTCTTTCGTGGCCGCTCCGGCTGCTTGTACTTTGCTTCCAGTTCCTTTGAATGCGCATCCAGCTCAAGGGCTGCCCACTCCAGGGCCGCTGCTGGTGCCTCGATTAAAGCGATCTGATCCAGACAACGCTGAAGAGCCGCTTAGTTCTGGCTTAAGGCCTCTAGGTTTCCACTTGTGTTTACTACGACATCTTCTTCATCAGCGGCTGGCCCGTCAGGTGCGTGGCCATTCTGGAGAACATGTCCCGGGACAGCCCCGCGATGTGGCCTACTCCTCAGTTACCGTCTAGCATCATCTCGTCCCAGGCCCTCCCCCCAGGCTGCAGGGACGCCTAGGCGCATGCGCCGGCGGGGTTGGGGAGGGGGAGGGGGGAGGGAAGGGGGAGGGGTGGCGGGAAGGCGATAACATCGATGGATCCATAGCCTTTGGGGGTACTTCCTAAAAAGGTGCAGTGCGTGACCCGTCTACACTTCCTCATCTTGGGTAAGTCTTGTCCACAGCCTTCAGTAACTTATGTGGCCTAAGAAAAAGAAATCTTGACTTTCCTTCTCAAAACTGACCGTGGTGCGTGCGTCCCTGGGATGTTGAGAGGTGGATTGTACAGGCAGGAGGACGTCGCCAAACGCGCTTGGTGCTCTTGGAGGGAAGCGCGTGTTCTTAGCTCAGTGACGTTCCGCGGTTCTCACGTTGGCTGTTCTACCATTTACTGGGCCCATCCCCCGCTCTCCAAGCAAATGAGCCTTTAGTGTGTGAAGATGGAGCAGGGCTTAGTGGAGGAGAAACTTTTAAAGTTTGCCCAGAGACGGCCTAAAGAAACAACCCGGAAAGATCGCCCTGAACCTATCAGAGCCGTAAAACGTGGCAGCGCGACCCAACGTGCCCTCGTCACAAAGACTCGTGTTATTCGGAACAGAGACCCAAGCGCTGTGTTCTGCTGTCACTTCGCACGAGCTTTCAGCCAGAAGAGCTCTGAAGGGAATCGCTGGGAGAAAGGGTTGACATTGGGCGTCAGGGGCCATAAACCGTGTCACAGACAGGGAGAAAGGGGCTCCCCAAGCACTGAGCGGGGATCTCAGCCCGTGGTTCTCAAAGCTGTTGAGCCCCTAAAAACCTAAACAGGAGGTGCCGAGCAAACTGTAGTCTCCTGAATTCCAAATAAGAAAAATACGCAAACTTCAATTTAAAATTAAAAAGGATTTTGAAAGGGTGCTGGCTCTACCCTCAGAGCAGCTGTAAATTACCAGCTTAATAAATTACAAAGAATGTGTACAGCTATTTATTCTTCCGTTCAATAAAAAATATAGTTACTATGGCAACTGCCAAATCGCACCCTGTGCGTGCTACCTCTGAGATACAAACCACTTTCTATAAGGAAAGACATTTACTAATATGTCGTGTGAGCTGAACATTGGTAAATGTTTTGAGATGCATTTTTTAAAGCAGCTGATACACGTATGTACAATGTCTCACTCTCTCAGCCTCCTTAGAAGAAGCTTTACATCGTGGATATAAGATGCCCAGGTTGAAATCTTGCTTTATGATGCTTAATAGCTTTGTGACCATAAGCCAGTCACTTAACTTTAATTACCTTCAGTCTCCTTCTATGTAAAATGAGGCTCCTGGTACCTGTAGGGCTTAACTCCCAAATTATCCTGAGGTGTGGATAAGATATAGAGAGTACTAAGCAAGCTTTAAAGTGAGATACAGTGTGACCCAAAAGTCTTAGTGCAGGTTTAAGCTACTTCACACACATACGCACACACGCACTATTATTAAGGACCCAGTAAGATAGTCTACATACATAAAGTGCTCTCAAAACCTTTAAGTGATATCTAAAATAAGTATTATTATTGTTAACTTTTAAAATGTTTTTATTTCTGGAAGGAAATATCCTTAAAGTAACCAAAAATCATATATTATCAAATGGATCCTATCCCTAGGATAAGCCTCAAAGTCTAATTTTTCAGTAAGTCATGAATGTATTTCACATGATTAAAAGGTGTAAAACTTAACATCTCCTAGGGAACGTGATAAGGGGTTCCAACAGTTTCAAAAGTATGCTAAGAGATGACTTTAAAAAAAAAGTGATTCCTGTTACATTTTCCCACAATACAGTGTTGTTTAATACTCAAACAAGACATTGTGTTTCTGGTCCCCAATGTTCCTGCTATGTTCAGTTCAGACTCTACCCACAGGATATGAAATGGTACATAGGCAGGCAATGCTCACTTAGAGCTCTGTTCAGACAAAATGTTATGAACCCCTCAGGTGCACATATGCTTTGGAAAGACTGGAGAACATGGCTCCACACCCAGCCAGCTGATTTAGTCGAAGGTTAGATCAAGCATTGAGAGGTGTTTTGTCAGAGCTCCTCGGCTTCCTGTGGAAAGACTCAAAGGGTGGTTATTCTCTCAGAATATGTCCTCACTGGGTAAATAAGAGGACTTGGGCCACCAGGGTGACTGATGTCGTCCTTTTAATCAAAACTTGAATCATTTCATATAAAGTTTGCCAAGTTTCATCCACTCTAAATCTCACTTGCTCCTTTGCTGTATCTAAGATATGTGAAATAAAGATTTAGAGAGTGACAGGACCACAAATTTCAAGTCAGAAGGAAACTTGAAAGCCATTCCTCATTTTATGGTGGAGGGAACTGAGACCCTGAGATGAGAATGACTTGTTCAAGATCACATTGCTAGTCAATGGTAGAAATGGTGGGCTTTGAACAGAAATAGTCTCACTCCAAATTTAAGGAACATTAGATATATTTTTTAATTAAAATTTTTTTTCAATTACTTTTTTTCTCCCTTTAATCCTTCCCATCAGACTAAAAGAAAAAAAAACTCTTGTAATAAAAATATATAGTCAAGCAGAATAAATTCCCACTAAGTTCTAAAAGTTTCTCTTTGTACTGTGAGCCCATCACGAGATGGATACCATGCTTCATTATGGTAACGTTGAAATCAAGATTGGCTATTTCATTGATCAGAGCTCTGAAGTCTTTCAAGAATGTTTGTCTTTACAATTTGTATAAAAACAATTTTATAAGTTGTTTTTACCATTCTCCTTACTTGACCCTGCATCAGTTTATACAAGTCTCCCCAGGTTTCTCTGAAACTGTCACCTTCATCATTTCTTACAGCACAGTAATGCTCCATTACATTGATATAACATACCATTTGTTCAGTCATTCTCCAGTTGTTGAACACCCCTCTTAGTTTTTAGTTTCCTGGCACTAAAAATAAAAGAAATGTTATAAATATTTTGTATACATGGATACTTTTTCTTTAATCTCTTTGGGGTATAGGCCTAGTTAGTGGTATTGCTGGGTCAAAAGGTACATACAGTGCTCTTTCTGTCACACAGTATTACCTCTAATCCTTAATTGATTTTCTGGTGACTTTAACAATATCAAAATAGTGATCCCTAAAGCCTTTGTACATGAGAAATCCTTTTGTTGGACTATTAAGCTTGCTTCTTTTCTTGCTTCACCTAGCCTATGGAAAAAGATTCTCATAGCCATGCATCTTCTTTAAGTGGAAAGAAGGGAATTAAAATAATGTTCTGATAATTTAGTGGTATACTTCATAACATTGAGATGTGTCCTCCAGTGTAACAAGATCAAACATAGGATTCATTTTTTCCTGTTGGTTTTTTCCCCTCAATTTAAAAACATTTTCTCTCTCTCCCAAATATCCCTCCATTGGAAAAAGAAGAAAAACAAAACCCTCTTATCAAATATGTTTTGTCGATCAAAACAAATTCTTGAATTGGGTCTATCCAAAAATGTTATGTTGTAGGGTGAAAGTTTGTATTTCAGGCTCAAACCTCCATTTAACAAATTTTTCAATAACTGGTGAATTGTTTTGTTTGTTTACTTTTGGCCAGTCCATCAACAAGTATTCAATAAGCATCTACTATGTGTCAGACACGATGGAGATAAAAAGAAAGGAAAGAATAGCCCACAACTCAAAAAGCACACATTCTAATGTGGAAAACAGCAAGCAAGCAACTACTGTTTTATATACAAGCCTTATATGGGGAAGTCACTAGAGATAGGACAGGAAGGTGAGACAAGAAAACTATCCTCTCAAAGGTGGGATTTTAACTGAATCTTGAAGGAAGCTAGGAAAGCCATGAGCAAAATCGTTATAGGTATTGGAAACAACCAGGGAAAATATATAGTCAAGAAAAGGACAATCATATTCATATGATAGCAAAAAGACCAAGGTCAATGTGTCATAAACTGAGTAGAAAGGGTGATGAGATGGTCAGATGTGTCTTTTAGAAAGATCACTTTGGCAGCTTAGTGGAAGATAGATGGGAGTTGGAAGATACTTGAGGAAGGGGGGACAACTAGAAGGCTACTGTAATAATCTAGGCAAGGGGTGATAAGGGCCTGCATAAAAGTATTGGCTATAGCAGAGGACAGAACAGGGTGTACAGAAGTGATATTATGAAAGCCTCAATAACAGGTTTTATCACAGTGAGGACCACCTAGACTGAAAGCCTAGGGAAGTTTAAAAGAGGGAAGGGTTTTAGAAAAAAGATAATGAGTTCTATTTTGGACATGTATTTAAAATATCTGTGGGGCAGTCAGTTCAAGAGGTCCAGTTAGCAGCTGGTGATATGACTAGATTTCAGAAAAGAGGTTAAGGCTAAATAAACCTAAGAAGTATCTGCATAAAAATGAGTGAACCTGGGGAAGCTTATGGGATCGTTAAGTAAGATATTATAGAGGGAGAAAAGGACAGCAACAAACCTATATGGGTTACCTAGTGTTAGTGAGTGACCTGGATGAAAATCCAGCAAAAGATGCTGGATACAAATAGTCAAGACAGGTATGAGGAAACACAGGAGCAAACGGTGTCACAAAAGCCTATGGAGAAGAGAATATTGTGTGTGTTCAAGAGTGTCAAAGGCTGCAGAAAGGTAAAAAATGATGAGGATCGATGAAAGGTCATTAGACTTGGGATTAAGAGATCACTGGTAATGTTAAAGAGAGTAGTATCAGATGAATGATGAAGTTGGAAAGAATGCAATGTTTAGAAAAAAATGAGAGGTGATGAAGTAGGGATACTGATTGTAAATGGTTTTATCAAGGGGTTTAACCACAAAAAGAAAGAGAAATATAGGATAATAGCTAATGAAGATGGCTGGTTCAAGAAAAGACTTTTTAAGAATGAAAGAGACATAGGCATGTTTGTAGGCAGTGTGAAAGTAGTAAACAGAGTTTGAAGATTAGTAAGAGAGAAGGGATGAGATAGGGAAAAATCTGTTTGAGAAATGAGATAGAAGGTAAACAAGGTACATGTAGAAGGATTTTTACCTGAATTTTCTGTATGTATATATGTGTGTATGTGTGTGTATGTGTATGTGTATACATACATGCATATATATGATACATATGTATATACTTGCTATAGTCATTCACTTCCATTTTTGCATGTTTGTGTGTGTGTATACAGTAGGCCACAGAAATTAAGGATAAGAAATATTGAGATATTCCTCATTTTATGGTGGAGGGAATCACTATTTTGATATTGTTAAAGTCACTAGAAAATCAATTAAAGACTAGAAGTAATGTTGTATGATAGAAATATTGTTATTTCCATTTAAATTTTGAACTTTTGTTTAAATGACTAGTATATCCTAATCTTCCAAAAGTTTAGCAGCAAAAAGCATTTTTGTAATAAAATTACAAATGCAAGGTCACTAAATTCTATGCTTGGAACAATGGGAAGGGAAAGAAATGAGCATTTATAGAGTTGTATTATGTGCTAGGCACTGTACAGAGCACTTTTACAAATATCTCATTTGATCAATTGAAAAATATTTAACAAATATAAAAATAAAAATAATAGAAGAGAACTGTATGTCATTGGCATTTTTAGCATCGTCAATTGAAAATATAGACCTGGTTGGAATCCAGCAGCAGCCTTGATTTAAAAATGGAGATAGAAATTGGACTTAAGATTTCATTAGTAGGAGACTCCCAGATGTCAAAATTTCTGTCAATGGATAGTGGAACAATAGTCTGCAATAGTCAGAGTTGGCCAGGGCACTGAGAGGTTAAGTGACTTGCCTAGGCTCATGCAGTCAGGATTCATCCCATTCAGGACTTAAACCCAGACTCCCTGGCTTTGCGACAAGCTTATTATTCACTATGCAATGCTGCCCCTACAATTTGGCAAAATGATCATAATAACTTTGTTGACAAGAAAGAGAGATGTATGAGGATCTGGATTATTGCCGTAACTTCCTAATTCTTTCCCTAGCTTCCAATCCCTAATCTCCAGTTCATTCTCCACATTGCTACCAAATTTATATTCCTCAAATATAGAATTAACAAGTTCAACCTCCTACTCCAAGATCTTCAGTGACTCAATATTACCCCCCAAGATAAAAATACAAAATCATTTAATGTTTGAAGCCCATTATAACCTTGCGTCCACTTCATTCGTGATCTTATTTAGTATAACCTTGCTTCACAATTCTCTATTCAGCTAAGTAGACCTAATATCTGATTCCCATACAAAATATTTTATCATACGCCTTTGTTTCTTTGTACATGAGATGTCCCTTGGCTGGAAGGCATTCTTTCCTTGCTACTGCCTTTTAAAATTCCTAGCTTCCTTCAAGTTGCAGTATAGGTATCACTTCCTATACTATACCTTTCCTAATTCAGCAGTCGTTAGTCTCTTGCCTTCCCAAAATTATCTGTCTACATCTTGTATACACCCCAGCCCAGTAAAATGGAAGGTACTTGAGGGCAGGGGCTATTTTATTTTTGTCTTAATATGTCCAGCACCTTGTACAGTTCTTGCACAAAGCTGACAGACATTTGTAGAGTGAAATTAAATGTTAAATCTGTAACTGAAAATCTTGTACTTTTCTCCCAGTTCTACCCTTTGTGGGACAAGTAGAACAATTCAAATCATTTTCCCATACGACAATCCTTCAAATCTGTGAAGAAGTCATCAAATTCCCTTTAAATTTTACTTTCTCTGAGCTAAAAATTTCAAGGTCCTTCAAGTCTTCCAATGGCAGCAGTGCCTTCTGTCCTGGCAATTCTTCTGTGGGTTCATATTATCCCATCAGAGTCCTTCTGAAAATATACCTAGAACTGGATGCAGTATTCCATATGTAATCTGATCCTGGCAACAGGACATTAATCTCCTAGTTTGGAACAACAGTTCTCTCTTAACGTAGCCTAAGATAGTATTAGATTTTTAAACTACAGTGTTACACTATGGATTCATCCTGTTATTGAAGGCTATTAAAATCCCCAGATCATTTTCACATGAACTTCGGTCGAGTGATGCCTCTCAGTTCTGTTATTATATATTTGCATTCTGGATATCAAATGTAATCTTTCAAATTTATCCCTATAAATCCTATCGTATTGCCATCAGCTTATTATTTAACCCTGATTTTGTCATTCAGTATGTTGGGTAGTGATATCAAAAAAGAAAGAGTTTAGTTTGGCAGTATTTGCTCTTGATGAAGCCATTCAGGATTTTGGTGATGACTACTTCCTTTCTGCAGTCTCATAAACGATTTTTTTAATATGTTCTAGTGTTATGTCAGGATTTGAAGGCAAACTCACTGGCTCATTTTCTGATTCTTCCTTCTTCCCATTATTTATTTGTTTTTAAACAGGACATTTGATACTACTTTTGATGATTTTTCAGATGTCACTACTAACAGGTCAGCGCTCATACTCACCTTTTCTTTCAATATGCTGAGATGCAGTTCATTTCTTACTGATAACTTCAGCTTATTTAGGGCAGCTAGGGATTCTCAGCATCTCCTCACTTAACTTTAATCTACCTATTATTCAGAATTTTGATTCTCTTCTTCCTGTTACTCTGATCATTCACCTTGGAAGTGGAAACATAAGCAAAATGAATCTAGTACAAATACATTTTCATCATTTTGTCTACCTTAAGTTTCTTCTATGCTTTCTTTCATGTTTCCCTCTTCCCCTTCCTCATAGTTAAAAAGCCCTTTCCACTGCCCTTAGCATTCATCACATGCTTCAGGCAATCTTGGCACTATTGTTGAATGACAGTGACACTCTTTTGTATTCATTTTGTGTTATATGCCCTGGTGTACATCCTTAATGCATGTCTTTTAAGAATTCTAAATTTGGCAACGAATTTCCTGTGCATTTACTTCAGCTTCTTTAAATAGGTCTTCCTTCTCTTTCTCTATAGTCATTTTTGGTTTTTGTCCTTTTATCTATCATTTAGAGCTCCCTATCCCTTGTGAACACCTTTCTCTGAATAATTTTTATTGATTGAGTCCTGCTTATCCATTCTTCAGCCCACTTGAAATTTGCCTACCCCAAAGATAGGGTACCTGTAACACCATACCCACATTTTCTTCTTCTGTCATGAATTTGGGACAGAACTCCTTTCTCTTATGCCCATTATTTCTTCTAAGTAGCGAGTTCTTCTTTATTGATTACAGACAGATCTAGACTTTTTCATTTCATCGATTTTTTGAAGAATAAAACTATATTGAGGCAAGTCAAACATTTATGAGCTGCTGTTTTTTAAGGAGAGAGAGAGAGAGAGAGAGAGAGAGACAGAGACAGAGACAGACAGAGAGAGAGAGAGACAGAGAGACAGAGACAGACAGAGAGAGAGAGGAAGAAAGAGTGGAAGGGAGGAAGGGAGGGAGAACTCAACAGACATCCAGATAATTGGAAGTCTTCATCAATAATATTCCATGCCTTTAATGAAAGATTTGAGTTCTATATACCAAATTTCTTGTCTGTAGGCAGCTAAGTGGTGTAGAGAGTTAGGCCTGGAGTCAGAAAGTAATGAGTTCAAATACAGATACTTACTTGATCACTGTGTGATACTGGACCAGTCACTTAACTTCTGTCTGCTTCATTTCCTCATCTGTAAAATGGGAATGCTAGTAGATAATGTTTGTAAAATGTTTTACGAACATTGAAGTGCTAAATGAATGCTAGTTATTATTATTGTTATTAATTTCTACTTTCTAACCATTTTGTCATGTGCTTCTATAACATCTCTTCCAAAACCACTACTTTCCATGGCATCAGTAATTAAAACACCTGTACCTCTAAGGTCTTCAGTTCCTTGGCTTGGTTTTAATAATTCCTGGTCTCGAGATTCCTTTTGATTCTATTATTAATTCTCATCTGAATCACAGAAAGTATTGACTTTCATATTTGACTAGTCTACAGAATTGATATTCTTAGCCTGGAGTCCACAGACCCCCAAAGCACTGTTGGATAGACTTCAGAGAGGCCCCGACATTACATAGTGACAAAAATATGTCCCTCAGGTTTTAAGGGCCTTACTCCTTATGGGTTGGAATTCCTATGCTCTGAGCCCATGAAGAAGCCATGTGAAAGCAGTATTGGTAGGGGGCTCAAGTTTTACCGCCATAGACTTATAAGTCTTAGAGAAAGCTTCCTTTGCCTTTAGGGAACATACTAGTACAACATGCACAGGGGAAAGGGTGGGAGAAGTATCCTGCTATATATCGATCTTATGGCAATTTCATAAACATCAATGTACTGTACAAATATGTGGTTGTCGTTGCTATTTTTCAGCCAAACCACTGCCCACTTAAGGACAGTCATCTGAATCATAAGAATAGTGTCTCAGATGATATGAACTGCCTCATACCTGCTTAACTTCCAAACCTAAACTTATAACACCATGGCAAATTGTAATATTCATCAATAGTTCACAAGCTTGATTGGTAGAGGAGTAATACTTTGTTGTGGCTATACCTAGGCCAAAGCATAGTGTAAAAATAAAGAGTTGCTTCCTCAAGAATGTTTGTTATCTGAAAAGAAAGTATACACGAAAAAGTTGGTACCCCCCATATCTCTCAAGCATACTACTCAAAACTGTGAGAAACTCCTTAGTGGCAATACATTTTGATGAAAAGAAGTAATACAAATCCTCACTCCCAAATATATTACATACATCACAACTTTTCAAGATAATTTTAAGTCAATATGTGTCTTTCCATATTACAGGGAGAAAAAGACATAGTCTATTATGGATTAAGAAGTTTAACTAAGATACTCCATATGATGTCAGCTACATCTCTATAAAAAAGCAAAGGCAAAACAAAATAATTTTATTGGGGCATCTAAACACATAGGCATACCAAGACTCTGCTTAGGAGAAATTGCATCGTCATGTGTGAAATTTAAATTTAACTTTTCTTTATCTTCTGTTTTTCTGTCTCTTGATGAAATGTTTTTTTTTATAATAAATATTTGAGTAGTAAAGATACAGACCTTGTTGGCACATCTCTCTGTTTAGGAGAGAGAGCTTGAGGGAATAAGAACAGCCTCAACTATAATAAGGCCTTTTCACAAGTGCTCTGAATAAGGCATCGGATTCTTAGGCATTAATCTACCATGGGAAAAAAAATGTGAACATATTGGCTTAATATCCTAGACAAGTTTTAACCTAAACAATTCTTTCTTCTTAATACTGCTAACTTCTCTAAGATCTGTCTACGTATATATATGTGTGTATGTCTGTATGTGTGCGTACACACATATGTACATACACATATGTATATATGTATGTGTATATACATATACACATATACACACCGGCACACATACATACTTATATGTATATATACATATATATGGATGTATCTTCTCTTGAGCTTTCAAATTTCAAGTGCCTTGCAATAATTTGCAAATCACTGATTTTTCTTTAAAATAAAACACTGACACCTCTAGTAGTGCATCATCATTAGATAAGGAGTATTAGAAACATTGGTATAAAATTCGGATGCTCAGAACATAAAACTCTTGCTTCTCATTATTTTCTTTCCATTTAATATAATTGTTCATTCAAGAAAGCTTCTCATCTGTTATTTTTATCTATGCAATCTATTGCTTCAAATGTTTTTGCCCTTCTGTTTTGCCAAAAATAATTGTAGTTAACTAGCTACACAGTGAAGTCATTGTGCATCTTACCACATTGGTTTCGTACATGAAATTGGCTACTGTTCTCAATTCTTTTGTTTTATTATCAAACCACAAAAGAAACACTGATCTCGCCTTCTCCCCCATTCATAGCACAGGTGCTCTTTTTCACATTTCAGGTGTGAAGAATTATTACAATAATCTCAGATAATATTATAACAAGAAAGAAAATTAGATCCTTTAAAAACATTAACAGCTTCATTGCATTGTTGCAGAGCAATATATTCAAAAATAAAGTAATTCCGAACTGGTTACACATTTTTTTCTTCCTTTGGGGGAAAAAGGATGAACCACACACAAGAAATACGCATTATCCTGAGATGATCTCCATGGTAATGGAACCTCATCTTTAATGGCATGGGGTGGGCGAAATTTCAGTTTTCATTTCTCAAAATTTCATATGCAAAGTCAGTTAATTTTGTAACAAAAATATCAAAGCTAGATTTTTCTTCTCAAAAAAAAAATGTGGTATCCTTAGGTGTGTTTGAATCTCTCACAGCTTTCCTTAACATACGTTTTTCTCTTTCTTTTTAATTAGAAATTCTCAAAACTGTTCATAAATTCTGTGATTAAAAAACTTTACCAATGTATGTTGAAAGTAAATGCAGAATGCATCTCTTGCATTCCTATTGCTTTACTTATAAATATTATTAACTTTTTGGCAGACAGCATGAATTGAACAAGTGACCTTGTGAGTAGAACTAGGCAACTAGTAAATAATGGAGTTGTTTATTTTCAGTTATCCCCTACTGGGAGAGCTCATTTATTCATTCATTTAAAGTTTCTTCCCTGGTTAATTATTTGTACTTATTTGAAAAAAAAAACGGGTTTAGATTTTCAGATAGCTTTGAGTTTCTAACTCAGACTGTATCAATGACTATCCTTGGACAAATGACTTAGTCTCTTTAGCTGAGGAAAAATGGATAAATATTGCCAAATATTACGCCTTGGACTATGCATTTTGAATGGAGATTCCAAATGGGATTCTTGGCCTACTCACACCAGCTAAATGGACACATGGGCTGTTAAGCGGAGAGTGATAGGGAGAGTGGTCTAGAAATAAGTTGTTCGACAAAAACTTGTAGTTTGGGATTCAACTCTGGAGTTTTTTTTAAATTAAGGATAGATAGATAGATAGATAGATAGATAGATAGATAGATAGGTGAATGGATGGATGTAAGAGAAGCTAGGTGGTGCTGTGGATAGAGTGACAAACCTGGAATCCAGTAGACTTGAGTTCAGATCCAGCCTCAGACCCTTAGGAGCTGTGTGACCCTGGGAGTTACTTAACCCTGTTTGCCTCAGTTTCCTCATCTGCAGCTCCATGAGCTGGAGAAGGAAATTGCAAATCACTCTAGTACCCTTGCCAACAAAACCCAGAAAAGGGCTTTTGAAGAGTAAGACACAACTAAAATGACTGAACCACAACATAATAGACAGATATTAGATACACAAATATTATTATATTACATATATATGTATGCCATATATTACATACATATATTATTAGCATGTGCAATTGCAGGGATATTTTTGGTTTGTAATAATGGAGAACAATTATGGATAAGCCAGAAAGGATTTTGGAAGTCATCTAGTCCATTTCCCTCATTTTACCAATGAGGAAACTGAGAGCCAGAGAAGATGAGTGACTTTCCCAAGACTATACAGATAGTAAGTGGCAGAATCAGTATTTGAACCTACACCTTTCTATTCAAATCAAGTATTCTTTACCTTTACAATCCAGCTTTGGAAATCTTCAGTCTACGTGATCTTGACTTTTAAACCATTTTGAATGGATCTATATTAATAACTGTGGAAATTGTCCCTCTTCTTTTTTTCCTTTGAATGACATTTTAAATGGTTCATCTTCATGTATATTTTGGATTTATTTTAGGAGGACCAGAGTTCTCAAAAAACAAAACACATTTCTGTGAGGAAAACGCTTTCATGGATACGCTTCATGGTGGTGAACCAGAATCATTGCAATATTTTTAAGGGAAAATAAAACATCAGTCCATATGAAGAAAAACACATTCCCTTTGAGGTACCTTGTAATGCTTAGAATCCATTATATCTGTCTGCTTTTTCTAGAATGCCAACTACATATGTATCCGTTTGACAATTTCATCTTTGAGAAATACTAATTAAGGGGCAGCTAGGTGGCGCAGTGAGTAGAGCACCAGCCCTGGAGTCAGGAGGACCCGAGTTCAAATATGACCTCAGACACTTGACACACTTACTAGCTGTGTGACCTTGGGCAAGTCACTTAACCCCAATTGCCCTGCCTTCCCCCTCCAAAAAAAAAAAACAAGAAATAGTAATTAAGAGCCTAGCATATTCACAGCATGCAAAGATTAAATTGAACACTATTCCTGCCCTCACAGAATTCCCGTTCAAGTAGAGAAGTAATACAAAATGATAGAAGGAAAGAACATAAAGGCAGTGTAAATCAACAGCTTAAAGAGGGAGAGGAAAATAACAGACTTGTTGTTGGCAGATATCTTCATGGAGGAGGACATTTGAACTTAGCAATGGGTAGTTAGGAATGTAGAGGATGGCATTGTAGATGGAAGGAGCAGTGTGAGCAAAGACACAGTAGAACGAACCTGCAGAATGTATACAAAGCATAGCAAAGTGTTGCACTTGCCTCGGTCATTTTACTTATAGAAGGAAATGGCATAAGGTAAGGGCGGAAAACTAGAGAATTGCCAGATTGTAGACTTGTATACTAGTGCCAAGTAATATGAACATTACTTAGGAAGCAAAAGAAAGCCATTGGAAGATTTTTGAACAGAGAAAGGACATGATAAGATCCATGAATAAAGAAAGGATGATTAAGCAGCACTATGAAGGCTTGATAGGGAATGGGGGGAATGAGAAATAAGAAAAATAGTGAGGAAGCAATTCTAATATATAAATAGATTACTGATAGCCATAGTAAGATATAGCAATGGAAGTAGAAAGGAGAAAAGTTCGAAAGATATCCATCCACAAGAAACTGAGACCCAGAGAAATCTTAAGACTCACTCAAAGTTTTTGAGGTTCAAAGTAGCTATCAGGGAAGGGGGAGGGGAAGCAAGCATTTAGGTAGTGCTTGCTATGTGCCAGGCACTGTGCAAGTGTTTTACAAATATTATCTTACTTGATTTTCACAGAAAACCTGAGAGGTAGGTATTGTTACTACACCCATTTTATAATTAAAGAAACTAAGGCAGATAGAAGTCAAGTGACTTACCCAGAGCCACAGAGCCAGAAAGTATCTGAGGACAGATTTGGACTTAGATTTTCCTAATTCCAGGCCAAATGCTGTACCCACTGTACCTCCCAGCTGCCTTTGACAGAATTAATAAGAAATGCTACTTCTAGGAGCAAAGGTGGCAGAGTAAGCAGGAAATAGCCATAACTCTCCCATATTCACATCTAAACAAACATAAAATAATGCACCAGAAACAAATCCTGGAATAGCAGAGCCTGCAAAAAGATGAGGTGAAACAATCTTATAGCCCAAGTAACTTGGAAGGTCAGCAGGAAAGATAAGTCTCACTCTGGTAAAAGGAGAGTGTAGTCCACAGGAAGCATCCCAGCATGCCCCGCCTCAGCAAATCAGCAGAAGATCCTGATCCCTGGTGTGGTGGAGTGTGCAAATGCCAACACCAGGACCCCTATTTGTTTAGCATTGTGAGAGGAACTGGCAGAGGCCAGCCCTGGGACCCACCATGTGCTTTAGCATAGCCCCAGGCAAATAGGTAAACACCAATACTAGGACTATACAGGTGCCTAAGCAAATGGATAGACACCAGCATGGGTACCTAGTTTAGCACCAGGTAAGCTGCCAGACCCCTGTGGCCTCCAGCAGCACAAGCCACGCCCCTTCCACTCCACTCCTTCGAGGCAGCACCAGATATGAGGGTCCCCCTTGGGCCGCAAGGCAA
The DNA here is from genome assembly GCA_028646595.1 of Phalanger gymnotis. Taxonomy (NCBI): domain Eukaryota; kingdom Metazoa; phylum Chordata; class Mammalia; order Diprotodontia; family Phalangeridae; genus Phalanger; species Phalanger gymnotis. The sequence goes on along the minus strand of CM053624.1, from coordinate 187,768,691 downwards.
TATCAGTGCAGCACCAGGTAAATTTCCAGGGCCTACAGCCCCTGGAACAAGAAGCTTGAGAGAGTGCCCCCTCTATCCCTGGAGCAGAGCACAAATTTAAAAGTAAGGAAGGCTGAAAAAGATGAGCAGAAAACAACAAAAAAAGAATCTGACTATAGAAAATTATTATGGTGACAGAGATCAAGACATAAACTCAGAAGAGGACAACAATGTCAAAATACCTATGAACAAAGCCCCGAAGAAACATGGAAGAGCTCAGAAAGGAACTTAACAATCAGATAAGAGAGGTAGAAGAAAAATTGGGAAAAGAAATGAGAATGATGCAAGATAATTATGAAAAAAAAGAGTCAACATCTTCGAAAAAGAAAACAACTCCTTAAAAAGTAGAATCGGCCAAATGGAAAGGGAAGGACAAAAGCTGACTGAGGAAAACAACAACCTAAAAGTTAAAATTGAGTCACTGAAAGCTAATGACTCAATCAAAAATTAATCAAACAAAATCAAAAGAATGAATAGAAAAAATGTAAAATACCTCACTGGAAAAACAACTGACCTGGAAAGTAGATCCAAGAGAGATAATGTCAGAATCATTGGACTGCCTGAAAGCCATTATCAAAAGGGTGATCTGGAGGGCATCTTGCAGAATTATTAAGACATGACAACTGATTGGCTATGGGGTGGGGGGTGGGGGGTGGGGGGTGGAGGGAGAGGTGAGGAGGGAGATGTTGATAATAACGCCAAAGATTCAAACATGATTACTGGGTGAATTGTGGTACCACTGGCAAAAGTAGGGAAGTCAGAGGAGGTAGATCAATTTAGGGAAAATAGGCAACCAATAATTTTGGGGGCATGTTGAATTCAAAATGTCATTGAGATATTGAAGTAAAGATGAGGCAACTAGGTGGTATAGTGGCTGGATCACTGTGCCTGTAGTCAGAAAACCAGAAAACAAAATCTGCCTCCAATACTTATACGATCTCGGGCAAGTCATTTGGCCTCTGTCTGCATCAGTTTTCTCATCAATGGGGAAATTTTAGCATCTACCACTCAGGGTTTTGTGATGGTAAAAGAGATCATATTTATAAGGTACTTTGCAAATCTTAAAGCACTGTAGTTATCCCTTCTGCATCATGACTTTCCCCATCACAGTTTCACTATATTACAGGTTGGCATAGAAATTAGAAGGAACTTTGGAGGAGTTTTGCAGAAGATACAGATGACACAGAAAAAGTTTAGAAGCTCAGAATTGTATAAAATATATGTATGGTACTGTATAATATCAATGTGTTTTATCTTTTAATACCATAATAATTCAGACTTTTTCACTAGTATGAAGAGAGTGCAAAAAATTATGCAGATTTTCTTTTTTTTTAAATTTTCACATTAATCATGTTGTAAACAAGAATTGTAACCAGTGGAACGAACCATGAGAAAGAAGAAACAAAACAAAAAGAGAGGAGAGAGAGAGAGAGAGAGAGCCTGTAGTTCGCTTATTCTGCATTGAGACTAATTCTTTCTCTGAATGCAGATAGATTTTCCAACATGAGTCTTTTGGAGTTGTCTTAGAACCTTGCATTGCTGAGAGGAGCCAAGTCTATCAAAGTTAGTCATCACAGATAGAATGTGTCTGTAATCATGTATAGTGCTCTCCTGGTACTGCTCTCCTCACTCAGCATCAGTTCATATGAGTCTTTCTGAAGCCCGTCTGCTCATCATTTCTTATAGCACAATAGTATTCCATCACATTCATATACCATGACTTCTTCATACATTCCCCAATTGATGGGCATCCCCTTGATTTCCATTTCTTTGCCACAAAAGGAACTGTTATATATTTTTGTACATTTGGGGCCCTTTCGCATTTGTGCATTCTCTTTGGGATACAACCCTAGAAGTGGTATTGCTGGGTCAAAAGGTATGCACGTATCTATAGCCCTTTGGGCATAGTTCCAAATTGCTCTCCAGAATGGTTGGATCAGTTCACAATTCCACCAACAATGCATTAGTGTTCCAATTTTTCCACATCCTCTCCAGCATTTATCATTTTCCTGTTTTGTCATGGCTAGCCAATCTGATAGGTGTGATTTGGTACCTCAGAGTTGTTTTGATTTGCATTTCTCTAATCAATAGTGATTTAAAGCGTTTTTTTTCATATGCCTGTAGTTTAATTTCTTCCTCTGAAAACTGCCAGTTCATATCCTTTGACTATTTATCAATTGGGGAATGACTTGTATTCTTATAAATTTGACTCAGTTCCCTGCATGTTTTACAGATTAGGCCTTTATTAGAGACACTGGTTGTAAAAATTATTTCCAAATTTTCTGCATCTCTCCAATCTTGGTTGCATGGGCTTTGTTTGTACAAAACCTTTTCAATTTAATGTAATCAAAATTATCCATTTTGCATTTCATAATGCTTTCTATCTCTTGTTTGGTCATAAATTCTTTCCTTCTCCATAAATCTGATAGGTAAACTATTCCTTGCTCTCCTAGATTGCTTATAGTATCATTCTTTATATCTAAATTATGAACCTATTTTGACTTTATTTTGGTATACCATGTAAGGTGTTGGTCTATGCCCAGTTTCTGCCATACTGTTTTCCAGTTTTCCCAGCAGTTTTTACCAAATAGTGAGTTTTTATCCCAGAAGCTGGAGTCTTTGGGTTTATCAAATGGTAGATTACTATAGTTATTGACCACTTTGTCTTGTGTACCTAACCTATTCCACTGATCTGCCATTCTATTTCTTAGCCAGTACCAAGTAGTTTTGATGAGTGCTGCTTTTATAATACAGTTTAAAATCTGATATGGCTAGGCCACCTTCCCTAGCATTTCTTTTCATTAATTCCCTTGATATTCTGGAATTTTTGTTCTTCCAGATGAATTTTGGTATTATTTTTTCTAGCTCTATAAAATAGTTTTGGTAGTTTGATTGGTGTGGCACTAAATATGTAAATTAATTTAGATAAAATTGTCATTTTTTATTATATTAGTTTGGCCTAACCCTGAGCAACTGATGTTTTTCCATTTATTTAGATCTGACTTTATTTGTGTGAAAAGTATTTTGTATCTGTGTTCATATAATTCCTGGGTTTGTTTTGGCAGGTATACTCCCAGATATTTTATATTGTCTACGGTAACTTTAAATGGAATTTTTCTTTGTATCTCCTGCTGTTAGGCTTCCTTAGAAATATATAGGAATGCTGAGAATTTATACGGGTTTCTTTTATATCCTGCAACTTTGCTAAAGTTTTTTTTTATTATTTCAAGTAGTTTTTTACTTGATTCTCTAGGATTCTCTAAGTATATCATATCACCTGCAAAGAGTGATAACTTAGTCTCTTCTTTACCTGTTCTAATTCCTTCAATTTCTTTTTCTTCTGTTAATGTTAAAGCTAACATTTCTAGTACGAAATTGAATAACAGGGTGATAATGGACATCCTTGTTTCACCCACAATCTTACTGGAAATGCTTCTAGCTTATTCCCATTAAATATAATACTGCTGATGGTTTTAGGTAGATGTATGCATATTTTCCAGATCACAGGGCATGAGGGGTGGGGAGGGTGCCAAATCCCTAACCCCCACGATGTGGAAGGGATAACTGTACAAATGGTGGCTACTATTGTTGCGTTCATGGTGATGATGATGATGATGATGACGATGATGACGACGATGACAATGATGTAAAGTGGGTATTTCGAGAAGTAAGTCTGGAAAAATAGGCTAACATTTAGAGTTAGAGAAATATATTGGGAGTCACCTGTATAGAAAAGATAGTTAAAGTATAAGGGTGAGAAAAATTGACAAGGGAGAGAGTATAGTGAGAGAGAATACGATTACAAATACCTGTCCATATAATATGCTAGAAAGAAAGAGATTTATGAACAATTAGAACTCTTCGTACAAATGAGGGAGTAAATTCTTCCCTTTGCCCTGACTAGAGATCTTTCACTACAAGCTAGATTATAGCTTACTGAGTAAATTATACAGTGTATTCTTGTACAAGTCACCTTTAATTAGGTGTTTTTATAGCAACAATCTTGCTAGCAGCTACTGTGGCTGTGTAAAACCAACAACAACAAGCACACAGAAGGCTGCTAACACAGGTTCTTTGATATGCCTTTCTAAGGAAAGCAACTTTAAGGGGTTAACAATCTCAGTTTAATCAAACACATATACTTATATCATTTGCTTAGTTCAGGGGGAAAAGATCAGCTCCCTGAACTTCAAGGCAAATACAAATAGAAATTACAAACATCAATAGACCTTGTCTGATCAAACCACAGTTCATAGTTATCAGAGAAGCACCAACGTCTATCTGTCTGGGTTACAAAGCTGGGTAGGATGGGTCAAAGGCTTGCCCAGAGTCTTGTCATTCATGTCCTTTCAGTGAGTGTACCCCCAAAAGTCAAATGCCAACTGCAGATCTTATATACCTAACTCAGGGCCCTGGGGCACTTGAGGCTTACCATTTAGAGTGTGAGAAATCTGTGGGAAAGCTCCAACCACCAGTACCACATCATATACAATTCAGTGACTCTCCATTGTCTTAATGATGAGAAATAGTCCAAGGCAAAAAATCCCACAGTACCGCCTCATTCAAACAAAGAACAGTGAAAAGTCCCAGTTTGTTTGCCATTACATTGGAAAGGCAAGAATCATTAAAGGCACCTAAGAGAAGAGCAACAAAAAGCACCACCCTGATTACCATTACAGTTTTCTAAGGTCCCTTCCAATTCTGAGATGCCTTATGATTATATGATTATATGACCAAAAAAAGAATATTGGTAAAATATTAAGGAGTCAGGTAGAGAAATCAATGAAAAAGACAGAGCCAATAAAGGAGTGTATCTTTAGGAGGGTGGTATTACATCAATGGTGTAGTGATCTGCACAGAAATCAAGGATGCCAAAGCCTGAGAAACAGCCTTTGGAGTTGATGACAAGGAAGGAAATCATCAGCTACATTTGAGAAAATCATTTCCAAAGAAGCTATATTGCCAGGAGTTGAGGAATAACAGGGTGGTTCTGAAGGAGAAGTAATGGATGTAGATTATTTGAAGAAATACAGCTAGGTTTTAATAAGTACGAATACTAAACACCTTGAGATTATCACATTATTCGAATTTGTACTGCATATTTCCATTAGGTTGGAACCAATTACCATAATTTACATAATTATAACTTCAAATAGTGTTAGTTCAAATACATGAGACCATTTTAGGAGAACCATTATTCTCACCAATCAAGAGTGAACTGAATATTGACATAGTATCTTCTGTTTTCACATCTCTGTTATTTCTAAATCCACACTCACCATACATTATTGAACCTTACATTCTAACAACAACAACAACAAAGTGTTACAAATAACAAACCGATATAAGGCCTCCCACATTCTGTCATCTAGAGTCTCCAAAATCTCTGCCAAGAAAAAGGAAGCACGTTCTGTGTCTATGTAGATAATTGAGCATGAATCTAATGAAATCTGAATGTAGAGATGAACATCTGACTTGTGAATATCTCATGCTATGAACATATCTTTCTATTGTTTTCTCTCCTTTCATATACTATAAAGTGAGTTTTTCAGTCATGTCCTCTTCCCTTCCCTCACTTCCTCAAACTCTAGAGAGAAGCTAATCTATCTTGATACCATTTAGACACTCTTGAGAAAAGCTCTTTCCCTGTCTTCCCCTTTCTTTTCCCTCAGCAAGATCATTCAAACCATGTGTCACCCATGTTTCCTTTGTCTTTCACTTCTTGTTGCTTAAATAATTGGACCCCCATACAATTTCTATACATGTGCATATATCCTTTTAAACTCTTTTTTCCCCTTTCTCATCCAACTCTTGGGCAGTTACCACAGAAAAATTTTCCTCAATTCCTTCGTTATCCTTCTCTCCTGTATTTCTTTCTCCTTCTCTCTTTATTCTATTTATGAATCTCAAACAACTCCAATAATTGTAAGGGTTAGACAAAGATTACAGAAGATATTAGAATAAAAGAAAGGCATCAAAAGGAAATGAGACATCAGAAACAACAAGTGCTATCGATCTCCAAAGATCTTGAAAATGCCCAGAAACTCACTTAGGTGGTTCAGAAAAGTCTCCATCCACCTTCCCTCCCTCCTTCAATTAACCCTACTTTCCCTCATGCTTGATCATTCTAGGCAGGTTTAAAGATAAACTACTCTCTAGGTAATTTTGTGGGTTTTCTGTTTTCATTCCTAGTATTACAACTGTACAGTTTTCTATTATTTTTCATGGTAAATGTATTGTATTTCAGCTACATCATGGGCTAAATAAGCTATTATGAACTAGTCAGGGGTCCAAACTGCAATGTATAACATTATTTCTGTGGGAAAATGCATTCCATGTTCCAAACAACAGACTTGTGAATGAACTTCTGGAACGTAACTCATTTGTAAGTTGAGAACTCCCTATAATCATGCCTTGAACTCTAGATGACACCTTTCTTCTCAAGAGAGCAAAATGCTTTCATATGTAATATGCCACTGAGTCTTAAACATTCCAGTGAGGTAACTAGAGAAAGAATTATTATCTACGTATTGAAGATGGGGAAATTTAGGTAACAGAGCATGAAGAAAAGGCATAGAGAAAATTGAAAAAGCCTTTGATCTGGAATCAAGAGCCCTAAGTTCAAATCCTGCCGCTACCTGTGTTGGTTTCATTATCAAGTCACTACCCTTCTCTGGTACTCACTTTCTCATTTGTAAAATGAGACAATTGAATTAGATGAAATCTAAGAGCATTTAGATCTCATATTCTAAGTCAATGACAGAGTTAGTAGCACAAACCTGATTTATACACGCTTGCTTGTTTATCTAATCATCTTACGCTTGGAACCCATTTGCTAGGAATACAGAATGACTAGAAGGTTTAGGCCCCTGAATCCAGTGTTGTTAATAGAGTTCTGATACCAAATAAAGCAACAACACAAAATTAAATAAAATCCTAAAAGTTCTAGTCTCTGTCATTCAAGCAGCTTTCTTGGGTTTCACTGTTTCATCCAAACGTGTGCCGGTCAGAAAGAGCCATGTGGTCAAGCATACCACATTGGCACCTTGTGTGTGGATCTCATCTTAACCATTTTTTCTCTAGGCCAGATCATGCTATTTAGCAAATGGTAGGTGCCTATTATCAGGGAGTGGTGTGCTGATAATTGTTTAACAACCGACTCTTTCCACGTCATACCACAGGCTTTTAAATTCAATCTGTATTATTAACATTTTCTCCATTCCTTTCTTAAGTTCAGACAGTCGATAAAACAGTGAATTATGACCCGATTTGTAGCTTGCCAACTTCTGATGTGTAAAGGCCCACAGCAAAACTTTAACCCTTGGCTTTTTGGGGTATGAGTTGACTGTAGCACACTCCTGTCATGAGAATCATAGAACCCTAGAATTAGAGGTAGAAGGAATCTTAAAGGTAAGCTAGTTTAACTCCCTCACTGTACAGGTAAGGAAACCAAGGCCTGGAAAGGTCAAGTTACCTACCCACAAGTGACGCAGGCAGTATTTAAACCTGTGTCCTCCGACAGCAGATCCAGCGCTTTTTTCTCTGTGCTAGACTACCTGCATTCTCCTAAGGATCATTACATGCTTTGCTCCCTAAGAGCTGATTTCACTCAGAGTTACTGAATACAAAGCCACGCAACCACAAGACTCTTCTCTGAAAGACATTCTAATAATCTAGTATTTTTGATTTCTAGTTCACTATACAACTGAGACCACTATAAACATGAATTTTGTCAAAAATATTGATTCTTGGGGTGGAGCCAAGATGGCGACTGGAAAGCAGTAACTGGCGTGAGCTCCCCACCAAGTCCCTCCAAAAACCTATAAAAAAATGGCTCTGAACCACTTCTAGAGCTGCAGAACCCACAAAGTGGCAGACGGAAGCAGGGCTCCAGCCCAGGACAGCCTGGATGGTCTCGGGGTAAGGTCTGTCCCAAATGGAACTCCCAGCCCCCAGCTGAGGGGAGCGGAGCTGAGCCAAGCAGAGCCCAGCGCGCGGCGCTGGGCGGCGCGGCAGACTGCGGACCCACGAGACCAGGAGTGGAGCGGAGAGTGCCCTAGCATGCTGAATTACTGAGCTGTGGCATGTATCACACCTCACAACCCACAAACAGCAAAGACTACACAGAAGGTTAGTGGGAAAAGCTGCAGGACGAGCCGGAGTTTGCGGTTCGGCTTCCACCCCTGAGGCAACGGAGGCAGGGCAGCTTTAGAAATTCAGCTGCAGTTGCTTCTGGCCCC
>CM053624.1:187738733-187759912 GCA_028646595.1 Phalanger gymnotis | reverse complement strand
GGGGGGGGGGAGGAAATGGGGAGAAAATTTGTAATTCAAATGCCTGTGAAAATCAATGCTGAAAACCATACATGTTAAAAATAAATTAAAATAAAATTTAAAAAAAACAATGACAAATGCCTCTGTGTTGCAGAATCAGAATTAAGGAGTCACACAGTTTAAGATTTGGAAGACAGCTCAGTGAATTGATTTGTGGGACCAAGAATCTAGAGTTCAGAGTCTCATCTGCAAAATCAGGAGGTTGGATGAGTTGACCTCTATGGTCCCTTCTAATTTTAATTCTGTGTTCCTCTTTTTCCTCAATGGAACTATAAACACTATAACTTTTTCTTCTAAATGCCACCACAGGATAAGAGCTTGAAGAAAGATTATTTTCAAGGCAATTCCATGTCATATTGTGAGAACAGGCAAACTCCACATAAAATTGATAATGATATCCAATAGGTAGGTACCAGATAAGCAAATAGGTGTAATTGCAAAGTAAAAGTAACTTGGTGATATTTTATGAGAAATCTATCAAGCTAAAGATTTTGCTTCAGTTGAGGAGCCAGTTTAGGTCAAACTATCAGAAAAACCCACCTAAACTTGGGTTCTTTTTTTTTAATTAACCATTTCTCTGTTCAACTTTTTGTCTGATTAAAAGTGCAAACCTTTGTTGTTTTTCACTTGTGTCTGACTATTCCTAATCCCATGTGGGGTTTTCTTGACAAAGTTACCATTTTCTTCTCCAGCTCATTTTACAGATGAGGAAACAGGCAAACAGATTTAAGTGGACTTCTCCAGGATCACACAGCTAGTAGCACATGTCTGAGGCCGGATTTGAACTCAGGAAGAGGAGTCTTCCTGATTCCTAGCTCAGTACTCTATCCATTGCACCACCAACTTAATTTGTACTAAAAGCAAACATGTCACGTATTGACTCCTTATAATTACTAATGGTCTATTTGTGTCCCAAGAACAGTAATTTAGTGCTTGATTATGAACTTGATTTGTTCTGGATGTAGTCATTCAAGCAATTAGTAGGTAAATATTTAAGTGCCTACTTTATGCCCAAGTCAGTAGTTAAGAGCCAGGAATGAAGAGGTATAGACTTATTCCTTTCAGTTAAAGTAACTGGGGATGAGTCAGCCTGAAGGGAAGACAAGAAAGAAGGAAGTGGCAATCAAGCATTAGAAGGGTTGTCAGATGAAATGGGAGTTGGCCTTCTTCTGTTTGGCCCCCAGAGGGCAGAGCAAGGAGCAAGAAATGGAAGTTAATGAGAGATTTAGGATCCTTGAAAGGAAAAACTTCCTCATAATAAGTGCTATATAACAGCCTAGGGAAGTAGTAGAGGTCTTTATTACTGGGCATCTTCAAATAAAGACTAGATGGCAACATGTTGGGGAAAGTGTTTCGGAGATGATTAGGGACTAGAAGACCAGCCACTGAATTCTTCCATATCTTATACTGTGTGATTCAGTAATATTAATTTTGTTTACATGTATGTGTGTATATACACATATATGCATATATACACATATATACACATGCACACATATATGCACATACACACATATATACATATATACACATATATGTGCACATACATATATATGTGTGTGTTTGTATATGTATATATATACATATATATGTAAGCATAGTCTCCATTCAAGAAACTGTATATTTACATAAAATGGGACTTACTAACAACAGCATTTAATAACAACAAGTACCTGACAGTATTACTTTATTCTGTCTTCACAGCAGCCCTGAGAGATGGGTACCGTTGTTATTCCTATTTTACAAAGGAGGAAACTGAGGAAAGAAAAGTGAATTGACTCACCAAGGGTCGCACAGCTAGTGTCTGAATACTGAAATTCAGGTCTTCCAGATGCCAGGTCCACACTCTATTGTTCCACCTATTTTGCTTTGAAAAATAGTCTACACGTGTTTTGAGTTGACAAAATTAGAACCGAGGCTATGCGGTGGCCATATTGGGAGTATGTTAGTTTCACAATTTACAAATACCCACTTCTGATACACAAGGAACAACAAAAAGTCTTTTTTTCCCTTTGAAACCCATTCCTAATAAGCAAAAAGGGATCATTCTGGTTTGAGATGGTTATACTAAATATTTCCTATAGCACTAGAAGCACAGTCCCAGTTTGCATTTATTTCTTGGAAGGAGGTGAAAATCTGACAGCTCACAATGAAGTAGAAACTCAAGCTAAAACAGACACCATTTTGTGCCCACTCAGTCTTCATCTTTCCAGGGTCATACATGTGTAAGTAGCTGTTTGTTTATAGTTGAGACCTTCTGTGGGTAAATCTGGCAGGATACCAAAGACATTTAGCATAGATATTTCCTTTTCAATGCATGTGTTTGAATTTTCTTTTTTCCTGTTGATGAACTAAGTATAGCAAATGCAAAGTGATTTTCAGGAATTTATTTTAAACCATAAATGCTTCCCCTCCCTTCCTTATGGGAAGGATTCGTATTTGGTAGAAAACTGCTTCCTTCCCTCTTATGCATCCAACCCCCATTTCATTCAGTGGTTTAGCAGCATAGAATATTAAACTAAACTAATATTCAACTCTCTGATCACCATCATAACAGTGGTTGATGATAAGGAAATAGATCTTAACTATTAGTGTAGGAATTTTAATTCCATAGGTAACAAATTCATTATTTTTATCCTTTCGTATTTTTGTTTTTTTAAAAATTTTGTGTGATGCCTTTTGTTTTTATATCACCTTCATTTTTCATTAGATGACTTTCAATGTGACAGATAGTTGTCACAGAAGATGGAGAGCTGTGAAATCAGGAAGACCAAGTTCAAATTATGCCTTAGAAACTTACTAAGTGTGTGACCACAGACAAGTCATTTAACTTTTCCCAGTCTCTAAATGTAGTTATTCAAGAAATCAATGAATAAGTATCTAAAGGCTCAATGCAGTGCTAATAACTGTCCAGGAGAAGGAACGAAGAGGTATAGAAAAGTCTTTTTTACTTGAAGCAAATGAGTATTATCTAGCCTGGAGGAAGGAAGACTTGGAGAACATGAAAGCCCCCCTCAAGTATTAGAAGGGTTGTCAAACAGGAGTTACCCTTGTTTTTCATGGGCCCCACTGTGGGGATGTCTATAACATTAAATGGTCTTTAAGATTCCTTTCCAGCTCTAACTTTACAATCCAGAAGGCTAACCTTTATAAAAAGAAAGAAGTATGTGTTTTTTTTCACATCCATCGCTTATGATAGAGAAGAAGGAAGGAAGGAAAGAAGGAAGAGGGAGTTCTTTTATCTCTTCTGAGCTAAGCTTGGTCGTTACACAGCATGAAGTTTTTATCATTCTTATTCTTCCCATTTGCTTTTTTTGTAGTCATTGTGGATATGGTTTTTCCTGGTTTTGCTTTGTATCGCTTCCTATAAGTCTTCCCATGTCTCCCTGATTCCCTATATATGTAGCTTTTATAGCACAATAATATTCTGGTACACAGTATTTCTTACTCTTGTCAAAACATAACATAAAACCCCACAAACTCTTTCCAAAATAGTCCTCAAACTCTCAGAATCAGCCCTATGAAAATTTGTGAAGACTTGGAATTCTGTCTTGGCATCTTTGAGCTTTTCTTCTTAGTACCATTTTTACCTCTCTGTAGTGTATCCATTCCAATCCCATTCCCCCTCCAATCCCGTTCCAGAAGCTGAATGAGACTTTCTCACTTGTGTATTGATCAAACCCTGCTCTCGGAACATGAGATGATACTCGTCATTAACAACTTGGTGGGCACTCATGTTGAGGTGATTCTTCTCCTGTCGTCAAAGGGAGAACAAAAAGTCATATGACTTGTTTGAAAGGAATTTACCTCAGGAAGTAGGCATGAGCCTATGCTCTTTCTTTTGCAATGGCCCTAAAATCATATGACCGATAATCCACGGCTAAGGTTTGGCCTATTAAGATCTGGACATACATGCTCCTCGCACAAACCAGGTCTGTCCAACAGCAAACACTGAAGTGAAGGGCTGACATCATCTTGAACATAGGTAATGTCAAGGGCTGAGCCAGATAATTCAGGAATAAATTTAACTCTTCTGTTTTATCTGGATCAATTGGTTATGTGGCCCAAATTCAGTAGCTATTTGCTAACTGCATTTTATATAATATATACATGACCAGAAAGAGAGAAATTAGTTCAGAAGAATTCAAACTTAGAGATATATGCTGACCTTGATCCAAGCAGACTAAATGGTATTAAAAGAATTGTATGAATCATTCAGCAGTTATGAGATGGGGGGTGTTATTTTCATGGAAATGCTTTCAGATTACTATGCCACATACATGTCAATACACACACACACACACACACACACACACACACACACATACACAAGCACCTCAAAAGGCTATGAAGGAAATCTGGAAAATGAACCAATAATTATAAAGAATGAGTAGAAAAGTAATGGAAGCAAATTTAATATTTTGCTCTTAATAAAATGTCATCCTCTTATGAATTTTCTTCTTCCCACACAGTTTAAATAGCAATGAGTACATTTCATCTGGCCTTCCAGATCTCTCAGCACATGAAAAAAATATATTATTTAAGGCCAATCCTACAACTGTATTTTCTTGGAGAGAGAGCCTGGGGTGGGGAGAGGGATGGGAGAGAGAGAAATTCATCATAGACACATTTGCTGAAAAAGTCTGGCAGATGAACAAAACATGAGTTTTTGAGAGGCTCTGTAATGGATAGTTCTTTTTTCTCACTTATGTGAAACTAGGAAAGATAGTAAAGTGCAAAAAAAAACCCTACCAACTTAAAAAAATACAAAATCTTAGCAGTTTCCACTGGAGCTACTTTTAGATAAGTTATCCAAATGCTCTTAGAGCTGCCTTTTCATTTCCTTGAATTTTGACACCATAATATAATGTTTCATTTCTCAGAATTAGATAGAGATGGTGAATTGATAAATACCACAGCTTTGGCTTCTTTTTATGCAGGAATAATGATGTGTCGTATCTAAAGGTCAAAAACCATTAGCCATAAAATATTAAAACTATTAACTCTTAACATTTCTCTTATGCTTCTCTGCCTTTTTCCTCCATGAACTATTGGAAACATTATGTATATCCCTCACATATTAGTGACGGGCTCTTATTTTTGAGAAATTTAAAATAAATATTCCTCCTTCAAGTAGGTTTTACATAATTGAATCAAAATGTAGTTGAGCCAAAGGGCATTGGAAAGATGAATAGTAGGTTGATATAGGCAGCAGCATGTTAGCAATATTGATTTCCATGCTAAAAATGGTATAAAAGAAATCATAACAGATATGTATGCCTGCAAGTGGAGGAGAGATAGATAGATAGATAGATAGATAGATAGATAGATAGATAGATAGATAGATAGATAGATAGATGGATAGATAGATAGATAGATAGATAGATAGATAGATAGATAGATAGATAGATAGATAGAGCAGTCAGAGAGGTATTTACCATGTAGCAGGTACTGTGCTAAGTTCTGGGAATAGAAATATAAGCAAGACCGATAGTACATACCCTCAAAAAATGCTCCAGTGAAGGAAGACAATACATAAAGGGGTAAAGATGAAGCATGTGGAGAAGTGGCATGGGAAATGTTAATAATGCCCAGACTTAAAGGCTGCATGGTGCAGAGATGGCCAGGCAGAATGAAGCAAGAATGAAAGATAGCTTTTTGACCACTAGCTATTACAAGAACTAGAGGAGCAGCTGTGGTATAACAGGAAGTTGCAGTGCAATACTGATGAAAGGAAAAGGAAAAGGAAAAAGAGAGGGCTATGTTCTGCTACCAGTGGGATGAATAATCACATTTATGAAATCTCTGGTCTATAAAAATACAAAGCACAATATTTTATCATAGAAATAATATATATATAAAATACATTTTCAAATGTATGGATGACAATCATCTAATATAATTATATCATATTTAATAATCCTCCCACACCAATTTTTTTCTTTCTCATCTTTTGAATGAACTTAATACCACTGAGAACAAATACTGTAATACACTGTGGGACACATGATCCCATCAATGTGGGTATTCTCTCCACTGGGGCAGATTGCAGCAATTAATACAACAAATTATATGGCAAATCTTCACATAATTCCTTAAAATTCCAACTGTTTACATCCTGAATAAAATATCCAAAAAAGTAATATGCATTTCAGCCAGTTAAGAACAATAATGATTTTTTTCTTTATCTTTTTTCTGAATCTATGTACTTAAAAAGTTCTGGTGGTTTTACCTTTTCATATTTTCTGAGTGAACCAAAAAATTTACTATTATTTTAGATGTGAATAAAATTAGCCAATTTCTTTCATATACAAGTAAGATGGCAATAAAAACAATGCCTTCCCAGCTAAAAAAAGTGGGGGGAGGGAAGGCTCCCTTCAGGGCATCCCTACTTTCTTCTTCCTGTTCTGTCTCTTCTATTTCTCTGTTTCTCTGTTTCAAGTTTGTGAACCTAACAGTGAGAAGTATCACAAAACTGCTAGTAAAAGAGAGAGGTTGTCAGTAATTGTGTAAATGTTGGAGGCACCATATGTATGGAGGTGGGGGATTGGGAATGGAATTATAGACCAAATGAGTGACTGTCGAGTCAGCCATGAATTTCGATGATATGTGTGCAGTCAATGAAAGAACTTGGTTAAGGACATCTTGACAGGCAAGAGAATTGGGCTGCATCTGCTCTAATGAAATTTAATTGCGATGGATATAAAGACGTTTACCTGGGTCCAAAATAAATCAGCTTCAGAAGTACTAGGTGGGAGAGGCATGGCTAGACAACAGTTTGTATCAGAAATATGAAGGAGTTTTATAGGACTGCCACTGCAAAATGAGTCAATAGTGTGATATGACAATAAAAAAATTAATGCACTCTTGGGCTGCATTGGGGAAGCATAAGGAGGGGATAGCTCCTCTCTGCTCTGCCCTAGACATATCACATCTGGAATCTTTTATTCAGTTCTAGCAAACAAAAAAGAATGGTTAAGATGGAGAACAGTTTAGGGTACCAAATTGTCAAGTACCTTGAGCATACGTCATATAATGATGATGATAATAACTAGCCTTTCTATTACACCTTAAGTAAGTGCTATTATTAGGTTTATTTTACAGACGAGGAAATTGAGGCACAGACACCTTAAGTGATTTGCCCAGGGTCACAAAGGTACCAAATGTTGAGGCCTTCTGACTCCCAGTCCAGCACTCTATCTACTGCACCACTTAGTTGCCTCCTGTGAAGATCTGTTGAAGGGACTGGGGATGTTTAGCATGTATTAGTGGAGGTGTCACATAGAAGGGAGACTACACCAATAAGAAGAGCTAGACACCAGTGTCAGAAACAAACAACTTCTTAACAATCAGAGGTAACCATAGATGAAATGGGCTGCCACAGGAGGTGGTGGCCTCTCACTGGAGCTCTTCAAGCAGATTGGGTGACCACTTATCACAGACGTTTTCACCTCTCCAACAGGCATTGATCATAAAGTGAAAGCAGGGCCTTCAGAAGCAAGGCTCTTAAGGTATAAAATGTCAAAGAATGTGTTTCTCCTGTGTTTCTCTATCCAAAGGTGCTTTGCATTGGCATCAGGTGACAAAGGCCTGGAAGGCGAGCTCCCTTCAAAACTAGAACAAGCAGAAATTTAGGCACAAGATGAAACCTAGACAGTATTGGCTGGCTGTAGAGGTTTACCCTTACAGGTATCATAACAATGGAATCAGGGACATATCCATTGTCATTTCCATGCAGAGGGGACTACTTTGTCATCATTGCCATATAAACTTTGGAGGTGAGAGGGCATGGACTTGTGCTGCCTAGGTAAAAGATGAGTATTGGTATTCCATCTTTTTGGTAGAGTATGAAAGCTAGCTACTTGCCAGCCCCAAACCACATTTAGGTTCTGGTCACGCCAAGTATTCAATTATATATCAAATCTCTTTGTAGAGAATACTGAAAGACTATCCAAAATAATTTCTTGTCTTGGACATTTGCTATATGAACTATGGATGGTGCTAACAAGAGGCCTTTTGATTAGGGCTAGGGAATCTTTTAAGATTGCATTGAAATTTTGGTGGTAATGACATTTGTTTTAATAAAATTTGATCTAAGATAGGGCTGTGATTATGTTTATAAATTTGCAAAGCATATTCACATAGAGTGTTTCATGTCCATGAAGGAAGGATGATTTTTATTTTCCTAACCTATGGAGGGATAAGATTGTCCCTTAGTTAGATTTTGATAACAAGCCAACCTCCTTTCCTGGCTATATCAAGAAAGACAGAATTAAACTGAGAGAAAGCAGTTTACTTTTTGAACATAATTATGCCTGCAAGCTCCATACATCAGATCCAGCCCATGAATCTAGGGTCAAGTCACAGACTTCAAAGACTTTATTCCACATCAAATTAGGTTTTGTTGTAATTAAGAAATCAAATGTGTCCTCAAAATAAGTGACAGTCTCATTAGAAAATAAAATCCTAGATGCAATGCTGACATTTATTAAGTGCCTATTATGGAGTAGGCATTGTAATAAGTGCCAAGGTGAAAAAGGCAAAGGAAATAATATTAATATATGCTTCCACAGTTTGGAAGAATTGTGTGGTATTAGTGTGCATGTGTGTACGTGTGTGTGTGTTGTTAGTGTGTGTGTGTGTGTGTGTGTGTGTGTACATGGAGTTTGGGTTTGGGGATTTGGGAGGCCTTGAGTTCAAGTTTTTTGTAGAAATATACTATGGGTAAATCACTTAACTACTAGTGTAGGCAACTCTCTAAGATCATAATTGACAAAAGAGTTACTTATCTTCACCGATGAAAGGATTTTCTGTGCTTCACAGCCTGGAAATTTATATGTATGTGTGCGTGTATATAAATCATATGAATTCTTAGAAGTCATAGAAGATCTCAGGATAACATTGGTGAGATTTATAGCTATCTGTTTTGCACTCCCTAAATTGGTGAAGAAACATATTATCTTGTTAGCTAGTATCCAGGTCTGAGACCAGATGAATATCAATATTCAGTTGAATTCAGTTCAGCTCAATGAATGTCTATAAAGTGCATATTATTTACAAGATCTTATGTTAATTCCTAGCAAAACAAAGATAGGATATAGTTCCTGCTCCCAAGTAGCTTATGAGTCTAATGAGTCTAACAAAGGAGAGTGAGGTGTTTGCCTCACAACCACCCTGTGAGTTATGTACCATAAATATTATTACATCTTTTTTGAAGATTGTAAAACTAAATCTATGAAGGGTAAAATGACTTGGCCAAGTCTAGCTATGAAAGTTATCAAAGCCAGCTCGACTCTACGTTTAATGTTTTTTATGCTATATCACATGGTCTCTAAGTGAAAAAAAAAATTTTCAGGAAGGAGCAATAATTTCCACCTGGGGCTCAAGTGTATCTTGGAGGGGCAGACTGTGACAGAGGGGAAATCTTAATGGAAGAAGCAGCACTTAAGTTGGGTCCTGAGGAAAGTAGGGCCTTCAACACACAAAGAAGGGAATGGAATACATTCCAGGCATTTGCAAAGCTATAAAGATAGAAGAAGATAAGGTTGATGCCTCACATAATCACTATTTGTGTTCCAAGACCACGATTCCCTCAGTTATGCATGCCCACTGTGTGTGCTACTCCAAACATGTTCCTTGGTCACGTATTTTCCTGACATATTTCTTCTCCTACAGATGGTATTATACCCTTTGAAAAGTATAACGTGTGTATGGATAAGATGTAATCTTTATCCGAGTGTATTTTGTTAGGCTGTTTAATTAATTGTCATTTGCTTTGAAATAATTCAACCTCTGGTTAGCTGGTAAAAGAAACGCATTGGTGAGGCCTTTTGGGCTATGGTTTTTGAATACCTGCTGACCCATGATGTGTCTTAAAGTTGATGTAGTCAGGCAACTTACATAGAGTTATATATTTGAAGGGAAAAAAGTTTTCAGTTTTTTTAACCATTCAGTCATTAGAGTTTTACTGTCAACATGACTTTCAGACAGATGAGAATTTAATTCTAGCCATGCATGCTTAAGGGAGACACTAAATTTATTTTCATTTTATCTGCAAATTAAAGAAAGAACTATACGATTTATAGGAGTGCTTTAAGGAGACCCATGCAAGAATGGTATGCCATGGAAATGTTACACAATAGTAACAAGGGTAGTATTAATGCCTATAATGTTTTTTTTTCTTTTGCCAATTAATTTAACATCAGTATTGAATCATTTCAAATACTCACATAACACAACTCTACTAATCACTGACAAGTGTGGCCCAGTTCAGGGAAATCCATATGTCTCTTCAAATCCCAGCTCTGAAATGCACAGCTTTATGAAAAGTACATCCTACTAATGTCCATATGTAGGAAGGCAATAATCAGATAATGTGATTGGTTTCATATTCCTTACCTATTTTGCCAGTATATGTAACTAACCTTGTGGAAATGAAATGCAGTATTTGACAATTTAAATTAGCACAACTATATGAATGAATATATGTACATATATGCACATGTTTGTATATATACACTCACCATTGGACCTATAATTTCGTTGGTAAAAGGAACTTCTAATGAGGGTTTTCCTTCTACCAATATGAATTGCTACCTAATCCTCAATTTATAATCTTAGAGTTCGCTAGGATTTTAAGATTTTAAGCGATTCACCAAGGGTCCCATAGCCAGCATATATCTGAGACAGTCAGTCAGCCCATCAATTAGTCAAAAATATTTATTAAGCACCTACTAAATGACAAGTAAGACTTGAACCCTTCTCTTCCTAACTCCCAAGATTGGCTCTCTGTATACTATGCCATATTGCCTCTCTAACATATAGATGCAGTGGGGATACAGTGCTTCTTTTTTAAGGGTTTCTTAGATTCTGGGCTCTGAATCATGAAACCTGGATTCTCTTGGCCGCTTTGTAACTGAATAAGCAGATGACTATTGGTCAAGTTACTTTAGTGCTTGACTCTCCTAACCTCAAAAGAATACAAGATGCAAATCTTTGCCAAAGGAAATAAACCATATTAACTGGGGGTGTCGTTTGTATTTAGATTTCTAGCTAGGCATGAGCAGCTTACTTTGTACCTTCTTAGCAACTATACAAAACATAGTGTATCAAAAAGGCTAGCAAATTGTGTCCAGGGCACCACGATTTTGGAAAAGCATTGAGAAGTTGGAGAGCATCCAAAGGAGGGTTACCAGAGTGGAGAGGGAACGTGAGACCATGTTCCAAATGAAATATGTTTGAAAGAATTTAGGATGCTTAGCCTGGAGAACAGAAGACATATGCAGAGGCAGGGGAGGGAATGATAGCCTTTTCAAGTATTCAGGGGATTTTTATATGGAATCAATAGATTTGTTCAATTTTTCCCAATATGTAGAACTTGTTAGAAGTGGAAAATAGTCAAATTAAGGCTTTATGTAAGGAAAAGCTTTCCAACAATTAGTTATTCAAAAGAAGAATGGATACCTCAAGAGGTGGTGGACTCCCCTCGATGGAGGTCTTTAAAAAAAGGATCATAGAGAGAATGATTTCTTATTCGTGTGTGTTGGGCCAGCTATTTAAAATGCTGAGATTCTGGGGTTCTTCTTATTTCTAAGTGCCCTCTGGGAAAGCCAAACTGAAGTTTATTTTATTTATAATCTTGGGTGGTCTGGGGAACCACTGATGTTTTCCATCCAAGTGTATTTAAAAATAACTGAGATGGTTTGAAAAGACATATTGGGCATCTCCTATTAAATAAGATACTTGTTAAAATTTCTCTCATCATAAAAGAAAAAAAAACACAAACGATGATCAAAAGACTATAAGACTATAGCCAGATGTAGTTGCAAAAAAAATAAAGTAAAAAAATATGTTCATAGATGTTAACTTTTTCCTTCTATCCCCACAGTAATTTCCTTTTATTATACTGAGAAATTAGAAAAGTCAGAAAGCTATGCTGTATTTTCTGACTGCCAAATGCCAATAAGAAGAGGCTGCACAGTGAGACAAGTGTATTTATTTGGCAATGTGTTACATACTATCGATAAGGATTTTTCAATTGAAGTTAGTACATTTGTGTTTTGCTCAGTAATGGTATAAAGTTTTCAAATTATCTTTATAAATGAAGAGCAGTGGTTAGTGCTGTTTGTACTCAGCCTATCTGTGAGCTATGTATAATTATAAATAAAACAAAACAAAACAAAAGTTATAGAAATGTAGAGTTTAAGAGACTCCATTGACTTATCTAATCAAACTTACACCCTCAATAAATCTCTACTAAATGATCCCTGAAAATGGCCATTTGATCTTGTCTTAAAGACCTCCAATAAATGGGAATCTTTCACTCCAACCCTAAGGAAACAAATTATTCTTTTATGAATAGCACTAATTGTTAGAAGTATTTTTTCTTTATTTTAATTCTTAGTTTTACCCCCAGATTTTTTTCAGATCAATTACTCTCTATCTCTGGTAGAAGGAATGTCTTCTTGGGTGCTCCTTCCTTGTGAGTTTGTCTGGTTCATTTCCTGAAAAGGAATTGAAACTTGAGTGGTTTCAGGGGACCAGAGGCTTGCGTCAATGATGCAGTTTTCTGGTTTCCTGAATATAAAAAGAGTACTAAGTGTTTCAGTTCTTCCTCCAGACTTCTGATCAGAGACCTATAGCAACATAACATACACTGGCACGAGAAATCTATCCTCACTGAATCACATCTTTATGCTTACAAAATATCCTTTCCCTGATCTAAATATCTTTCTTCTGAGGTGGTTAAGTAGATCTCCTTTTCTTAACTGCTAAATATTCTTTGTCTCATGTAATTGCAATCTCAAGCCTGAAGTACCAGATTTGTCTTGTCAGGTCTATTTTTCCATATCGTCTCCACCCCCATCTTGTACTCATGAAGTTGATGTTTAAAGCCAAGTAAGACTTGACATTTTGTCCCCTTTTAAATTCATTGTCTGAGATTCAGTCCAAGGCTAGAGCATGTCAAGAGTTTATCAGATTCTGGTTCTCATATTCAGTCTCTTAGGTATCATTTCAAATCTTGAGTCATATGCAGATTTGATGAACATTCAATGATATACCTTCATCCAAGTTCTTGAAAAAAAAGTTAAACAAGGAGCAAACAGATCCCTCTGGGTACACTACTGAAGACTTCGGCATTGAACTATTAATGACTACTCTTTGACTCTGACTATTCAATGAATGCAGAATTCATCTATTTGCATTTCCTGTCTCTTACATACACACACACACACACACACGCACACACACACAGTTGATCTGGCCAGGGTAACTTGAATTCTTCAAGGATAAATACATGCTATCGTCTTACTTATCTCATATGTCAGTGGGTTAGCTATTTTATTTTGTCATTTTCAGTACAGAAGGTAATTTTCCTGGACAGAGAAAACAGTAGTAGAGTAAGAATTGAGTAACTTTGTTTTCTCCCTTTTGTCACTAAAATCGATCACACTATACACCCCAATTAATAGTCCTAACCCATTTTCTTTTTTTAAATTTATTTTTATTTCCAGTCCTAAATTCTCTCCCTCAGTCCCCACCCACCCATTGAAAAGGCAAGAAATATGATACTCATTATACATATGAAGTCATGCAAAACATATTTCCTCATTAGCTGCATTCCAGAAGAAAAAGGTGGTGGGAAGCAAAATATATATAAAAGAAGGAAAAAAATATGCTTCTATCTATACTCTGAGACCATCAGTTCTCTCTCTCTCATGAAATGGATAGCATTTTCATCATGAGTCCTTTGGATGGCGAATCATTGTGCAGATCAGAATTACTAAGTCTTTTAAAGTTAATTGTCTTAATGATATTGCTGTTACTTTGTAGATTGTTGTGGTTCTGCTCACTTAGCTTTGTATCAGGTCATATATGTCTTCCCAGGTTTTTCTGAAGCCATCCCTTTCATTTCTTACAGTACAATAGCATTCTATCACATTTATATACCATTACTTGTATAGCCATTCCCCAAATGATGGGCATTCCCTCAGTTTTCAATTTTTTTCCACTACCAAAAAAGCTGTAAATATTTTTGTAACTATGGCTCCTTTTCTTCTTTCTTTGATATTATTGGTAGAAGTATCTTATCCCATTTTCAATTCTATCTTTATCCAGTATAACTCCACCCTCATTTTGTTAACCTTAACTTTCTTTATCAGGATTCACCTTCCTCTGAGCTTTAAATATTTTAGGTTTTACTCTCTTGAATGCTTAAAACTAAATTGTGCAGGACAGCTCTCTGTGTGTGGAGTAGTGAGCACCTCAGCTCTTGAGGGGAGCTGTGTACTGGAGCTGGGTGTTGTGGCAGGGACTAGGCCTTGTGGTAGTATAGCTGACAGCTCATCCCCCTATGTGGCCAGGATGCAGGAGCTGTTTCTCTGGCTCCTTCGATGAGATGGCCCGCGTCTTCTTGCTCAAGAAGGACAACTTGGTAAAAGAAAATAACAACTGAGGGCATGGGAACAGTGTGGATCTGCTTTGTTGGCATCGGAGAAATCCAGACCTCTTCGTCACTGCATCTGGGGACAAAACTGTTTGCATCTGGGATGTTAGAACAACAAAAAGCATCACCACTGAGAATACTAAAGGGGAGACTATTAACATTTGCTGGAGTCCTGATGAGCAAACCATTGGTGTGGGCAGCAAAGATGATGTGGTAACTTCCATTGATGCTAAAACACTATTCAAAAGCAGAGGAGCAGTTTCAATTTGAAGTCATTGAAATCTCCTGGAATATTATTAACAATATGTTTTTCCTGACTAATGTTAAAGGTTGTACCAAGCCATCCTGAGCTGAAGACTGTGCAGTCTTTCAGTGCTCATCCTTCTAATTGCATCGGTATCAAATTTGATGCCACAGGAAATGCTGGTCAGCCTTTGGGATGTTGATGAGTTGATGTGTGTGAGATGTTTTTCCAGATTGGTTTAGCTAATGAGAGCCCTCAGTTTTAGCCTTGATGGAAAGAAGCATCAGCATCAGCATTTTATTGGCATTGCCGAAGTAGTGACAGGTAATAAGGTCGAGGAGGTGCAGTGTGAGTCCCCGAGGAGTTTCACAATGGCCTAACATCTCAAAAAGCCTCTGTTGGCATTTGCTTGTGATGACAAAGATGGTATATATGACAGCAGCACAGAAGCAGAGACTATGAAGTTGTTTGGGCTTCCTAATGACCCTTAAAAGAAGATTGCAAGGTCCAGTGCATACCGACTGCACAAAGAGGCCAGGATAAATGCCTGGGAAAGTCAGACATCATTTTGTCTGACTTATTTGGTCTGTTTGTCCCTGAGTACATTCTCCCCAATCCCCAGATATCCCAGTATAAAAAGAAAATTGTTCCCTTGTCTATCCATTTGAATACAATACCTCTTCTGCTTACAGAATCATGGGTCCCCAAGGGGAGGAGGTGGTAGAGTTTCTCTTATAGTAGTAATCTGTTAATGAAAAGAGTACTGAATTTAGAGTCAGAGCATCAGAAAGAAGACTGCATTTTAGACTGTAGGCTTCTGTTTAAAACTTAGCTCTGCTACTACCTAGAACTTTGCCTCTCTGGCTCTTGGTTTTCTCATTTCTAAAATGAGGGATTTGGATGGTGTAAATCCTAGTATATTTTTTTTTCTTAGGAGATTGCCTATGTACTTAAAGAATCCTAGGAATTTCTACAGTAGCTGAATAGCCAGTTTCCTTCTTTTTTCCTTATTGCCTTTAATTTTGAGAAGGTGTGGTAAAGCTACATTTGGTAACCTTTGCTGACTCTAAAATTTGTTGGTCTTAGGAGGTGACAACCTCACTTCTTGATCAAAGGTGGCATGGCCCATACTAGTCAGTAACTGCATCTTGAATAGAGATGAAAAAGAAAGACTGGTGCCTTAGTACCACACTCCTGAAAGTAATAATAGTTTCCTCCTCTATAAAGAAGGAGGGTTGGATTAGGTGACTTCTAAATTCCTGTGATTCATTTTTTATAGCACTTAGTTTACAAAACAATTTCCTCACAAAGGGGAGGAGGAGAGGGAGGTTATTATCCCCGTTTTATGTGTTATGGAACTGTAGCATAGAGAGGCTAAGTAATTTACCCAGGGGTCACATAGCTAAGTAGAGTAGGTATTTCTGCCTGGGTCACTGTAGGTGGCAGAGAACAATTTCAAGATCCAAGTTACTACCTCAATTGGACTTATCCCCATGTGTGATATGTGTCTTGACAGCTCTCCTTTGCTCATACTCTTTCCACCTATGGGGCCAGGTGGTGAAGAGAAACATAACATTTTGGGGAAAGCATCTTTTAAGAATAATCTCGATATTTCAGCTATTAATAAAAGTAAAATTTAGGGATATGATTACATTTTTTAAAAAAGTAAATTGTCCATTATAAAATGTTTGCCAAGTTATTTGCCTTCATGCAATAAAAGATATCCCTTCTCCCCCCTTTTTTGTGGAATGGAATGGGAGACCTACTGTTTATTTTTCCCCCTGATCTTTTAGTTGACTCATTTTTCATCATTTTTTACTGTGCCATTATAGCCTAGTTGATAAACCACTGGTCCGATGGAACTTTGGCAGCCCCCATGCTGATATAGTACTTAAATCCTTTATCCCTTGGATTTTTAATTGGGAAAGTAGGGACATCCAGTAATTGGAGGGGTGGGGAGGGGCAGTTGGTATTTTATGAGAATAAAGCTCTGAGTCATCACTATCTATCTCTCCAACGTGTTAATTTACCAACAGTATGCAAATATCAGGCTCTAGTAACAAATTATTTTCATTTGATCTGTACGGTTTTTTTGTACATCAAATGAACATAATTGCATTTTTCTTCTATCCTAAGTCAAGTTAGACTCAAACAAACGACTTAAGGGCAGCTATGGAAAAGAAAATAATGAAGAATCAACACTTTGCAGTGGCTCTCGTGTATTTCACTCCTTGAATGTAAACTAGATTAAGCTGCCTCTAAATATAGGGGAATGACATAGTGTAGAGTGATTAATTGAGAGTCAGGAGACCTATGTTCTAGTCAGAGTTGGAGGGAATCAACCTAAACCTGAAGAAGAAAAAAAATCCTTCTGTAAGATACTCTAAAATGGTCATATAGGCTTTTCTTGAATATTTCCAACCAGGGGAGAGTCAATACTTCTTGATACTGCCAGTTCAAATTTTGGATTGGTCTAACCATCTCAGTTTTGGGGGAAAGCACAGTTAATCCATGCCGCCCAAAGATTCATGTCAAAGAATTACAGTGAGATGCCAGTAGAAGCCTTGAAGGGAAGATTTGTCACTAATGGCCCTACAAGAGCAAGAAAAGAGAAGCCTCATATTAATGAAGGGTTAGGTATCTTACCAAGAGCTTCTGTCCTTAACTTTTCTACTATTTTCTTCATCTGGAAAAGAAATTTTAAAAAATTCAGGCTGTCTGTCTGCTTTGAATGCATGTTTAGCTGAGGAAAAATGTGTCCCAGTGCTTTGAAACCTTTTTTGTAGAAGACTTTTCTAATTAGCTTCTATTTATAAGAGGTTATTGTATCAGAGCAGTTAGATATCAATGCCCAGTTTATTAAAAGAATATAAAGTGCCTTAATTTTTTCTTTGTTATAAGGGGGTCAGAAATAATCTGGAAACCCCTATGATATACACAAATAAATAATATGATTCTGGAGAGAAAGTGGTGCTACAGAAATAATTCTGGCTTAGAATCAGAGGAGCTGGTAAATCCAGATCTCTCAGTTACTACCTGTGTGACCTTTGAGAAGTCACAACCTTTCTAAACCTTGTTCTACTCATCTGTAAAATGGATCTAAGGCAGGCTAGACAATTTATAAGGTCCCCTCCAGCTCTGGTCTATGATATACTTGTATCTCTTTAGGTATATAAGAATACTTGATTGAATGAATTTTGAGCTTTTGCTCATTAATGTGTTCCTTGACTGAGGTTACTGTTTTTAGCTCTTCCTACGAACTTTTTTTTTTTTTACCGTGGAGAATTTCCTAATGAAATCACTTCTGTCCTGAATTAAAAAAAAAGAGGGGGTGACCTTTGGTCACAGTCCTTATGCAAAATAAAAAGGTCTTTTTTTAATCTATCAAACAGAAATGGGAACCAGAAAATTCTCACAGAACAGATGCCCTTGCAATTGTAAATCATTTCCTCTAATAATGCTTGGCATCATTTTTGTTAGGTTTGTATCTCTGGTATAATTACATGATGATTTTAATGGAAATTATAAAGAAGTATTTTACAAAGGAATGGCATATTTTATGTGCAGTTATATGTAAATTTGCAGTTATAAATATGCAAGTTTTCTTTCTCACATGGGTATTTGCTTAAGGATCACTCTGATAAATGCAAACAAGACTCATATTATTTATTAAAAGATTGCTGAGATATATAACAGTAATTGTTATGCCTCTCAGTAGAATTCACTTCTGGAATCAGCTGTAATTCCTATTGACTGATAGCACATAGCAAAGATGTAACATTTGAGAGCTGTTTAAATATTAAAACCTGCAAGTTATTTTTTTCCCTTTTCCTAGGATGCACAAAGCATTTTCTGTGTGTGTGTTTTGAAAGTCACCCTAACTGGAAAAAGAAGATAATCTCTTGAATCTTGCAGTTAGATTCTGAAGTTCATGTCCATTTAAACATACTAATAGCTAAGAGAAAAAGTTTCCACTCATCCTTGGAATATTGTCCTTTCTGGTATGAAAGGACAGCAAGGAACACTACATGACTTGATTTCTTCTCACAAGAATAAGCTTGGACTTGTAAAAAAATCCAGTTCATAACAAAGTTATGCAAGACATTTTTCTTGTACATGAAATAGCCTAGTAGCCCTCAAGACACTCCTTATTCAATTCATTTCAACTCAATTCGACCAATATTTATGGCACTCTGATCATGTGTCTACCATTGTGCTAGGTGTTGTCAGAGATTCAAAAGAAGTAGAAGACATCTTTTTCAATTCTTGAGAAGCTTATGCTTCCATTGGAAAATATAGCAAAGTAAAAGATCCCTCAAATTAATGTCTTTGGAAATCATTTGATTTGTTTGGAATCTCAGGCTAGTTCCTGGCAGTCCCTATACAACTTTGATATTTCTTGAGTAGTTGTAGCAATGGCATATGGCATCTGCTTCCATCCTAATTATTTGGCTCTTAGGGAACCAGGATTTAAACCTGCAGAATTTTGTACAAAACTCTCCTAATGATGGTGAGAATGATGACAAAGCTGCATGCCTGTGTGAGGGGCAGAGATGGTAAATGAGTTTTGGAGAGGAGAAATATTCTCTATTTTTCCCTTAAGAGAGACATACATGGTTCCAGAATCTATTTAGAGATAGAACCTTGGAAAGAAACCAATTCTGGAAAGCAAACAGGTAGGGGAAGGTGTCATTGATTTATGGCTTGTCTCCTAAGTGATTTGGGGGATTTATCCTTGGGTAAAATCAAAATTAAATTAAGTGGGATCCAAGTCTTCTCCAAACTAAAGAGCTCATTTCCCTCCATGTATTTTGGGGTACATTCTAATCTGTAGAGCTTCACCAACTTCTGTTTGCTACCTCCTTGAATAAATGGGATTACTTGCTATTCACTAATCATGAGGGATATGTAAAGCTGCAGGGCCTTTCATTCTCCAGGGTGCAGGTTATCCTCAATTTTGTCTTTACTATTTGGAGTGTTATCACACGAGCATATTCCAATTCCAGCACCAGAGGTAAAGGTTTCTTCATTTCTGTGTTTTTTTCTGCTCCATCATATTGACTCTAGACTGAGAGAATTCTACCTCCAATATATTGAGTTAAAAGAATTCTTATTTCTAGTGGCTAATACCATGGTGCTTGTGGTAATACAACCCTGATATTCATTCCTTACCCATTCCTCTTTAGCATCTTGCAAAAGGCAACTCCCACCTTACTACTAACTTGTTCATCTCTTGGATAAAAATGGGCCCCTCTCATGAGTTTCCTGTAGCTTAATTCTAAGAATTCCCCTAATAACCTTCCCTGCTTATCTAGATAGATCTAGTGCTGGGGTAATTCTATTCAAGAGAATATTGCATTCCAAAACAATTTAGCAAATAGTACCAATTCATTATGCAGAATAAACACAAATACAAAAATGCAGTGAACAGCATTATAATAGACCAAAGGGCAAACAGGACTACAATTGCCCATTATAAATAGGAAAAAATACATTGCACATAGTACTGCACATAAATTAAATTATACTTAACCATATACAATAATAATTTTAAATGTTTTCTTACCTAAATTATTACTTGAATATTTATTCAACAACTTTTAATAACTGATGGTCAATGGAAATCTTAAGCAAAGTCCAAATATTTTTAGGACCTAATTCTCTAAGATCAAAAAAAAAAAACACCATAATCATTTGATTTAGTGTTAACGGGGGTTGCATGTGTCAGTGATGTCCTCAGGATTCCAAGGGGGCACAGGCAACTCGAATGAACATCCACTCTCTTGACCTTCGGTGGGAAAAGGAAAGGGCATGGAGAAGCAGCAGAGACAAGTTATACCCACTACTTCCCTTCCTCCTCTAAGATTTTTATAAAATTTCATCTTTTCATCTTTTGGGCTTAAATACTTGACATTTTTAAAGGACATTGCAGTGCTATATTTCTTTTCCTATGTAATTAGTATAATTAGGATTGTTAAATATTGGAACGAGACATTTGGAATGGCATAATGTGGAATGGGATAGGACCATTTTAAAATATAGGTCCGTATTGCTAACTGTTGTCAGGCGTTAGCCACCTACATCAACCTAACCCAGAGTCCTCAGGAATCCTGACTGTAAGGTAGCTTAACAATTAAATGAACAAGAAACCATATAACTCTCATGTAAGAAACTCCTTTCCTGATTGACAGAGACAATGATGACTCAAAAGCTTCATACCTTCGTGTGGGGCAGAGATGGTGAAAGTACTAGTTATGGTAGAAAGTTACTAAACATTGTTCCCAAAACAACTTTATTAAGAAGTTACCAGAAGATGGCGGCTGGGAAGCAGTGACTGGCGTGAGCTCCCCACCAAGTTCCTCCAAAAACCTATAAAACAATGGCTCTGAACCAATTCTAGAGCTGCAGAACCCACAAAGTGGCAGAGGGAAGCAGGGCCCCACCCCAGGA
>CM053624.1:187703903-187738233 GCA_028646595.1 Phalanger gymnotis | reverse complement strand
GAAGAAGCAAAACATAGTCTTTCACAACATGAGTATTGTGGAAGGGTTATACATAATGATACGCATGTGGCCCATGTTGAATTGCTTGACTTCTTAGGGAGGGTGGATGGGAAGGGAAGAGGGGAGAGAATTTGGAACTCAAGATTTTAAAAAAATAGATGTTCAAAAGTAAAAAAGTTTTTTTTCATGCAACTAGAAAATAAGATGCACAGGCAATGGGGCATAGAGATTTATCTTGCCCTACAAGAAACGAAGGGAAAAGGGGATGGGAGGGGAATGGGGTGACGGAGGGGAGGGCAGACTGGGGAACAGGGCAACCAGAGTGTATGCCATCTTGGAGGGGGGTAGAAATGGGGAGAAAATTTGTACTTCAAACGCCTGTGAAAATCAATGCTGAAAACTAAACATATTAAAAATAAATTTAAAAAAAAAGTTAAAAAAAAACTGAAAGGTGCCTTAGAGATACCCAGTTCAAACTTCTCTTTTTACAGACGGGGAAACTGAAGACTAGATAAGTTACATAATTTGCCTAAGGTCACACAAAAAGTAAATAGAATAGTCATGATTTGAACTTCTGGACATCAGAAACCTTAATGTCTAGTACACTTTCCTCCACTTACAAGAATTTTTAATGCCCTTCCTAAAAATGCAATGACCAGAACTGAATATAATACCTCAAGATTGGTCTGTCAGACTTCTTCTCAACCAAATTGTGGGACTGAGTTTTCAGGCTAATTTACTTGTATGGGTTAAGCACAACTATTCCCTCAATAACCCCTGCTATATTCACCTTACCCCCAAAATGCTGACAAATAATCTAAGACTTTTCACAGTACTCGTCAATCTCTCAGCAGCCATTGATTCCATAGTCAAGAGCTCTCTGTGGATAAAATAGATTCCAGGCTGCTGCTATTAGTGCTTCTTCACAGCCTGAGTTGAACCATGACTTACAGAATCAAAGAGGACAAGATGGCATTTTGAATAGGGCTATATCCTAGCCTGGCTTATGTTGTTTTTAAACTTCTATATGATAAAATGACATTCAATTCCATTTTAAGATATTTATGATTTTTATAAATCATGGGCATTAAGATGGGCATAGTTACTGATAGAACAAAATAAACTAGTAGATAAAAAGAGATTGAAGGTTGGAGATAGGAGGTGATCGAAAGGGAAGGAATACATTCCAAGAGGATATGGGAAGAGAAGAGATCCTAGCACAAGTAGTGGAATTGATGTTGTCAGGAAGAAATATATCTTCCTCCAAGACTGGAGCAAAATAAGTACAATGCAGAAAGATGTTGAGGCTTAGAATCCAGGAGAAGACAGAGCTTACAACAGAAGTCCTCTATTTTCTTGGTAAAATAAGAGGTGAGATCCTTTGCTGAGAGGAATAGGTAGGGATTGTGTAAATGGTTTGAAGAGAGGAGAAATGCTTTGGACTAGACACTGGAGAGCAGGATAAAAACAGAATCAAAAGTTAAGTGAACATATTGCCATGTAACAGGGCTGATATAGTTGCAATTAGATCATACAATTCTATAGTATCTCACAATGTGAGATAATATTTGTAAACCACTTAGCATAGGTCCTGGCACAAATATATAACAAATATACAACATATAAATGTTAAATTGTTATTATTGTTATTACTACTAATGACAACAATGTAGTCACATGACATCCTGTAAGTATTTAATAGACTGTGTATAGAAGTGGAGGGAAAATTTGAATGGTAGGGGTATGCAAAGGTTGAAGTATGGAAATGGATAACAATCATCGTCACCACCACCATCATCATCATCCATTGGACATACTATAAAACTGATCCACAAAATCCTAAAAGCAATGTTTTTTAATAAATGTTGTCATGGCAAATATTCATCATCTCCAACATACATGGAACAAAAAGCTTTCGAAGTATCAGGATCTAGCAGAAGAAATAAAAATCACGTGGAATCAGGATGAGCTACATATTGTCACCATCATCCTATCTGATGAGTCATAATAAGTATGTTTTCAGTGAACCTACAGATTAATTTATAGTACAAAGGGGATCAAATTATAAAAAAAAAACATTGCATCATAATTTGTCTTAGTGCCATTTCTATTTGAACTCCCTAGAGCAGGGAGAGAAAAATGACTTTTCAACAACAACAAAAATAAACATAACAATGACAACAATGATAGCAGCAGAATAGGATGTTAGATTTTAATGGGAAGAGACTTTCAAGGTCAGAGAGTTTGAACTCTGCATTTTGCAGATCAGGATTTGAACACAATAGGCTTGAAATTCTTAAGATACACTAAAGAAAGATAAAGACTGAGGCTTCAAGCTTGAATCTGCAAGCCAAATTGGATCAATTATAAATACCTTGTTCTCCTTCATACAAGACACATCAAGCATAATATCAAGGAAAAAGCTGGGTCTTTGTATAACAAGAGACTTAATGGCATCTTGAAGTCAAAGCGCAACAGGAACACATTTAAAGCAATTAAAACTTAAGCAATATCACTTTTAACATATGTTTTCAGAATTGTAAAAACACAATAACATATGTGGGAATTGTTGTAAGAAAAACCTATACTACTCCCCCACCACAAAAGATAAATATGTACTTGTCAGAAAGAAAAAAAAATAAATCATTGAAAATTTTCAGAGAGCAAAGGTTAAAAACTGAAATACTTTTATAACAAGTAGATATCACTTCATCAATTAATAATCTTAGAATGTATTTTTGTAATGTAAGCAAAAGTGGTTTACCTCTAGTCAAAGCTTAGCAAAACAATATGATCCAGGAGTAGAATTGAAAGGCCCTTCATGGGCAGCATGCACATCAACTCAAACAACAATATGTCAACAAAGAACTATCAAACAAATAGCTTAATTCATTGAATTTATTACACACAGAAAAGGATTTATGGTAACAATTAAGGACCAGACCATTGTTGTAGAAATTATAGATGAAATATTCTTAAGATGTTTTATAGTTATTTTAAACATTCATTTTTTATAAAATTTTGAGTTTAAAATTCTCTCCCTTCATCCTATCTCTCTCCCACCTAATGAGAAGGCAAGCAATATATCAATTTTAAGTCATGCAAAATATATTTTCATATTAGTTGCAAAAAAAGCAGAAAACACAAAGCGAAAAAAGTATGCTTCAATCTGCACTCAGAATTCATCTGATCTTCATCTGGATATAGATATTACTTTTCATCATAAGTCCTTTGGAATTGTCTTGGATCATTGTAATGAGCAAAGCAGGTAAGACTTTCACAGTTGATCATCATTACAATAATGCTGTTAATGTGCACAGTGTTCTCCTGGCTCTGCTCACTTCACTTTGCATCAGTTCATATAAATCTTCCAGATTTTCCTGAAGCTATTCTGCTCATCATTTCTTATGACACAACAGTATTCTATCACAATCATATACCACAATTTGTTCAGTTGTTACTAAATTGATAAGCATCCCTTCAATTTCTAATTCTTTGCCACGAACTATTCTTAATTTAACTAACTGAACTTGTTGATCAATGCAGATATTGTAAGGAAGTAGTGGAAGTTGTGCAACACATCACCTCAACTTGCAAAAGTATAACACTTAACTGAATACTTAGCAAGACACTAGCAAGTGACTGTCGATCAGTGGACAAGTGTTTACTCAGTACCTACTCATCTGCTAGGCACTACCTTCTGGAAATACAAATACATGAAATGAAATCCCACTAAATTGTGAGCTCCCTGAAGGCAGGGCTCATGTTCTGCCTCTTTTTTATCTCCAGTGCTTAGCATAGTAGCTGGCACATAGTAGATGATTAACAAATGTTTACTGATGATAAAACAATCTGTACTCAGAAAACGCTTATGTTATGGGAAAAATGTATGTATACATACTCACATACATGTACATACATACTTATTTGTTTGTTTGTTTGTTTGTTTGGGCAACTAAGTGCCACAGTGGATAGAGCACTGGGCTTGGAATAAAAATGACTTCAGGAGTTCAAATCCAGCCTCAGACACAGGTTGTATGACCTTGGGCAAGTCACTTAACCCTGTTTGCCTTAGTTGCTCATTTGCAAAATGAGCTGGTTAAAAGGACATGGGAGACCACTCTAGTATCTTTGCCAAGAAAAGACTAAATGGGGTAGCAGAGAGTTGGTCATGACTGAAATGACTCAATAATAACAACAATATGTATGTATTCAGAATAAATATAAAAGAATCAATACAAATATATACAAAGTAGTTAAATATCAGGTAGTTTGAGAGGGAGGGAACTGGCAGAAGAAAGCATTCATGTAGAAGGCAGTGATTGAGCAGCATCTTGGAGGAAGTTAAAGATTCTAGGATACAAACCTAAGGAGGAAGAGCCTTCTAAGTATGGAAGAAAGTAGGTTTGACTGGATCTCAGGAAGCAGGAAGGAAAGTAGTATACAATGAGTCTGGAAAGATAGGTCAAGGCAGTTTGTGAAAGGCTTCAAGAGGTAAACAAAGAGTTCATATTCAATTCTAAGAAAAATAGGAATCTACTAGAGTCTATTGAATAGGAAAGTGACAGAGTCAGATCTATACTTAAGAAAATCACTCTAGCAGCAGTGTGGAGATTGACCAAAGCGGGAAGAGACTAAATACAGAAGGAGTGATTAAGAGGTTGCTGTAATAATCTAGGTGAGAGGTGATGAGGACCTGAGCTAAGGTTGTAGCTATTATAGAGGAAATATCCATAAGAGATGTTCTAGCATTAGAAATATCGAGGTTTGGCAACTGACTAGATATGTAGGGTGAGGAAGAATGAGAAGTCAAGAATAACAACCAGGTTACGAATCTCAGAAACTGGAAGAATGGTAGTACCTTTAACTGAAAAAGTGAAGTTTGGAAGGGGTGGGTTAGGTGAGGAAGATGAATTCTGTTTTAGGGATGGTAGTTTTGACATGTCTCTAGGACAGTCAGTTTGAAATGTCAAATAGGTAACTGGTGATGCAGAAATGAAGTTCAGGGGAGACACAAGAAGCTTATAATCTTTCGTAAGTTAATAGATGACAAATCTCTATGATACAAATATTAATCTCATCCTTGTGAATTCAAAAAATAAACTGGACTAGAACTAGACTATTATTGCCAAAAGAATTTTCACCCATAGCCACATGCACATAACACTGATCCATAAAAAATATAAGAACATTTTTACTAGATATGTAAATAATCATAATCCCTCAACTATATAGAATGAAATACTTTCAGACTATAGATATATAGTGGAAGTAATCAAAACCATATGAGAACAGAATGAGGTACATATCATTCCCATAATACAATAAACTATAGAAGTTGTTCTAAAAATCATTTCAATGAGCTTAAAGAGGATGGTCTTACATCTTAATATTTTTATAATGTTACAAAAATTTTCTTTTTTCTTTTTGTCATTGTTAAGTCATTTCAATAGTGTCTGACTCTTTGTGAACCCATTTGACGGTTTTCTTGGCAACGATACTAGAGTGATTTGTCGTTTCCTTTTCCAGTTCATTTAACACATGAAGAAACAGAGGCAAACAGGGTGATGATTTGCCCAGGTTTATGCAGCTGTCTGAGGCCGTATTTGAACTCATGGATACGAACCTTCCTGACTGCAAGCCCAGTGCTCTATACGCTATGCGACCTAGCTACCCCTGCTATTTTGTACATTCGTGCAACAATCCACAGAATATTTAATACAAAAAACACCAGGACTGTAGTCCGAAGATCATCCCTGTATGAACTCCATTGAAAAATATGAGAATAAGATGAATAAAAGTAACGATGATAATGACAATAACCAAAGTTTATATAGTACTCTAAGTTTTGCAAAGAATTTTATACACCGTATCTTTACATCTCTGCAACAAATTTTTAATCTTTACAACAATTCTGTGAAGTAGGTACCATGGTCAGGATCAACAGGCATTTATCATCAGTGTTAGAATGGACAATCAAAAATCTCCATTCAATGGGTTAATCCATTTACTCTCTTGAAGACAGTCTATGGGGCAGCTAGAGATAGCAGTGGATAGGTAGCCAGATCTGGTGTCAGGAAAACTCATCTTCATGGTTCAAATCTGGCCTCAGAGACTTACTAACTGTGTGACC
The DNA here is from genome assembly GCA_028646595.1 of Phalanger gymnotis. Taxonomy (NCBI): domain Eukaryota; kingdom Metazoa; phylum Chordata; class Mammalia; order Diprotodontia; family Phalangeridae; genus Phalanger; species Phalanger gymnotis. Next base: position 187,732,100 of record CM053624.1, on the reverse strand, counting down.
CTGGGCAAGTCACTTAACCTTCTTTGCCTTGGTTTCCTCATCTGTAAAATGAGCTGGAGAAGGAAATGGCAAGTCACACCAGTATCTTTACCAAAAAAAAAAAAACCAACCCCAAATGGGGTCATGAAGAGTCAGACACAACTGAAGCAACTAAACAACAGGATGGTCCACAGATCATTAAACTGAAAAAGAATAGTAGCAGAGCAGAGACTTATTTGTGTTTGAGCTAACACGTGCTGATGGACCTATCATAATGTTCCTATATTCAAAATAATATATTCCACAGGAATCAACCTAGAGTTCTTTTTCTGGCTGAGATGACTGATTGATGACATATACTCTTGAATCTTTTTAAAGACAAAAAACATTATTCATGCTTTATGGTAGAGAATTCTAGGGTCTCAGCTGAGTGCTTGTCCAAGTGCTTGAGCAGATTCAAAGTTCCTTTCTAAGAAAAAGTTTGGCCCATTCCCCAGGCACCCCAGCCTCCCACCTCCATGAGGAAGTGGGCTGGCCTGCCATCTGGGTGAGAATGCTAGTCAAACTCCTCAACTTTTGTGAAAGAATGTCAGTTCTGCCTCCCACATATCTGATATCTAAAGCATATGGATCTTGATTTAATTAAAAACTCATATTATCCTCAGTTCAAAGCAATAATCATTTTAGCCATGATTTGACTATGATCTATCCGCTGCCAAGAGTTCAATTGATGCCCTAGAGGCTCTGGTCCATGGACTTTAATATAGAATAGACCCCTGTTTTGGGGGAGTTTTCCCACTTTCTTTCTAGTTCTTAGCTGGATTCTAGAGAGTTGATGCTGACAAAGAGTGGCCTTTTAGAAAAATGAACAGAGCTGTGGTATTAATGCAGAATTTATAGTGGAATGAAGCAAATCAAAGAAATCACTCAATTGAAAAGTATTTATTAAGCATTTACAATGTGCTGAGCATTGCGCCAAGTACTAGGTATACGATAAAGACAAAAACAATCCCTGCCCTCAAAGAGCTTGCATTCCAGTGGGGAAAACATGAAAATAAATAGATGCGGAAAGCATACATGGAAGGTAATGTTACAGGAGACTGTTCTAACAGCTTGTGGGTCAGTAATTCTAGAAAGGCCTTCTACACAAAATGTCATTTGAGCTAAGCCTTGAAGGAAGGCAGAGAATGTACATTGAATCAAAAGGCCTTGGCTTGAGCACTAACTTGGCATTTAAAAGCTCTGGGTTTTGGATTGCTTTTTTTGCTGTGGTTGTTGTTGTTTGGTTTTATCTTTTTAGGTGTGTCATTTAATCATTCTGAAATTCAAGTTCCTGAAAAATAGAAGTAATATTATTTCCACTGCCTAACTCAGAGGTAGCTAAACCATAACCCTGTCTATAGATGTTAGCCATGATTGTTTTCTGTGGAATATCCCTCACTGGAATTCTGATGATTATTATTTGCATAGTCTTCATCAACAGCTGAAACTCCATCTATAATTTCTAGGACTTGTTCTCTCAATTCAGTGTTCATTATAATAAAAACAACTTCAGCCTTCATTAATAATAATAATAATAATAATAGCATATATAACAAATATATAAGTGTAAATGTTACAACATTGGATTGTAATAGTAATCCTGGGAGGTAGGCACCATGGGTATCTCCATTCTACAAATGAACAAACTGGGAAGGACAGAGATTAGAAGATTCACCCCGAGTTACACACCTGGTAAGAGTCTCAGCCCAGTTGTGAACTGAGGCATGCCTGACCCACCGAGTGCTCTATCCACGGTGTCACCTAAGTGCCTTAAATATTGCTCAGAGTACTTAAGCAAGAATATAGCTTTTTTCTTTTACAGTAACTTAAGCTATATGGCATCCAGGGATGATTGTAGGATAATAGATTCAGATATAGAAAGGTCATCTTAGAGGTCATCTAGTTCAACCTTCTCATTTACAGATGACAAAACTGAGTCTCAAAGGGAGTCAGAGTCATATAGTCACTATGTTTCAGAGACAGGATTTGAACCTGTGTCCAATCCAACATTCTCCTGTCTATACCATATTGCCTCCTAGATAAGAAGAGTCTCTTCTTTGGTAAGCCAAACAACAATGCTAAATTTTATATATGCGTGCATATATGCATATGCATACACATGTAGGCATATATGTGTGTATACATATGCATGTATGTCTTACCATATCAGAATTCTGTGCCATTTAAATGCTCTGGAAAAACACAAAATTTAAATAAAATATATTTCCTGGCCTCAAGGAGGCTTTCCATCTAGAAAGGCTATAAATCATCAACCTAGACAGCTATGTTATGCCATATTATGTGATAAATGCAGTAAGAAGTAATGATAATGCTAGCTACCATTTATATAGCACTTCAAGATTTTCTAAAGACTTTACATGCATTACTTGGTTTGATTCTCCCAACAACTCTGTGAGGTAGGACCTGTTATTATCCTCATTTTACAGATGAAGAACCTGAGGATGAAAGTAGCCAAGAGACTTGCTCATGGTTGCACAGCTAGAAAGTAACTGATGCAGGATTTAAACTGATAACTTTTCTTGCAATAAGCAAGACCAAAGAGGGTCAGTTATTGTCAATTTAGGAAATAAAAGAAGGCTTCCAGGAAGAGGTGGCACTTGAGTTGAGCTTAAAGAATGGGTATCATGCACAATTCAGACATGAACTGATGTTGAATGAAGTGAGCAGAAGCAGGAGAACACATTGTACATAGTAACAGCAACATTATGTGATGACCAACTTTGATAGACTTAGCTCTTCTCAGAAATACAACAATCTAAAACAATTCCAAAAGACTCAAGATAAAAAATGCTATGCACATCCAGAGAAAGAACTATGGAGTCTGAATATAAATTGAAGCATAGTATTTTTTCTTTTTTTGTTTTCTTTTTTCTTTCTTTTGGTTTTTCCCTTTTATTCCAATTCTTTAACGATGTGATTAATGTGGAAATATATTTAATATGATTGTACGTATATAACCTATATCAGATTGCATGCTGTCTTGGTGAGGGGGGAGAGAAGGGAGGAAGGAAAATTTAGGAAATAACAATCTTATAAAAGTGAATACTGAAAACTAAAAATAAGTAACTAACTTTTAAAAAAGAAAATGCTTGTTTTATTCCATAAATTAAAAATAATTTTTTTAAAAAATGGGTATGAAGGCAATGAGTGAAAATAGGGCATTCCAGGCAGAATAACTTTACCAAAGACATGGAAACATGACAGCATAATTCGTATTTGGGGCAGTGACTTGCCTCATTTGGAGCATAAGGTGCTTGAAAGGTAGTAATACTAACTGAGGCAGGAAAGATATAGTGATATTAAATTGTTGAGGGCCTTGGATATCAAACAAAGGAACCTTAACTCTGTAGGCAATTGGGAGACATTGAAGGTTTTTGGGGAGGTGTTCAGTATGACCAAATCAATGAAGTTTATTGCCTCAGAGGTATGAAAGATGGATTAGAGCAGGGAAGAAGTGGAAACAGGAAGATGTGTTGATAGACTATTGCAATAGCCCAAAATGGTTGTAACGAAAGGTGTCCTAGGAGGATGACAATGTGAAAAGAGAGGAAAGGATGGCCAAGTGATTTTGTAAATATAGTATTGACAGGACATGAGAAATATTTGCCATGGATAAGTGAGGAAAAGAGTAAAATCGAAGATAATATCAATGTTGTAAACACGGGAGACTACATGAATGGTGCTACCACAGATAAATATGGTGAAATCAGAAAGAGAAACAGTTTTAGAGGTAAACAAGTTGAGTCTGGGTATTTAGCACATTGATTTAGAGGTGACTGAAAAATCTAGGTAGTTGGAGATGTGGGTTTGTGTTTCAGAAGAGAGATCAGAACTGGAGATACAGATTTGGGGGTTATGACCATAACGGTAATAGTTGAAGTTTTGAGAGTAAATGAGATTGATAAGGGAGAAAGTATAGAGAGAAAAGAAAAAGTCAAGGGCAGATCTTTAGGATTCAACCTTATCAATGAGATCAGGAAGAGGATGAGAGGCCAGAGAAAGAGACAGAAAATTAATGGTTGGAGATTTGGGAGTAGAGCCTGGTGAGTAGGGTTTGTTTGAAGCCCAGGTAATATGTCAGAACCAGTGGGAGAGATATAGTCTATGCAAAACTGACCATGCATCCAAGATGACAAAAGGGAACAAAATGGTGTTTATTTTAAAGTGGAATGGTAGGTTTAATGTAAATGGAGTGGGAAAAATAAAGGAATAGAAGGTTGAGGTTGAAAAATGGAAGAGAAAAATTTTAGCTCTTGGTATTGGATCTGTTTAAAAAGAAGCTAATAGATAAGGCTCACGCCACATTAGTAGGTGGCTGAAGTGGGATGAAGAAGGAGTTTTTGGCATGGAAGAAATTACAGAATTATATTGTCATGTTGTCAGAGGAATTTTCAACCGGTAAATTAAAGACACCAAGAATAATGGCAAAAGAGGGAATAAATGGGAAGAATGCGATTTAATAGCACTGAAAATTGAATGCAGTAAGCATTTTATTAAGTGCCTATTGCAAGGCACTATCAGTTACTCAGGGTACAAATTTTCAAAAATAAAAACATTCTATATCCCTGTTCATTTAACTCAGGCAATTTACATTTTACTTTCTTTTCTTATTTATTTTAATTATGTTAAGCATATAAGTAAATGAAAGATTATTTGAGTTCAGAGAGAGCCCTTGATCTGTGCAATGAGAAATCAAAATCCCATCATCATAAAGCACAGTACCTGCCTCCTGTGAAAGAGGTGTATTTAAATTCAGAATGAGACATACAGCTTTGGACAGGACCAAGGCCAGGACTTGTTTACCTTGATTGTGTATATTTGTTATGAGGATTTTGGTTTTAATTCTTCAATGGGAAAAGGATAGACAGAGGAAGGGATAAAATACTTGTTAATTTGAAAGTGCCGTTGAAGGATAATGATGAGGAATAATACCTTTGACCTTGTGATTTAAAAGGCAGGGTGAGGTAGAAGAGATATTTCCCCAGTAGAGAGCATTATGTGGGCTCTGTTGTTTTCAAGAGAAACCTAGGTTTCTGTTCAAGTGAAGAGGTGAAAATAATGCTAGCTGAAAAGTTAAAGTATGAATGAAAGGCACTTATTAAGCACACTCTGAAGATAAGAACACTCTCTGCTCTCAAGGAGTTTTCTAAGAGGAGACAACACATATAGGAGGATGGTGATAAGAGAGTGACTATACAGACTGATAGAAAGAGAAGGGGAAGAGCATGTGAAAGAAAGAAAGAAAGGAAGGAAGAAAGAGAAAAAAAGAAGGGAAGAAAGGGAGGGAGGAAGGAAGGAAAGAAGGAAGGAAGGAAAGATGGAAGGAAGGAAAGATGGAAGGAAGGAAGGAAGGAAAGAAGAGAAGGCACAAAGGCAGGAAGGAAGGAAGAAAGAAAAGAAGGAAGGAAGTAGAAGAGAGGAGAGGAGAAGGGGGAAGGACAGAGAGAAAAACGAAGAAAAAAGAGAAATAAATAAAAAAGAGAGAATGAAAGATTTCAGACTCTTCAAGACTGACTCTAAGGAAGACAAAGAGTAAAAACTTTGGGAAGAGGCAGACATGTAGAAACACAGCACATCAGTATGTCTCTGATTTTCAGTTTACCTCCCCAGACACTTTGGGGAATTATCCTTTCAGTGACATTAGGACCTCCCTTGGGTATGCTGAGATATTTATCTCCCAGGGAGAGAGTCATTCATCCTTGTGTATATTCTAGTATATTCTAAGCTGTAAAACTTCTCTGATTTCCATTTGTTATCTCCTTGGATAAATAGGTTTGCTTGCTAATCACTGTGGTGATATTTTGTGTAATATTTTATGGGAAGGAGACTAGCTGATGAGTACAAGCTAAAGGTTTAAGAGATAGAAACTAGGAAAGCAGTTTAAATCTCAAAATTGGTCCCCAGACCAGCAAATATTTATGAGAGAAGATGGATATAATTCTAGTCTTATGTCTCTTCTCAACTGAGTGGCCAGGCTGTCCTCCAAGCACGAATTAAAGTCTCCCTTGGAAAGGGTGGTCAAGATTGCTCCCATGAGCCACATCCAGACAACCCACATACATATACATGAGAGGCATTGGACAGGAGAGTTATATTAGTAACATATAGTTTATGTTACCTTATAGTAAATAAGTACCCTAGCTTCTAGCTAGGTTAGATGCTGGATAAATTCTTGTTGCTTTTTGATTGATTAGGTCTTCACAATCCTCAGTGAAAATTCTTTCAGGTTCCTTCCATAGAATTCATCACCTCCTCCAGGCAGTATACAAATTCCAGCATGTAAAGATCTAGCAACAGTTCTAAATTCATACACAAAGGATAAGAGTTCATATTCATCAGATGAGTCCCAGGAAATACCCTTGGTTATGCAGTCATTAATCAAGGTTAATTTGCAAACTCAGCACCAATCACAACTCTACATTACAAATACTATTGGTGGTTGTTGTAGTTATTACAAGACTTGTGATTTCTTCCTTTGAAAATTGCCTGTTCATACCCTTTGACCATTTATCAATTGAGGAGTGATTCATATTCTTATAGATTTAATAAAGTTCTTTTTATATTTTAGATATGAGACCTTTATCTGGTAAACTGTCTATTTTTTCCCAATTTCCTGCTTTCCTTCTCATCTTGGCTGTATTTGTTTTATTTGTACAAAAACTTTTTTTAATTTAATGCAATTGAAATTACCCATTTTACACCTAACTTTCCTCTCTATCTCTTGATTATTCATAAGTTGTTCACCTATCCATAAATCTGATGAAATCACTCCCTCTCCCAGTGCAGATCAGACCTTCTCTGAAACTTACATTCATAGAGAGAGCCTCTATACTTCAGAAATGGAGAAGTTAAGTGATTTGCCTATAGTCATATAGTTATTAAATATGCCTGAAGTGCAATTCAAACCCTGGTCTTCTTGATTCTACCTCTAGCTCTCCATTCACTGCATGTGTGGTTTCAAACTCAAATAGACCAAACTAAAAATAGACCATTAAACAATCATAGGAATCCCAGCTCCATTCCATATTGACTTAGAAAGCCATATATCAACATTATCTATGTTCTGTTGAATCTTGATTTTGTAAAATATTTCCCAGTTACATTTTAATCTGTTCTGGCCTCACTCGAGAGTGTCATCAGGTCCCCAGGCTTCATATGCAATGCCTCTGCACAATGCCACACTATGTCTCTCATAAAGGGACAAATAATGGTTTTAAATAATAAAAACAACAACGGTTAGCTTTCTGTTCTTACTCAGTGTGGAGATCCATCAGACTTTTGGGTAGTGTCGCATAACACATCTTATCTGCTGGCTCAGCAAACAGTGTTGAGAGCATTGATTATATCCACAGTAAGGTTCTAGATTTGCCAAGTTATCTTGAAGAAAGATCTCGCTGTCAGTAAGCAGCTGACAGAGGTGTCCATCTTTGATTTTTATCTGCTAGATTACTATTCCTAGGTAGTTTTTTTAATGAGGACCCTTTCTGTATCTCATTTGTATACTGTGTACATAGATTTAGTAAATCCTATAGCACTGAATATAAGAAATTGTAAGTAATTATATTACAGCCTGATTTACTCCAATGCATCATTTGCCCTACTAATGGACAAAAATAATTTGTGTTCTGTTTGCTTTCAGTTTTTCGAAATTTCCTGAGAAGTTTATAAAATGGTGCTTGAGAGAACAAAAAGACGATATAAAGTTTTATGAGCTGTTGCATCAGTCTGCTAGCTTCTTTCTCTTTCAAGGCCCATCTTCAAGCTGAATTTGGGCTGAGGGATTTCTTTTTCTCCATATGATTCAATTGTATAATCGATTTCTTCGTGCCACTAAATTCAAGCATGTGCCTGCTATAGATGAAATAACACAAGAATACTGTACTTATTTACAAAAATATTATTAATCATGGAATCATTTACATACCATGATTTCTCTTTTTAAGACAAATTATTTGAATAGCAGATATCTTCCTTTGTGTTATTGAGTGCTGGGCTGAAATGGAAACCAATCCAGTTCATCTCACACAGGTGTAGCCCTGCCTTGCAGTCAGAATAATTCCCAGAATTCCCAGGACAGGGTGCCTTAGAGAGAAATTCTAGAATGCTTTTCTAGTTCAGGGGCCAATGAGGGGATTGCTTTGTCATTTCAAAGTGCCGTGCCTCTAAACATTGTGTCTCACACATGTGGCTAGCCAGAAAAAAAGAAGGAAGAGAGTCTCTGTGCATGCTTTGTGTGATTCCCTGTACATTTATATCCCTAATATCTAACTCAGTGCCTGGAATAGCAGGTCCTTATTAAATGCTTATTGAATGAATGAATGAATAATGTACTGCTCCCGAGTGATAGGTGTACATAGACTGGGTAGGACTGATGAGAAATAGGATTCCCTTGGTGTGCCATGGGACCTCAACATACATCAAGTCTAATACAAGCAACAGAAACAACTGCAAGCCCATGGCAACTCAGTGCCTTCAGGCTAAAGCTGTACCAACTACCACAATAAGTGGACTTTTCTTGAGCCTAATTTTCTTTTTGATTTTATTTTTGGCACATTAGGTTCAAAAATGAAATGAGGGTTCAGAGGTTTGCATAAATAAACTTCTATTTTGGCATATGCACTATGGAAAATTATCTAAAATAATAATCACTCTGAAGTCACTGACCATACCAGGAACCACAGCCAGAAAGGAGTTCCTTCCCCAGGGCCCAGCTGTCCAGATAGGTGACAGTTTTTCCTAGACCACTATTTCAGGAGGACATTAGCTGTATTTTACTTCATTCATTCATCTCCATTCACCTATTTCACAGCCTTTTCCTCTCTTCCCTCTAGTTCTGGAACCATGAACTAAGAACAAGTAGACTCTGCATTTTTCCTGTATTGGGTCTATTACTCTAATCTCCTAAAGTCCCCACTCTCACCATCATTGGAATTTTCCAGACCAAAGTGCCCCCTACATAGACATTATTGCCCTGTGTGTGCTCTTTCCCCCATTTAGTATATAAGCTTTTCAACAACAGGGACTGACTGCTTTTGTATTTGAACTGACTTGCCTTTGCACTGTGCTAGGTCATATATGTCTGGCCTGGGTTAAAGTTTGGAAATGAAACAAAATGTTATGCTTATAGGTCATTCAATAGTTAACAAAAGATTTGTATAGCCATATAATAGAACGATATTCAACAAAGATAGGCACTGGGAAGCCCTTGAATTGACTTAGCTGACCAAATTTTTCATTTCTACCCATCAGCCAAGCATCCAAAAGCCCAGCCCTCTTGACTCTTTTGTACTGAGATGTTGAGGAAATATTGTCAACATCCTGAAAGCCAAGCCAACCAAGTCTTAATACTTTTTAAGAGTATCTAGCCTAACTTGAATTGAAAGCTGGAGTTGGGATATCACTCCTACCACAACAAAGTAGTACTTATAATGGATATTTTGCATTCATTCTCCCATTTATGTAGTCATTCATTCATTCATAAGATCTGAAAAAGGATATTTCCCTTTCTCACTCTTGAATCTCACATTCATGAAACCAATGGACACAATTATAGTCAAGGAAATCATGGTATAATTAGCAGATTTAACTAATGTAAAAACTCAGATGAGCACTTTTTTTTTAAATTTCAGGCAGTAGTACCCTAGCCAAGGTAGTACTGGGTCCCTTATATCATCCTTCCCCATGTTAACAATTAAATAGGAAATAGACAGTTTCCACTGAGTAGCCAAAGAGTAGTTCAAGAGGTTCCCAAGTCTCTCCACAAAACCCCTGTTGTTGCTGTCCTATTAGGTTTCAGAAGTCTCTGTCCAGTCCCTCATCCAGTTTCTCTTCTAGCCTACCCCCAAGCATAAGAGAGAAGGAAGAACCTGCAGACAAGAGTACCTGCATTCTCTTGCTTTTAATCTTTTGCCTCTTTTTGGACTATGGAGGGCAATTTACAAAGAAATTAATGAATGGGTACTTTGACACTAGAGAAACTTTATAGTTGAATTGACACCGTGAATAATGATTGTTAAATAAACATGGAATTTGAATGGAAGCTAATTAAAGCACCTTAATCATAGGAGACAGAAAATTTGCAAAGACTTTATATGGAAAGACAGAGTAGATAAGATGTCTTTCTCTCTCAGTTTCCACTTGTAGTAATGATCCCTCTCTGAAACTAGCTCAAATGTTGGAGGAGATGTTGAAAAATAAGAACATTAATGCACTGTTGGTAGAGTTGAGAACTGATCCAAGCATTCTAGAGGGTAATTTGGAACTATCCCAAAGGGCTATAAAACTGTGCATACTCTTTGACACAGAAATACCACTATTAGATCTCTAAACCAAAGAGATAAGACAAAAAAGGAAAAGGACCTACATGTACAAAAATGCTTATAGAAGCTCATTTTCGTGATGTCAAAGAATTGGAAATTGAGGGGATGCCCATCAGTTGGGGAATGGCTGAACAAGTTGTAGTATATGATTGTAATGGAATACTGTTGTGTTATAAGAAATGACAAACAGGATGCTGTTAGAAAACCCTGGGAAGATTTACATGAACTGATGCAAAGTGAAATGAACAGAAACAGGAAAACATTATACACAGTAACAAGTTAGCAACAGCAATATTGTATGATGGTCAACTGTGAATGATTTAGCTATTCTCAGCAAAACAACAATCTAAAATAATTCCAAAAGGCTTATGTTAAAAAATGTTGTCCATCTCCAGAGAACGAACTGATGGAGTACAAATGCAGACTGAAGCACACTTTTTAAAAATTTTCTTTATTATTCTTGGGTTGTTTTTCTTTTGGTCTGTGTTTTCTTTTGCAACATGGCTAATATTTCTGTTTTTCATGACTGAACCTGTATAATCTATATCAAATCACTTGCCTTCTAGAGGAAGGGGGGAAAGAAGAAGGGAGGGAGAGATTTTGGAACTCGACATTTTAAAAAACGGTTAAAATTTTGTTTGCATGCAATTGAAAAAAAACTAAATTAAATTTTAAAATAATTAACTATATTTCTGAAAGCCTCCATCCCTAACAAATCAGTAACACCTAAAGATTTCCCTACAGGCAGCCATTTGTAAGGGTCTTTGCCAGGGCTTCCCACTGCCACTATAATGCAAGCTTTTCTTCATACAATAAAAGTTCTTTTTTGTTGCCGTGATATGGTTCTCACTGTCTTTGCACTCTGAGGATTCAAACATAGTCCATTCCCAAGCTACATCAGTTGTATTGTGAAATTTGATTTGATTCTTCCTCTGTGTCTTAGAATCAATTTTCAACAAACCATTCCACTTTGGTGCTGCCATAAGAGAGCTGTTCTTGGTGGAATAGAATGAGAACTGAATTTGGTGTCAGGTGACTTAAGTTTAGTCATGAGATCCTAGACTTATTAGCTATGTAACTAGAAAAATCGCCCATTTAAACCTCAATTATGTCATCCATAAAATCAGGGGCAGCTAGATGGCACAGTGAGTAGAGTGCCAGACCTGGAGTCAGGAACACCTGAATTCAAATTTAGTTTCAAACACTTGCTGTATGACCCTGGGCAAGTCACTTAACCCTGTTTGCCTCAGTTTCCTCATCTGTAAAATGAGCTAGAGAAGGAAATGGCAAACCACTCCAGCATCTTTGCCAAGAAGACCCCAAATGGGGTCATGAAGAGCTGGACATGACTGACAAGACTAAACAACAACAACAACAATGTATAGTGCTACCTCATAAGATTATTGGAAGAGGCAAGTGCATTATAAACTGTAAAGGACTAGGTAAATGTGAGTTCTTATCATCGCCTATTGAATATTCAAAGGCATGTTTTTAAGTTAGAGAGCCAGGAGCTGTAAATTCTAGGTTACTCGTAACCCTTATTAACTCACTGAGTTAGTCACCCAAGCCATTTGGCTTCTTCTTGCCATCCAGTCTCATAGATTTCTGTGAGAAAATCATCAGGTTATAGGTAAATAAATAATAAGTATGGTAGAAATATTTTTTAAAAAAATTGGTCACCTTATGCATATATGGTCTCATTAAATATATAGGGAGATTATTGCTCATAATTTGGTTATTCATTTCCAACCCACAAAATAAGACCAAAATGGAGAATTTTCCAAAAATAAAAAATAAGCTCTGAAAAAAACATGGATCTTTTCATAAGGAGTATGAGGAAATCTATAAGGGAATAAATATAAGCCAAGAATAGAAAGTTGTTCCAGAAATAATAATTTTCTCTAGAAAATGGCCTGCTTCCTGCTTCTGAGATTAAAAACTATAACTCTATAATCTGGGGTTCCACAATAGTTACATATTAATGAAACTGTCATTCTCTCTGAGACTCAATTTTCCTGTCTGTAATACTGATAATATTAACAAACCTGCTAGAAGAGAGGGAAACTTTGAGGGAGATGATCCCAACATCCTTTACCATGCTTATTATAACTACTTGAACCCCAAATAAGTCAAAACCAATAATCTAAATGTCTTTAAAGTAGTGTATATTTAAAGTGCATAAAAGCTGAGCATGACATAATAAAAAATACGATTTTGCTTAAGAGTGAGGTATTTAATGGGAACTGCCAGGTACACAGACAATAGAGAAAATCATTAACTCAAATAAAGAACATACAAATCAAGTGTATATTGAAAATTAAGAAGTACATGAAAAAAATCACACGAGAGAAGGTTTTAGCTCCGTACAAAAACACCAATCCATCAAAAAATGATTCCTATGTAGCAAGATTTGCATTTGTAACAATAATCCTAAAAGTAAGACAAATGACTCTTCCTAATAGAGAGCAGTAGACAAAAAAATAGATATTGGTTCTAGTGCCAGTAGGACTTTCCCTGTCACAGGGCATGAGGGGCAATAATGTTAATTCAATCTTGAAAGATAATTTGGAGCAGGACAGTAAAAGGCTAGAAATGCCTTGCTGAGAAGTTTGCATTTGATCAAAGAAGCATGAAGGAATAAACAGTGACATGGTCAGACTTTTTCCAAGATTTCTTGGAAGATATGGAATGATTTTGACAGAGGAATGGGAGATACCTAGTTATATACAATCCCGTAAATTGGCATTTGGTCTACTAAATCAAATAAGTTTTAATAACCAATGATTAGTAAACACAATGAACCAACAAACAACTTGCAATTCATAGTCTGTTAGAAAAGATATAGTCCTGCATCCTGTCTGTGGAAAAAAAAAATGGGAATCCTTGTGTTCCTCATTGTTTTTCTGAAGAGGGGAGAGCTTGGGCAGAGAGCTAGGTCCGAGAAAGGCCAATGAATTGCTCCTCTTGGCTGACCAGAAGGGGGAAAAGAGAGAACAACTTCAAAAGGTGTGAGGATGCTTATATTTAGCCCTGCCTATTACTCCCAGTCAAAAAATGTGAGTGGTTCTCACATATATAACTCTTCTTGGAATCTGACCCTTCCCCTCGGAACAACTCTGCTCAGGGCTCCTTTTCCCAAGAAGAAATCCATTTTGAATAAAAATAGTTTTCTTAATTTCTAAACAGAAAGTTGTGATAATAGATATGGGTTAAAAATAAAATTAGGGTTAGAGTTAAGGTTCTTATAGAATTCTAGTTCTCTTTTCTATGAGGAAGCTACACCCATAATCTATGATGCTAGAAAACAGATAATGATAGATCTACCACTCCTCATGGAAGAGAGGCAAGGAACTATAACAGGATATTGCATTCATTGCCAGATATGTTTAACTCTTTGTTCTTTGTCATGAGGAGGGGTTACAGACATGGGGAAGATAGGATTCTTTTCTCTCTCTTGAAAATGATTATGATGTAAAGACAAAAATGAATCTATAAAACTTTTTTTAAAAAAGGAAAATACATTCTTACTGGAGATGACACAATTTTAAAAATATCTCGAAACTGATTTTCAAGTTATCTTAGAGAAAAGAAAATACCAAATGACTAAAAAAAAGTTGGAGACATTAAAAAACCCATGACATCAATAACTATCCACCCATATGCATTCTTTCTCTTCTCCATAAAATCTATATAAAAATGTTCTTAAAATGATTCAAAGATACCTGTCATGAAAATTTGAGAAGGGAACTGGTAGGCTTTTGCTAACAATTTTCTACAATAGCCCACATCTTCACAATCACAAAATTGACTGAAAGGCACAGAGAATACAAGATCTAACTGTGCTTATTTTTGCTGATTTTGCTGATAAAAACAAAATTATTTAACCTCTTAGAGCAAAACATTGCCTAACATTCAAAAATGTTTCTTTTCATCTTTTTGAATCAGACAAGATCCCTTGAAAGATACAATTAAACAGATAACTTTATTCAAGGAAGCTATCCATATCAAAGTCATAAAAGAGTTGTGTGCTTGCCAAAGGTGTTTGCCTCTGTCAAGATGATGCCCTGCGCAGAATATATATTAGCTGGGATTGCCTACAGATGCTGAGGTGTAATATCCTATAGATAACTCCTCTTTGCAGATATTACTGATTAGAATCAGAATGTTATAATATCTCCTCAGTTAAATAATGGCCTCTCAAGATGATTCAGTGAACAATCTATATATAAAAAAGAAATAAATGAAAAATGTCTTTTGATAAGGTTTATGACGTATAGCTTGAGAGACAGAGAATTAACTTAATTCACCAATGCAGTTCCTCATAAGTAAAGCATTGCAGGCCCACCATGAAACTCTGCATTGCCTTTTGGATGCATCTCAACTTGAATTCTTTAGAGATTATAGTGTTTCAAGACCTTCAGGCATACAATAAGTAGCACTGAGATAATGTTATTTAAAATTTGGGACATTGCTTTGGAGATAAATGTTGAGGTCGCTAAAAGCATTATGAAACAATAATGATAATATTATAAATGGAAACCACACAAAGATTTAGTTGAATATAACAAATCTTTATTAATCACCTACCTGGGCCAGACATCTGCTAGGCACTGAAGAGACACAGACAAAAAACAAAGCAGTCCTCATACTCAAGAAGGTTATATTCTACTGGGAGAAAACAACATATGCACAAATGATCCAGGACAGATATAAACAATATAGATGCAAATGCATCAGAGGATGAGGTACCAACCACCATGTGAAATCCAGAAAGGCTTGATGTAGAAGAAAGCATTTGATCTGAGCTTCAGAGTATGGTATGAATTCAAAGAAGACAAGATAATGAAAGAAAATATTCCAGGAATTGGAGACAAGATGGGCAAAGGTACAGAGATGAGAGATGGAGTGTGGTGGATAGGAAATAACAAGTAGATGCTTGGGGGATAAAAAAGGAGTACATGAATGACAATAATCCGAAAACACCCTAGAAAGCTAATTTGGAGTAAAACTGTGAAGGACTATAAATGCCATGCTGAAAAGTTTGTATTCGATCAGTGAGGTGATAAGGAATAACTCAAATATCTTGAGCAAAAGATTGACACAGTCACATATCTTCCAAGATTTCTTGGAAGATACAAAATCATACTGACAGAGGGGTATGTAGGGCCAGCTAGGTGGTAGAGTGGATAGAGTTCCAGTTCTGAAGTCAGGAAGACTTGAGTTCAAATGTTGCCTCACACACCTGCTAGCTTTGTGATCCTGTGAAAGTCACGTAACTTCTGTTTGTTTCTGTTACTTCATTTATAAAATGAAGATAAAACTGGCGTCTTTCTCCCAGGTTTATTGTAAAGATCAAATGAGATAGTGGTCATAGTGCACTTAGCAGAGTGTCTGGCACATAGCAAGCATTATATAAAGGTTAGTTATTATTTATTTATTAAGTTCTTTGGTTTTTTTTTCATTATAGGGATGGGAGACACCTGGTTATATAAGAATCGATAAAGAGGCATTTTGGTCTACTAAATCAACTACATTTTGATAACCAGTGAAAAGTAAGTACACTGGGATTTTATATTCTCCATAACTTTCAATTAATTGTCAGTTGGCAAAGATGTACTCATTTTGTTAAAGATCATTACTAAAAAGCCTGGTTGTGCATTGCTAAAAACCCTTACCTAACTCACTTAATCTATTTGTAGTTCATGGCCCTCATAAAGATTTTGTAGAGGAAGTAGAGTAGAAATCCAGGGCAGTGGTTATTGTTGTTTTGGTTACTTTTGGAAGAATATTCATAAGATCTGAGATTTTTTCCCAGTCCTCAGTGCCTTCATAATTGAGTCACCTCCAGCATGATGCAATCCAACTGTTGTCTCATTTTCTCTTTTATGCCATTTCAGCCCCTTCAGTAATCACATCTAGGATTCTGAAGTTGGAGTTCCAATGCAATAGCTCCGCTGTCCTTTAAGGGAAAAACAATGTGTTATAGAAGATTCTGGAAATATTGTTCATTTCCATATAATGACAAAAGCAGCACTAGTCAATGACCCTCTTAGAGTAAACATCATTTATAAACATTTTACAAAATAAAACAGAGAAATGGGCATCACTCACCAGATATATTTGCTGCTGTGATGGCAGAGATTCAGCTTAGAATCCAAGCTGAAAAGCGATACTCAAATACTTTAAAAATTACCCTCATTGGACTACAGATTTGTCATGTATACATTTTGTCAAGGCTAGCTGCTCTTCTCAGCCTCATCTTCTTAAGTGTCTGTAACAATGTTACTAGCAGCTGCTGTGGAGGTGTAAGAGCAACAATACCAGCACCGAATCTAGAGGGAGCAGAGCCAAGATGGTGGCTGGAAAGGAGGGACTTAAGAAAGCTTAAGCAAGCTGTCTCCCAGGTCCCTATAAATACCTGTAAAAAATGGCTCTGAACAAATTCTAGAGCTGCAGAACCCGTGAAATAGCAGAGGGAAGCAGGGCTCCAGCCCAGTACAGCCTGGATGGTCACTGGCAAGGGTCCATCCCACGGAGCTGGGAGCGGAGCAGAACACAGCCCAGCGTCGGCCATGCCAGGACCAACCAGACTGGGAGTCAGGCAGAACAGGTGGTATAAATAAATAAATAGGTAAATAAACAAACAAACAAATAAAAGTACCTTAAAGAACTTTGCAGCCATTAATTACACAATCCTCTAAAAAACAACAACAACAAAAACAAAAAATGGGCAGCTAGGTGGTACAGTGAGTAGAGCACCAGCCCTGGAGTCAGGAGGACCTGAGTTCAAATTCAGCCTCAGACACTTGACACACGTACTAGCTGTGTGACCTTGGGCAAGTCACTTAACCCCCAATTTCCCCACCAAAAATAAAAAATAAAAACAAACAGTCTCGTCTGCCGAAATCACAGGAATGCTCTTCCAATGAGTGAGCCCCCCAAACCAAAATACTAAGCTCACAGTATATATACACTTCTTTAGGGTCAGAGGGTGTCACAACCATGTGACTCAAACTCATGTGACTTAGGCTTTCTTGTGACTTAAGCAGGTTATCAAAGACTCTTGATTCAATCAAAGACTCTTTATTGAATCAAAGGCAAGACTCAAAGGCACTTGATTGCCTTAGGGCTGAGAAGTATTCCAAAAGGAAATAACAGCAAAAAAGTCCCACCCTGCCTGCCATTACAGTGTTTTTATGATTTATTCACATAGTACTGAAGTAATATTACATATATAGAAGTTCATAATCATTAATGACTAGAATAAAGTACTATAGAAATACCAATTCTTCTGATCCATTTCATGTTCATTTGTTTCATGTCTATTTTTTTCAGTTTTGTCTACAAATATGCTCAAGAGACTTTGGGTTAGATGGGACTTAGGCCAATATCTATGCCGGCTTGTTTGCCCCTAAACAGTGTTTTACCGTTTTTGCACTAATGTTACTTGAAATCTTCCATCATCTGGTTCCACTATGTTTTGCAAGTGAACTTATGATGAATGAAATGGGAAAGCCTTTAGTAAGCAAGAATGTGCTAAGTATTATGTGAATTAAAAAAACAAGATAGCTTATGTTCTCAAATAGCTCACATTCTAATTGGGTGAAACAATACATAAGAGGCCTCAGCTGAAGGAAAGGTGGAAAGATGCTGATTAGGTAGGAATGACAAAGAAGATGGTAGAGCTCTGTAATCTACCATCTTCCTGAAATTATTGTAATTGATGAAATGCTTCTCAGTCAAGTGGTGTAAATTTGGGGAGCAACTTTTGGGATGGGGCTATTGGGCCTGAGGGTTAGAATGTAACAGGGCTGGGGTTTACCTCCACTGAAGATATAGGTGTCCAGACTCTGAAGCAAACTGGTCAGCTACTGGGCTTGGAGAGGTTAAGGTTCCCAGAAAATTTCCCATAGCACCTGCACCTGATCATCTAAATAGGTGGCATCTTTAACTGCTATGTCATTTTGTTAGGCATTTTTTTTTCCTGATAAATGCAGTTTCTGAGTTCTTTTGGCCTCTTTGTTGTAGCTACTGTTTTGCATTTTTAAGTACCTCTAAAAAGTACAGTCCAACACTCATTAATTAAGTGCCTACTATGTATACAAGACACCATCCCAGGTGTTAGGAAAACAAAAATAAGAACAAAATAGTTCCTGTTTTCAAAGAACTTGCAACATGGTCACTAGCAAGTAAATGCAATACACAGACATATACACATAGATGTAGTAGATGACATTGCATCTCCAGCTGCTGTGCCTTTGCATATGGTCCTCTATGTCTGGAAAGTGTGCATGTCTGTATATATATATGTATGTATACATGCATGTATGTATGTATGTATATGTGTATATGTATACATATATACATATAAAGGAAATAGAATAGGTTCAGAAGTAGAGACAAAGCATACATATACAAAGTAATTTAAAACAATATCAAAAAAGAGAGTGCTAATAACTGCTATATCTCAGTTATACTTTGAGGTATGTTAGGATGTCGTTGAACTAGATGACCAGGTATAGTGCTTTCCTGACATAGGACACCACATACAAAAGGACAGAAATTGGAGATGGAATATCATATACCAGGAATAGATGAAAGACCAGTATGAGCGGAATAAAGAGCTCATGAAAGAGAATAGGAAGAGTTAAATCTTTTGATCTTTTTATTTCCAAATTTTCAGGAACTACAGCTTATTTTAACAGATTGATTTGAAGCTGCTGTTATTATGCACAATGTATTTTCATATTTAACTTTCTTCTAATGTGGTATTGGTTTTGACTTTTTTGTTAAATTAGTATATGATCTGGCTGCATGTAAGCAACCAATAATGAAGGGACTCTCCTGTTAGTAGCTAGTCATTTCTGTCTCTTAAGTCAATTTCATTATGTGTGTATGTGATATTATTCAATGTTTGCCATATCCAGGGCTTTCTGACTCACTTTTTGAAGAAAATATTCATGATGTAAAAGTCTGAAGTTTCTGAATAGTCTACGGGCTCTTGAATTTTTTCATTTCTTGGTTGTAAACCATGCTTTCCCCCAATAATTTTTTTGTTCACTGTTGTTCAGCATCAAAATCATTAGGTATATAATGACTTTATTTAGAAGATCATCTCAAAAAATGTATAGAATTTCTCTTCATCCTTCTCAGCAGATGTCAGAGTCTAAGTACCCATGATTGTCTATTCACTAACATTCATCATAAGCATTGAAAAGTGAGATGACTCAGTTTCCCACAAAATAGAGTTTCTTATTATCTTTGGCCACACAATAAAGTCAACTCTGCCAACTTGTTTGCCTTTCCGAAGAGAAATTAGGAAGGAAAGAAATAAGTAGTTTTATGCCAAAGCTTAAAATTATGCTGAGATTTTCAGGATACCCCATATATAAATGTGTGTATATATGTGTGTTATGCATATCTGTTGTTTAAAACATATTATTTTATCAGTGTAAGAAGGGAGGAAACTCCATAGTATGCATGTGTTTATGCATACATACTCTACATATATATAGCTTGCTACCACTACATTCTGTAATCCTTGAAGTCAGTCAAGAAGCATTTCTTCACAATTTACTATATATCAGGGATACCATATATTAGGGATACAAAGAAAGACAAAAACATGGTCACTACCTTCAAGAAGCACATACTCTAATAGGGGAGATAACATGTAAAATATACATACAAGATATATAAGATATAAATGAAAAATAATCTCAGAGGGAAGAAACTAGCTGGGGAGGAAGAATGAAGGGAGACCTGCATCCCAGCTTCCAGAAAAAAAATAAGTAAAAAGACTCCTTGAGCATCACAGTAATAACTAATCAAAGCACAGGTATTTAACTAACCCCAATACCTCAATCCAGGTTGCTCAAAGTTGATGTGCCTAATTATACAATACCAGGGTCAAAGAAAGACAGTCCTAATTTCCAGAGTTTTCACCTTTAAATACATGCACACAAAATTTTCCACTTAGTCTTATTTTTTGGGTTGCAACTAAATAACTGAAATTGTAAGTATTAATCGCTCTATATCTTTAATAAGTGCATGAGGTGACTTTTTATTTCTATAGCAGTTCTTATTTATTAACAAAAAAAAACTTGATGATTTGCTCACAGAAATCCATGATATAAATAAAACTACAGCTACCCAATCTTCAAAGCAGGGTGCTACCTAGAAACCACACAAAGCTGAAGAGTAGTGCAACACTACTGATGCCTTTATTGATGGAGACTCACATTCATGAGAGATCCCTAAGAGTTTCATTATATTTCCTGAGCCTTGGGGTGTGAAAGGTTCTGGAGAGATTGTATGTCCAGGGAATCAGAAACTGAGAACTGAAGCTTATTCCATGTTTAGGGTGTCTCCTGGTTTGCCTTTACCTGAGCCATACTGGGATTATGCTAAGAAACTGGGGTTGGGTATGAATTCAGTCTAGCCTCCAGGGAACCAATAATCAGGTTTTACTGTCCTACTTGCTCCACTTAAAAAAAATTGTCTGGCAGCCATATGTCATCCGCTGACCACTTTACTGCATAGGCATTATTTTTGTGGAACTGAAAAAAAATGGTTTCAGCATCTTGGATAATCATAGGATGTTAGAATTACAAAGTATGGTGGTCCATTTTTTTACTTGGAAAGTTAGGCTCTGACAGTGCTAATGGATGCCTCCCTTCTTGATGACAAAGGAAAAGAATATGGGAGAATTCCCAGTACAAGTGTAGGTCAGCAGCATGGTACAGCAAATTAATATCAGAAACTGAGCAGACAGATTGATGAGCTAGAAATGACCATAACTGGAAGCCAGTGTCAGAGGGTCAAAACCAAGAAATCCATAGCCAGGTGTAAAATTCGGGTTATTTGGAAGCAAAGTCCAGGTTTAATGCAACAAATGGTTTTGCTAAATCTGGAGCTTGAAGGTGGTGAACAGACTTGTCTCTTCCCACTTACTTGAAGAAAGCCCTGAGTGTATGCAAGTCTGCAATTTCCTTCACTAGGAGTTTGTTTTGATCTTTAGGCAACAGTGAAAATGAATATGGTTCCAATATGTATAAGTCTAGGTCAATGTATGTGTGCATGGTAGGACAGGAATTAATAGAATACAAGAGCAATGTACATGGAGGAGTGGAGGAGTAGCATGTGGGCCGATAGGCTTACTAAAGGAACGATGGAGAAGGGCACTATCACTTGACATGAGTGAATGAACGAATGAGTAAATGAATGAAAAATCACTTGCTAAGCTTGCATGTACTATGTGCCTAGGACTGTGCTAAATGTTAGAGTTAAATGCGCAAGCAATAAGGGCCTTAACCTTAGGGAGCTTGCATTCTAATAGAGGGAAATAAAATTAGGTAGCCAAGAAGGTAAGTGGTAGCCAAGAAGCAATATTTTGATTTAGAAAGTCATGGAATGGTGAGTGCAGATATAGGCAAGTTGATTCACATGCCCTTTCTAGTATGATTGGCAGTATTGAATTTATTATAGCTGTACAGTAGGAAATCAAAAATGTGGGGGTAGGGACATACACAGTTGGTAGCAGGATTGATGGCAAGAAGATGGCTGAGTAGGAATGTGAAGCGTGGTTGAGACAGATTTATTACAATAAGCAATGTGACTCACACACCAATCAGGACTGCACCAGCTTTATGGTCACAGATCCAGAGCTGTGAGTGTTGACTCCTTAGGTATAGTCTCTATTCTCAAGTTATGCAGTTGTATGGAGGGGAGGAGCAGGGAACAACACACAGTGGTCCAGAGGGTAAAGTGGCAAGCAGGCTGTATGACAAGAAAATGACTGGGGTGGAATGTGAAGCACAAGTGGGGCCCTTTTCCTTGTCAGTTTTAGTCTCCAGTGGATTCATTTAGTCTGTAAAACTTGATCTTGTATTTACAAATACTTTTCTGGGGAATTATCATTGTCTTTCTGCCTCTTCTATGATATTCTGGACATATTTAAGGATCATGGAAATTCTTTTCTACTTCCAGTGCTCTAAACTACTATAGCCATCCACCACTGGCACCATAGTACAGAAAAGAATAGAAGATAAAAAACATAATATGAATGGAAGGCTGTATTCAACATGGAGGGCTGTATCAAACCTTTATAGCACAAGTCTACAATGGGTGAAAGGTCAAATCGATCATTTGCTGTAACTATAAAATTGGGAGTAATAGGCAACAGAGGAGACGAAAACCATCATGCAAATTGGGGACCTCAATCTCACGTGACCTGCAAAAGGAGGAAATAAATGTAAAAGATTTTCTTGAGGAAAAAAACAGTCATCTTGAAAGCACTAGTGGAGCTGGAGCAGAGTATCAGATGAGCCATTTTTGTAAAAGCATTGACCATGACCTATGTTGAATTGTATTCTTTTGACAGTAGCAGTTCTGTGACAATTAATTGTTATCACTCTATAACATTGCTGGGTGTTTCAGAATGGTTGTTTTGGTTCAGGTGGTTTCCCTACGAATCCTTTGTTTAAACACACACTCCAGATGTATCAGCTGACAAGATACTGGACATAAGTTCTCCTTAACTATGGAGCCTCTGATCAACGTGGGCATACCACAGTAGTACTCCAAACCTTACCAGGCACCTTGATTACAAATGGAGAAATCCATCAAACCCTGATGCCTTTACCTTTATGAAGATGGAGAAGGGAGGTAGTGATGGCCCTCTCTTTTGGATGCTAATTAGTTGATCTGAGATCTTAAGGATGTTGGATTACTATTGTTCAATGAGATTTAGGTGAAGTTATATGTCAGGAAAATTCTTGACACATTGCACACATTGTTTTTTTTTCTTAATAGTATTTTTCCAATTACATGTAATAATAGTTTTAAACATTCATTTTTGCAAAATTTAGAGTTCTAAATTTTTCTCCCTCCCTCTCTCCCTTCTCCTCTCCCAAAGACAACAATGATATTCGTTATGCATGTGTACTCATGTTAAACATATTTCCACATTAGTCATGTTGTGAAAGAAGAATCAGAACAAAAGGGAAAAACCATAAAAAAAAACAAAAAAAGTGAAAATAATATGCTTCGATCTGCGTTCAGACTCCATAGCTCTTTTTCTGGATATAGTTAGCGATTTCCATCATGAATCTTTTGGAATTGTCTTAGATCATTGTATTGCTGAGAAGAGCTAAGTCTGTCATAGTCAATCATCACACAATGTGGCTGTTACTGTGTACAATGTTCTCCTGGTTCTGCTCACTCCACTCAGCATCAGTTCATATAGGTCTTTCCAGGTTTTCCTGAAATCTGCCCATTTATTATATATTATAGCACAATGGTCTTCCATTACATTCATATGCTACAACTTGCTCAGCCATTCCCCAATCAATGAGCATTCCTGCAATTTCCAATTCTTTGCCACCACAAAAAAGAGCTGTTACAAATATTTTATACATGTGGGTCCTTTTCCCTTTTTTTATTTTCTCTTTGGGATACAGACCTAGTAGTGGTATTGCTGGATCAAAGGGTATGCACAGTTATATAGCCCTTTGGGCATAGTTCCAAATTGCTCTGCAGAATGGTTAGATCAGTTCACAACTCCACCAACAATGCATCAGTGTTCCAATTTTCCCATATCTTCTCCAACATTTATCATTTTCCTTTTCTGTCATATTAGCCAATATGATAGGTATAATTTGGTACCTCAGAGTTGTTTTGATTTGCATTTCTTTAATCAGTAGGGATTTAGAGCATTTTTTTCATATGACTATAGATAGCTTTAATTTCTTCCTCTGAATACTGCCTGTTCATATCCTTTGACCACTGATCAGTTGGAGAATGACTTGTCTACTTATAAATTTGACTCAATACTCTATATATTTTAGAAATGAGATCTTTATCAGAAACACAGGATGTCAAAATTGTTTATAAGCATTCTGCTTCTCTTTTATCTTGGTTGCAATGGGTTTGTGCAGAAACTTTTTAATTTACTGTAATCAAAATTATCCATTTTGCATTCCATAATGTTCTCTATCTCTTGTTTGGTCATAAATTCTTCTTTTCTTGATAGATCTGACAGGTAATCTACACTTTGCTCTCCTAATTTGTTTACGGCATTATCTCTTATATTTAAATCATGTACCCATTTCAACTTTATTTTGGTATACAGTGTGAGATGTGGCTCTATGCCTAGTTTCTGCCATACTATTTTCTGGTATTACCAGCAGTTTTCATCAAATAGTGAATCTTATCCTAAAAGCTGAAATCGTTGGACTTTGCTGGTAATGTATAGAAATACCGATGATTTATTTGGGTTTATCTTATATCCTGCAACTTTGCTAAAGATGTCAATATTTCAAGTAGTTTTATAGTTAATTCTCTAGAATTCTCTAAATATCTACAAAGAATGATAGTTTTGTTTTCTCATTTCCTATTCTAATTCCTTCAATTTCTTTTTCTTCTCTTATTGCTAACACTAACATTTCTAGTACAATACTGAATAATAGTGGTAATAATGGTCATTCTTGTTTCACTCCTGATCTTACTGGGAAAGTGTCTAGATTATCTCCATTACAGATAATGCTTGCTGATGCTTTTAGATAGATACTTTTACCACTTTAAGAAAAACTTCATTTATTCCTATGCTAATATTTTTAAGAGGAATGGGTGCTGTGTTTTATCAAAAGCTTTTTCTGCATCTAATGAGATAATCATAATATTTCTGTTAGTTTTATCCTTGATACTGTCAATTATGCTGATACCTTTCCTAATATTAAACCAGCAACCCTGGATTACTGATATAAATCTCACCTGTTCATAGTGTATTATCCTCAAGATAAGTTGCTGTAATCTCTTTGGTAATATTTTATTTACAATTTTTGCATATATTCTTTAGGGTACTTGGTCTATAATTTTCTTTCTCTGTTTTGGCTCTGCCTAGTTTAGGTATGTGCACCATATTTCTGTCATAAAAGGAATTTGATAGATTTCCTTCTTCATTCTTTCTAATAGTTTACATAGTATTGGAATTAATTGTTTTTTATATGTTTGGTAGAATTCATACAAATCCATCTGACCCTGGAGATTGTTTTCTCAGGAAGTTCATTGTTGGTTTGTTCAATTTCTTTTTTAAAAAAAAAAAATGTGGTTGTATAAGTATTTTATTTCCTCTTCTGTTAATGTGGTCGATTTATATTTGTGTAAATACTCATCCATTTTAGTTAGATTGTCAGATTTACTGACAATAGTTGAGCAAAAAATGCTGCAAATTATTGCTTTAGTTTCCTTTTCATCAGTGGTGAATTGACCCTTTTCATTTTTGATACTAGTAATTTGTTTTTTTTCTTTCTTTTTTAAATCAATTTAACTAAAGATTTATCAATTTTATTGTTTTTTTCATAAAACCAGCTCCTAGTTTTATTTATTAATGCAATAGTTTTCTTAACTTCAATTTCATTAGTCTCTCCTTTGATTTTCAGAATTTCTAATTTGGTATTTAATTGGCAATTTTTGATTTGTCCTTTTTCTAGTTTTTTTAATTGCATGCCCAATTCATTGATCTCCTCTTTCTCTATTTTATTCATGAAAGCATTTAGAGATATAAAATTTCCACTAAGAACTGCATCCCATAAGTTTTTGTATGTTGTCTCATTATTGTGATTCTCTTTGATGCAATTATTGTTTCTATGATTTGTTGTTTGACCGACTTATTCTTTTTTATGACTTCCTTATTTATTTAATATTTTTAGTTTTCAGCATTGATTTACACAAGAGTTTGAATTACAAATTTTCTCCCCATTTCTACCCTTCCCCCCCACTCCAAGATGGCATATATTCTGATTGCCCCATTCTGCAGCCAGCCCTCCCTTCTGTCACACCACTCCCCCCCAATCCCCTTTTCCCTTACTTTCTTGTAGGGAAAGATAGATTTCTATGCCCCATTACCTGTGTATCTTATGTCCTAGTTACATGCAAAAACTTTTTTTTAACATCTGCCTTTAAAACTTTGAGTTCCAAATTCTCTTCCCTCTTCCCTCCCCACCCACCCTCCCTAAGAAGGCAAGCAGTTCCACAGAGGCCACATGTGTATCATTATGTAAAACCCTTCCACAATATTCATGTTGTGAAAGACTAACTGTATTTTGCTCTTCCTATCCTATCCCCCTTTATTGAACTTTCTCCCCTGACCCTGTCCCTTTTCAAAAGTGTTTGCTTTTGATTACCTCCTCCCCCTATCTGCCTTCCCTTCTATTGTTCCCCCTTTTTATCTCCTTCCTCCTTCTTTCCTGTGGGGTAAGATAACCAATTGAGTGTGTATGGTATTCTCTCCTCAGGTCAAATCTGATGAGAGCAAGATTCACTCATTCCCCCTCACCTGTCCCCTCTTCTCTTCCAACAGAACTGCTTTTTCTTGCCACTTTTATGTGAGATAATTTACCCCATTTTATCTCTCCGTTTCTCCCTCTCTCAATGTATTCCTCTCTCATCCCTTAATTTGATTTTATTTTTTTAGGTATACATCCCTTCATATTTAACTTGCCCTGTGCCCTCTGTCCATTCATATGTGTGTGTGTGTGTATATATATATGTGTGTGTGTATATATGTGTGTATATATATGTGCATATATTTATGTGTGTGTATGCATATATATATATATACATACACATATATAGGTATGTATGTATGTATGTACATATGTACGTATGTATGTATATTCGTTTCTGCCACCCTAATAGTGAGGTCTCATGAATTATACACATCATCTTTCCATGTAGGAATGTAAACAAAACAGCTCAACTTTAGTAAGTCCCTTATGATTTCTCTTTCTTGTTTACCTTTTCATGCTTCTCTTGATTCTCGTGTTTGAAAGTCAAATTTTCTATTCAGCTCTGGTCTTTTCACTGAGAAAGTTTGAATGTCCTCTGTTTTATTGAAAATCCCTATTTTGCCTTGGAGCATGATACTCAGTTTTGCTGGGTAGGTGATTCTTGGTTTTAATTCTAGCTCCATTGACCCCTGGAATATCATATTCCAAGTCCTTCAATCTCTTACTGTTGAAGCTGCTAGATCTTGTGTTATCTTGATTGTGTTTCCACAATACTCAAATTGTTTCTTTCTGGCTGCTTGCAGTATTTTCTCCTTGATCTGGGAGCTCTGGAATTTGGCAACAATATTCCTAGGAGTTTTCTTTTTGGGATCTTTTTCAGGAGGCAATCTGTGGATTCTTTTAATTTCTATTTTACCCTCTGGCTCTAGAATATCAGGGCAGTTACCTTTGATAATTTCTTGAAAGATGATATCTAGGCTCTTTTTTGATCATGGCTTTCAAGTAGTCCAATTAATTTTAAATTATCTCTCCTGGATCTGCTCTCCAGGTCAGTGGTTTTTCCAATGAGATATTTCACATTGTCTTCCATTTTTTCATTCCCTTGGTTCTGTTTTGTGATATCTTGATTTCTCATCAAGTCACTAGCTTCCACTTGCTCCAATCTAATTTTTAAGCTAGTATTTTCTTCAGTGATCTTTTGGACCTCCTTTTCCATTTGGGAAATTTTGCCTTTCAAGGCATTCTTCTCCTCATTGGCTTTTTGGAGTTCTTTGACCATTTGAGTTAGTCAATTTTTTAAGGTGTTATTTTCTTCAGTATTTTTTTGGGTCTCCTTTAGCAAGTCATTGACTTGTTTTTCATGGTTTTCTCTCATCCTTCTCATTTCTCTTCCCAATTTTTCCTCTACTTCTCTAACTTGCTTTTCCAAATCCTTTTTGAGCTCTTCCATGGCCTGAGACCAATTCATGTTCTTCTTGGAGGCTTTTTTTGTAGGCTCTTTGATTTTGTTGACTTCTTCTGGCTGTATGTTTTGGTCTTCTTTGTCA
>CM053624.1:187696756-187703403 GCA_028646595.1 Phalanger gymnotis | reverse complement strand
CTGGGGCCAGAAGCAACTGCAGCTGTAGTTCTAAAGCTGCCCTACCTCCACTGCCCCAGGGGCAGTGGCCAAACTGCAAACCCAGTCCCTCAGCTTTTTCCACTAACCTTCTCTGTTGTCTTTGCTGTTTGTGTGTTGAGAGGTCTGGTAGATGCCACAGCTCAGTAATTCATGCCTGTAGGGCACTCTTCCCTCGGCTGCTGGTCTGGTCGGTCCATGGTCCGTGCCGGGCGCGCTGGGCTCTGCTTGGCTCAGCTCCGCTCCCCTCAGCTGGGAGCTGGGAGCTCCGTGTGGGACAGACCTTACCCAGAGACCATCCAGGCTGTCCTGGGCTGTAGCCCTGCTTCCCTCTGCCACTTTGTGGGTTCTGCAGCTCTAGAATTGGTTCAGCGCCATTTTTTTATAGGTTTTTGGAGGGACTTGGTGGGGAGCTCATGCCAGTCACTGCTTCCCAGCCGCTATCTTGGCTCCGCCCTCCTGAAGTTCTTCTAAGTTATCTTAAGCTGGAAAATTGTTTCGCTCCATCTTTTGTGGGTTTTGTACCTCCAGAATCTATTTAGAGGTTTGAATTAACTTTGTTTCTGAGGAAAACTGGGGAGAACTCAGGCAACTTCCTGGCTTCTCTCTGCCATCTTCCACACATTCTGATATGGATGGCTATAGAAAATATTCTGGCTTCCAAGATAATTTATGTGCTTAGTGACTATTGTACTTGAAACAATTTATATAAATTTGGAGAGGTTCAAAAATAAAACTTTGACCACTGATACTACATTCTTTCTCATAAGAGATTTTTAAGCAAAGGCTGGCTAAACAATTGTGTTGGTACTCTTGTAAATCTTCTAGATGAGGAATCATTTTGAGGTCAAAGGTACTTTTCAACCCTGAAATTCAATGTTTTTTTTTTCCTTTAGCAAATAAACTTTTAATTTAGGCATCTGTATTGAGATCTATATCCACGAATGACTTGTCTATAGTGACACTTTCAAACATTACTTTCCACCTACTCTGTATATATATCTTATATGTACCAATTTAGATGCGTATTTTCTCTATCACTAAAATGTGAGCTCCTTGAGGCAAAGTAAGCTTTTGTTTTTTTCCCATTTATGTCCTCAGCACTTAGGCACGGTGCCTGACTATTAGCAAGTCCTTAATAAGTGTTTGTTGATTGATGAAGTAAACCAGTGCCTGTTTGATAATGGTGGTTCTTTGTGACCAACAAAATTCCCTCCATGCTCCTTGTGGTATTCTGTAATGTTTAGGGCTAACTTTGCCCCAGATTGCTCTGGAAGGATGATAATGTCAGGATGAACCATCCTCATATATGCATAACATGAGCTGCAAGTAACTAGCTGAATGAGATGGCACATGTATCTCTTCTGTGTCTTCAGATCCCTAAATTTCTTCATGGTGTAGCTCAAAAATTACTTCCTATACAAGGCCTTTCCTGGGGGAGCCATTATTGCTAGCTTTTCCTGTATCCCCACTGAAATTACTCTGTACTACTTTTCACTTAAGCATTTGCTTATGTGTTGTTCCTCTCAGTTCAGGGCAGGGGCTATCTTCATTTTTTTTTCTTTTATCCCTGCCATCTAGAATGGTAGCTGGCATCTAGCGGATGCTAAATAAATGCTTCTTAAATTGTTGATTTTTGTGGCTCCATACCACCTCCATGATCAAATATAAAATTCTGTATGGTGTTCAAGGCCCTTCATAACCTATCCCACACCCCCTGCACCTTTTCAGTCTTCTTATGCATTATACCTCCTTCCTGCAGGTACTCTGTGATTCTGGGCTTTTTGCTGTTCCGCAAACAAGACACTTCATTTTTTACTTGATGGCCCTTATGTATGGAATGTTCCCCCTCTTCATCTCTGCCTCTTGGCTTCCCTGGCTTCCTTCCAATTGCATCTAAAAATCCCACTTTCTATAGGAAGCCTTTCCCAAAACCTCATAATTCTGGTGCCTCCCTTCTGTTGAATATTCCTAATTTATCCCATATATTGCTTGTTTGAACATAAATGTTTCCATGTTGTCTCTTCTATTAGATTGTGAGTTCCTTGAGAGTGGAGACTGTCTTTTGCCTTTCTTTGTATCTTCATTAGTATAGTACTTGGCACATAGTAGGCTTAACAAATGTTTGGAAACTAACTGAAGTGCTGATTTTGTAATATGAGAATATTTCCAGAAGAGAAAATGGAAGGGGAGAAGAAAGCAGGGGAATGCTTAATGGGTTTAATTTAGGTAAATAGAAATTAAAATAGCTAAATAAAATAAACTGAAAAATGTATGCCAAGCTATGACAGAAAGGACAATGAATTTATCTAGTAAGGAACTGAGCTGATGGAATCAGGCTAGTACTGGATGTTTTACCATGTTCCTTGCCAGGGAGCAGCTGATAGCTTGAGAGAATGGCAATGTCTCTGTCACTTAGTTTCCTTATCAATAAAATTAGTATCGTCCAGACCCATTCAGACCTACCTCTCTTGTGTGAAGTAACTAATCAATAATTGTAAAATGCTTTGCAAACATAGAGAGCTAGATAAAAGTTCAGTATCATTATGTGCATTTACAGTGTGATATCACAGCCCGAAAGGTTAAAGCTGTTTAGAGCTACGTACAGAAGGGCGTCCCAAGGTAGAACTGTGTCTTCACAGCGAGTGACTAGCGGAAAAGGTTGAGGAGAGTATAAATGAGTGCTGCCATTGCTTGGGCACATTACAGAAGCAAAACAAAACAGAAAACCAGCCCTGGCAGGAGGATTCTGGACGTAGTCACAAGGTCATAGGAGTTAAAATTTAAATGAGCCTTGGGGATAATCATCTCCTTACTTTCTAGAGGAGGTTAAATGACCTTCCTGTGGCCATAAAGGTAGCAAGCGAGGAGCAGAACTGAAATTCAAAGTCTCTTGACTCCAAAGCCAGGGCCCTTTCTTCCCCAATAAAATATGACTTCCTTGATGGAACTTCAGTTTTTTTTTTCTTTGTATGTTTGGTACTCAGTAGAGTATCTGGACTATCATGGGTTCTTTTTTTTTTTTAAGGTCAGGGTATGGATGTAGTCATCTTTTTTTTTGTTTTTGGAGAGGGGAAGGCAGAGCAGTTGGGGTTAAGTGACTTGCCCAAGGTCACACAGCTAGTTCATGTGTCAAGTGTCTGAGGCTGGATTTGAACTCAGGTCCTCCTGACCCCAGGGCCGGTACACCACTCACTGCGCCCCCTAGCTGTCCCCATCATGGGTTCTTGATAAGTTCTCATTTACTGAATGATTGACATATCAGTTGAATTCTATTCTAGGAGGTTTCTCTCACCCCTTCCCAAAAGGCCTAACCTCCAACACTCTGGGAATGCCGGCCCCTCGGCTTTTACCGGTGCTACATCTCCTTTCCTACTATGACTGCCCAAATGACCTGAGGTAGATGTGGAAGGAAGCAGAGTTCAACAGAGTTTATGGAGTATGAAGCTGAAGAATTATAAAACAAGGAATTATCCTCCTAAAAATATTCATAATCAAGTCCCAGGAAGGTCAGGAGGAAACTTTAAAACACATGATAAAGGGCTCCTACACTAGCAGGAGCAGTCACTTAGGTTCTTCCCTAAGCCAATGTCTTCATACTTCGCTGCTTATTACTTGGCTAACTCAGCCCAAGAGCTAGACCAGCCAGCAGTGATTAAATCAGTGATACCATTTTTAATCTCATTTTTAATTTATGGAACGAAACAAGCATTTCTATCACATAATACAATAAAAAAGATGATTGTACATGAAGCCACAAATCTGTTACGTGTAACTCACCATTCCCTTCAAATATACAACAAACAAAATATAGCCAAGATCAGAAGGAAAGCGGAAAATTGGGGGGAAAGTTTTATGGACAGTTTATTGGATAAAGGTCTCATATCTAAAATATAAAGAACTTTGTCATATCTATAAGAATAACAGTCATTCTCCAATTGACAAATGGTAAAAGGATATGAATGGACAGTTTTCCGATGAAGAAATCAAAACAATTTATAATAATATTACAAAAAGCTCTGAATCATTATTGATTAGAGAAATTCAGGTTAAAACAACCTTGAGATATCATTTTACACTTACCAGATTGGCTAAAATGATAGAAGGGGAAAGTGACAAATATTGGAAAGGATGTAGAAAAATTGGGACATTAAATTAATGATATCATAGGATAAGATTGCCATAGAATGTGACTTGGTGATTCTGTGCCCCAGCAAGTTATTTTATTTTACCTTTTCCACTTAGTTGCTAATTACAGAGTAATTAGGACAGGGTAACTAAGACAGGGTAATAGGGACATTGACCCAGGGCACAACGTCCTGAGAAATATGCTTCCTTTCTTCAATGACCATGATTTTTAGGTGACTACACCCACAGCCCTGTTACTCTAGCATCCCCCTCTCAGGATCTCCTTTCCTTCCCAGTCCTTCTAGGGGATGAACCAGTGTCTTTGGGAATGATCTGCTTACATTTTCAGCAATGACTATCCTGATGAATAAACTGTCTTCTGAATTAGTACTGCCTGTGATGCCTCCCCAAACTGAATGTACCCAGGATAAAAAATTCCTAGTTATACCTTTGACTAGAAGAGTCCTTGAGAAAATATCAGCTTTGTCCAAGGGCAGTGTTGTTAAACATTTTAGTATCATTGACCTCTTTGGTAGTCTAGTGAAGCCTATAAAATCCTCAGACCACCAGTTTTTAAATATATAAAACAAAATATATAAGATTACAAAAGGAAACAATTACATTGAAATAGTTATCAATATTTTTTCAAGTTTTTTTAAGTTCCTAATTAAGAACCCTGGTCTGGGGGAAAAATAAGCAACTTTTCTCCCCACCTGGACCAGAGGATATATAGTATTTTTATTCTAATTTGTATGGTAAGGTCATTTTTTTCTCCAGGCATTTCAGTATCAAAACCAAGGTGAATTTAGGGGCAAAAGGAAGGCAACCTAAAGGCATTGGGAAAAAATAAGTAAAGAAAAAATGTCCAGTTAGGAGGAAAAATATAAGGAGTCTCTGTTGGCTAAATGAAAACTCAAAGGGGACATGTCAGCAATCCATAAATACGTTAAAGGCATAAACAGCAAAGAGTGGGAGGAATTCATCCAGGAGAGATTCTGACTCACAGGGCGCTGATGCTGACAAAGGCCTTTGAGGTTACCCAGCCTAACCTCTCCTATTAAAGAAGCTGAATGATTGGCCCAACGTCATGTACTACAGCTAGTTAGTGGCAGCCATGGATCCAATGCTCCTTCCGTTCTTCAGTCTGTTTCATGGAGGCAGGACTGCAGATAACAAATGAAGAAAACAGAAATGCCACTGCGTCCTCTGTTCAGTTCAACAAACACTTAGACTATGTATCTCTGTGTTCATGGCCCTGAGTAGGGTTCTTGGAATGTCCCTGACCTCAAGGAGCTCACGATCTGGACTGGGCAGGTGGGTGTAATGATAATGGTAACCTTTCTGTAGTGCTTTAAGGTTTGTAAAATGATGTCCTCACAACAAAACTAGGAAGTATGAAGAGTATTGTTGTTTAGTCGTTTTTCAGTCATGTCCGACTCTTAGCAAAGATACTGAAGTGGTTTGCCTTTTCCTTCTCCAGTTCATTTTATAGATGAGGAAACTGAGACAAACAGGGCTAAGTGACTTGCCTAAGGTCACACAGCTAGGAGGTATCTGAAGCCAGAGTTGAATTTGGGAAAAAGAGTCTTCCAGACTCCAGACCTGGCAGCTGACCATAATTATCCCCATCTTAAAGATAAATACAGTGGGGCTCAGAGAGCTAGTTCTCAAAGCCAGGTAAAATCTAGAGCCAGGATGTGATATGTACAGAAATAATTGATATCACAATGTAGAAAATAATTAAACATATAGCAGACATAAGTGTCTTAGACATTCAAAAAGGAAGGATCATTCCTGTCGGGGTGATAAAGAAAGGCTCCATGCGGCATCCCAACCAGGCCTTGAAAAAGAAGGATGTAAATAAGTGGATTCAGGAGTAGGAGGGGAAGCTTGTTCCGGTTCTGTGTGAGGGTTGCACAAAAGCATGAAGGCAGAAGAGGATGGGAAGAGATAAAAGGTTGAGTAGTCTAGTTTGACTAGACCACAAAATGGATAATGGCAAGTAACATGAAATAAAGCTAGAAAAGTAGATTGGAACCAGATTATAGGGGGCTTTGAATATCAATCTCGATAGTATGTAGGTTTTTTTTGTTTTGTTTTGTTCTTTGGACAATGGGAAGCCACTGCAGGTATCTGAGAAAGGCAGCAATGGATTCAGAGCAGTGAATTAAAAAAATTACTTTGACAGTAGAGAAAAGAACAAGTTACAAGGGGAGGAGGAAGGATAAATCAACAAAAGAATATCTGATCTTTTGATTTGGTCCACTTTAAAGATTTTGGCTCACTGCCCTATTGATTCATCTGGACAACCTACGCTGATTGAAGAAAAAATTCAAATCAAGACTTTGGCAATGCCTCCGTCTACTTTGCCTTAGTTCGACTACTAAGATCCCCTTCCTGATAGTGAGAACCATTGGCTTCCAGAATAATTCCCTAAGGGAAATGATAGGAGCCTTGTTCATTTAGAGAGTAAAACAGAGCTCTGAAAACAAACAAACCAG
>CM053624.1:187679256-187691756 GCA_028646595.1 Phalanger gymnotis | reverse complement strand
TCCTTCATTTCTTTAATGTATCTCATAGATTAGTCATCATCAATAAAATCATTCCCAGAAATCTGTTTCCTAAATAGATATTGCTTACAAAATGTAAGTGAAAACAGAAAATACCTATTTTAGTAGCTCTAAAAGTCTATATTTTAAAAACCTGAAAATTTAAATTTCATTAGCAGGATTTAGAATGTGAAATGATTTCCATAATGAGATGGAGCTTTTATCTAGAAAAGTATCTGCTTTTAACTCAATTTAAAAAAAAAACAATGAAAATGGTGGCTAATATCTGGTCTCTACCATCCCATAGATGGTTGTGTGAGATCCTGTTAGTGTTCTGAACCCAAATAACTAACTCCATTTCAGTTCTGGTATCTCAAACCATCTGCTGCTAAATATGAGTCCACTTAAAAAAAATCAAGTAAAAAAGCTAATGTAGTAATATTTTGAAAACATTCAGCATCATTTACTAAAAATGTGGATGCCGGAGCAAAAATACTTGAAGAATGTATTGAAAAGCAACGCATCTGTTTAATGGCTCTTTCACAGATCCCCATCAGTTTTGCATTGTGGAGAAAATCGCTAGTAACAGCAGTTCTGCATGTATTAACATTTTGCCCTTTTTTTCAGCAATGTTTGCTCACTATAGTTCTACAGTGGGGTAATAATGCTTATCTTTCTGTGTCCCACCCCTCCACCCCCAATTCACAAAGGAAAATCCGCTTTCTATACAGTGGACATAAATTTAACTTCATTTCCTGGGTACTGATGGTTCCTAACAGCTTTTGGAATTGCTTCACATCTAGAAATGGAATTTTAGCTCTTTAAATGTCAAGAGTTTATTTAAAGTGTTTAATATCTGCTGGGGATCTGGTTGTTGGAGGAAGTTATTTATTATTTTTTTTTTTGGCCTTCCATTTGACAATTCCAGCATCTGATTAATTAGTCACTGGGAGGAGTCAAGATTTTTTGAGATTCTATTGTCTTATAAATACATCTGCATTTATACATGTCATAAAAAGGGGATACAATTAGCACTCAATTGTAACACATCTTTTCATAATGTTTGTAAAACCTGAGAGTTCCTTGCTCAATATTTCCTGATGAGAACTATTTATGTGACTCTGAAACCCTAGTTCATCATGTTGAATAGACTGCGCAAATGTATCTGGAGGTGAGGAGGGAGAAGAATAAAACAGAGGCAGAAAATAAAGTCGAATGGCCCCATAAAGTTACTTAGTTTTGTCATTTGA
The DNA here is from genome assembly GCA_028646595.1 of Phalanger gymnotis. Lineage (NCBI taxonomy): Eukaryota > Metazoa > Chordata > Mammalia > Diprotodontia > Phalangeridae > Phalanger > Phalanger gymnotis. The sequence continues at coordinate 187,690,509 of CM053624.1, read as the reverse complement.
CTTCCTTCTATTTGCCTTTGTTCTATGGGTGGATAGTTTTCCTACACTAAAGTGAAGGAGATAAGCATCAGAACACATTTTAACCATTTCCTCCTTTTAATGTTTCTTGAAATAAATAATTTTAAAAGATATAGTTTTAAAATCATCTCCTGCCTCCTTTCTGTACTCATCCTCCCCACCTCATGCAACCAAATATTGACTGAGAGCTTAAAAGTGCTAATCAAATCATTTCCCAGTTACATGTATTCAATATGCTGGCTCTCTCTTTTTATTTTTCAGTAACCCAAATCTTCCATCTAGTGTCTGCACTCGACAGACAGACAGATTTTTAACCAGAGCAAATTCAAGTACAGCTTTTAGACCAGTCAAACCCAGGAGACAGGCAGGAGGGCAGCCCTTCCTCCGTCATTCCTCTCTCTGCATTAGCCTTTCTTACTCAGGCTCCATCGACCTGTCAGAGTCATCACAGTGATTGACTGCCCCGGCAGATGTGCTGCTATAACAGGTAACTTGATCATCCAGACCCATCTGTCTCTAAGTCCTCTTCAATTCACACTTTGAAAAATATTAGAGATTGGGAGGGGTTGAATTCTTTGTTGTGATTCTCCACCCCCCCCCCCGCCAACCTTTTATTTTCTTAAAAAAAAAGATAGGATATCCGTATTTCACAAAAGGTTACCCTGGGGTAAATGAATGGTGATGTACAGTACTTGGGCTTTATCCTATTGAGATGAACTGCCTCCTGGCATTTCAGTATCAACATTTAAAATGGGCTAACAATATCCGGGAAAATTTGAAAACCTGATTCCCGAAACACGGTCTAAAATTAAGGACAGTTTTTGAAAGGAACCAATGATAATAATAGAATGATGTTTCAAAGATAACAGTTTCAGTGTGAGTGAGACAGATGGGCTGCTTAACTGTTCTTAGGGAGAGGAGGGGGACCTGATTCAGTGGAAGCACTTTCCTCTCTTCTCTTCAGTGCCCACAGCCTGGCAAATGTTGTGACATCATTAAGCTGAATTGTTGATTTCAGATGGGCCTGGAACAAGAACGGGCAGGGGTAACTCAAGCTTCATGCTGAAATGTAGTTAACTAATTTACTAGTGTCACTATTTCTGATAATTACTTTTCACCAAAATATTTTGCTGTGCTTGTGTGCAGAGGACTTCATTCTCCAAGTCAGAACCCCAAGTGTGGAGTCGTGCAGGATCTATCAACAGCTTCTATTAAGAAAGAATGTAATCTTAGTGAGATCAGTGGCTAACACTTCTTTTCTCTTTCTCAGTAAAGTCTATTGCATACTCCCTATCAAAGGATGCACATTGGCTGAGAATGACACAGTTCAGCATATAAGTTGAAATAACATACTGAAGCAAGCAAAACAAGGTAGAATGAGTGACAACTGACAAAAAAGCAAGTGAACTCAAAATATATTTTTCCCCAAAATAGAGGAATAAAAATATGCTAAGTGTGTACATAAGCAATGACATTTGCAGGATCAAAAGAGATAAATGAGTGTGGAGGGAGAAGCCGCCAAGGGTGGCCGAGTGCATCTCCTCATAGGCTTGGGAACAGGAAAAAAATAAATCAAAGACTAAAATGACAAGCAGTGAAGCTGAAATTGGGTAGAAATTGTTCAGTCAATAGGTATGATTTAGGAATGAACGCTTGTGACATGTCGACCCATTCTCACGCAACCTACCTTGGATTACAAATATAAGTCATGCCTATAAATTTTTAACACTATGACCAAATTCTAACTGCTTGCCAAAGCTAAATGCCTACCTCTGTACTTACCTGTCTACATGCATGTATGTTATATACATAATATATGTACACACATATAAATACATACGTATATTTGAGGAAATTATTTTACTTGGCTATGGGAGCCAAAGTTTATTTTGGTCAAACTTAGTCAGTTTATGTCACTTTCATAGAGCTAGATGGCCGAATTCCAGCATAATCTTATTTAAGCTCCTTTTTGGAAATAAACACATTCTTTCTTCCCCTCAGAAGAGAAATAGAAAACCACAATTTTCAAATTTTGAATTAGCACTATCCTTTCTTTCTCTTTTTCCCCTGACAGAAATACATTCTTGTTACTAAGATTACTTGAAGCATCAGTAAGTAACAGTTGCTTGGTTTGACTAAAGGAACCACAGGTTTCAAAGCATTATTTACCAAATAGAGCTTTAGCTGATGAATTCAGTGTAACAAAGATCACATGTGGTCCTCCATTGCTCCATTTCCAACACAAACCAGATAGATACATAGATGATGATAAGAAAAAAGATAAAATGAGATGAGATAAGATATTGTTTCAAACAGGCTCTATCAAAGTTTAACAAGATGTATTAGGGAAAAATGAGAACATGATGTTTAAAAGGACAAAAATAATATTTGGAGGAGAATTAACAGTGTTACTGAAAATAAAATTTTCAGCTCATTGGTCTTCCATTTTCAGCTCTCTGTTTTTATCACTATGGACTTCATTAACTTTGAATACTTATTGGTGAGAGTAGAAACTCCAAGACAACACAATTGATGCTCTCTGAGTGCCACATTATCAGGTCTGTAAAGTATTCCTGACACGGTGAAGGAAGTATCTGTGTTTGTATAATATATATTTATGTGTGTGTTTATACATTCTACATAATATTTTCACCTACATCTCATCATGTGACCTGCATTCTTAAAAAACAACCAGAGATTTTTCGGCACTGCATTTAGTTCCTGCTTTCTAAATTCTGTTTCTTGTTTTCTCCTTGGAGTTCCAAATGTTGCCTTAACATCTTTAGGTGTGATATAGATAGATTTAGAGTGATATAGTTAGCAAGTCTCAAGTTGCAGCTTGTAAATTCATTTGAAAATCTTTTTTTTCTGGGGGGAAACAAGTCATTCTTAGGAGTAAGTGACACTTTATTTATATGGCATTTCTTGCAACCCTACTTTCCAGAGGTGCTGAATTTACTAAACTTTAGGAAAAGGCTATGACTTTTTTTAAAATCAGCAATTAATCCTCTAGCTCACAACCTTTTCCATATGTAAATTATCAGGTACGCTTAATTCTTTTAAGCGCCTGAGTATCCACTGACAGAAAGAGTGGAGGGGGCAAATAGGATCTCTTTACCATTGCCAAATTCTAACGAATGTTCCAAGATCTATCTCTTTAGCTGTGGCTTAGCCCATATGATGTGTTTGGTCCTCCTGGACATAATTTGCCTCTGTTTTCTTTCATGTAGTTATAGGCTTGAATAAATTAGAACTCTGGCCTTCTAACATTTTTTCAACTAATTATATCCATAGAAGGGCTTCAGTGTAAATATGATTTTAGCAGTTTATAACAAGAAAAGTGGCTTCCACTTATATTAAGTTCGAGTTTTGTACATTCAATTACTATTAGCAAGCACTCCACCTACTGGCCCAAAGCATGCCAAGCAAGCCTGATGCAATATGAAACAATTCAACAGGAATGAGTTTTCCTTCCAAATCTACTCAGATGGCAGAGTCCTGAACTCTATTTAAAGACCTTTTCATGATCCCCATCCAGGGATTCAGTATTGCTCTGACTTACTGCTCACCAGTGTTAAGGGGATTTCAGGCATTTATATTGGCAAAGTGACAAAGTAAGTGAGAAGGCTCCTAACATCAGCTCTGTATGTAGGGGTAGGATAGCTCACTGAGAGGCAGATTCTGGCAAAGTAAACAAAAGAGAACAAGGAAATACCCTCGATAGCTTCAAAATACAATTAATATAAAAATTAAATTCACGTGTGTCTCTATCCCTGTGTCTCTCCAGTTATTGATCTGTCCATCAAAAATAGATTTAGATTTGTATTTGTATTTATACAAAGACAAAGAGACATGGATAAAAGGAAAAAAAATCAGTGTTGCAATATGATACAGTGATATTGCTTTTACATAGAAATATAGATATAGTTATAATTTACATGATCACATACATATTATTGTTGGTCTTTTTATAATATCACACACAGTAGCAGTGGAAAGGCAGCACTTGAAAAAAATCTTTAACCATTACCTCCCCTATGAACTTTTCAGCTTAGTAGCTCCAGTAATGACTAATTATATGACAAACACAGAGAGATTAGTATGAAGTATTACAGTGAAATCAGGAGAAATTGAACCAGCTCTGTTCTACAATGTCAACACAAAGTATAAATCATAACCTTTCTCCTACCCCACCCACCACCCTCATCCCAATGTCTCTTTTTAAGGACAGCTTACTATGTAATTATTGCTACTGTGCCCATATTATAGTATATTTAAATGTGGCAATAAACAATATGGCAATTAATGTGAAATAATATAAGAGCAAATCAAGGCATGCAGGCAAGATATGGAGGCAAAGCAGCAGGAGCATAGGAAATAACCTTAATGGGCTGTGGAATGGAAATGCTTTCCATAATATTGTCTCATGGTGGTAATGTGAATGGAGATAAGAAGAAAATGGCCATAAAGGTAGGAATAGAGACCATCAAACTGTACAACAATATGAAAATTCCTTCAGGTTAACTGTCTTTTGTCATCAACTTCCTCTCTTCTCCAAGACTGATGGTGGTGATGGTGATGATAATGGTGGTGGTGGTGGTGGTGGTGGTGATGATAACTAGCATTTATACAGAACTTCAAGGTTTACAAGACACTTTTCAAATGCCATTTCTTTTGATACAATAAGCCTGGCACACAAATGCTGTTATTATCCCATTTTACAGAAAAGGAAACTGAAGCAGACGAAAGTTAAGTGACTTGCCCAGGGTCACATAGCTAGTAAATATCTTAGAGAGGATCTGAACTCAGATGTTGCTGACTCCAGACTCAGCTCCCTATGCACTATGCTGCCTAGTTATATCATGAAGAGTTGTCCACAGCATTTTTATTAGCATGAGGTCTTCTGCCTCTAGCAGCTCTCTCAGTGATGATTGAAATAAACATGGAGAGGATATGGTACGAAGAGATGGAAGAGGAATGGATTCCATATTAAGAAATACCTGCTTTCCCATTGGGGACTGTGTTTTAATTGCTTTAGTTAAAACCCAGAGGAACAGCATCCATGCTAGGCAGAGCAATTGCTGTCCCTGGTACTGATTTTCCTTTTTTGATTGTACCAATAAGGTGTTAACAGCTGAAAGAATCCATTCCATTCAGCATTTCCTCTGCAAAGCAAAGAATGCCGAATCTTAGCACATGACTACATAACAAAATTTACCTGACCCTTCTAAGCTAAGCAAAACAAGACAGAAGGCCCTCTTGATAGGATGTATCATATATATGTTCTGAGGCTGTGCTGCCCATATGTTCAATAGGACTGTTGAATCTCAAAGTTATAATAATTTGCAACGAGGTGCCAGAACCAATTATTAAATATCATATGATCCAACAGAGATGAAATAAAAATATACAGGGTCGATTTTTACTGGCTTTGACTATTATAAAGCATTTAAAATACTTGAATTTACAGTGTAACTTGAGGGTTGTATTAACGACTTCCTTATGCTTGGATTTTGTTCCCAGCCGGATATCATAAGCTAAATGCAGATGGCACACTTTTCCAGGGACAAAGGGATTCTCGCCCTTATCCATTTTTTTGATTTGTATATCAACTCAGGAAAAGGAGATATGCTATTATGATGTCTTCTAATAATGTAAACCTTTATTCAAAAGAGCAAGTGACAGCCAAAAGTACAATTCAAGTGAGAAAAAAGGTAGTGTGTGATTAGATCCCAGAATGATACTGTCTCAGCCAAATAGCTGCCTATAGTGTAGAAAAAGAAGACAGTTAGAACTAAGTGTAAACAGTCATAATTTATTTACCATGACATCTCTTAAACATGAATGAGGGAATATTTTAAGTACCACTTCCCATCTTTTAACCAGGGTCAACTGCTTTACATTCATCTTTGCATTTTGCCCCTCCATGAAGCTTATGCAAGACATGGGTCAGGCTTTTTTCTGGTTTGGGCCTGTTATGAATTCATTGGTATAGAGATGACACCAATCAGCAATTTCTCTATAAATTGAAGCCTTCTTGCAGAGTTGCCTAGGGAACTAAGAGGTTAAAGTGGATTGTCAATGGTCAGACAGCTAGTATGAGTCAGAGGAAGCACTTGAACCCAAACTTTCTTGGCTCTGGAGGTAACCTCCTAGTTACCATGCCATGTAGTCTTTCATGGGTTGGGCTTACTATTGGAAATTTGAGGAGCTGTGGGAAGGATAATGGGTCCTTGTTGGGCTCTAGTAATTCCCTGATAAGGTTGAGAGCATTCTGTTTGCATTCCAATAAGTCCACTGAAACTTTTAGCAATGCTTGTGAAGTAATAATGGGCAATGGGGGAAGAGAAGAAGACACAAGCTCTCTGAGTGTATTTCCTTAGAAAATCAAAGTCTATCTAAGGCCAGAACCAACCTGAGGTTTCTTTCTAGTGTGTCTTAGCAGAAGATGCTCCTGTTTCTTCACCAATATAAATGCATTGTGTCTGCAAAGAGTTCAGTGTAATTACTCTAGGAAATTAAAGTATTTCTATCCTAAGTTATTGGAGCATTGCAAGTATAGGACCATGTTTGTCTATGTATGTTTACAGCACCTGTCAGCCGATACATGAGAAACAAGAAGAGTAATGTAAACCGATCCCTCTCTTTTGCTGAATATTTAATGCAGTCTGCTAGAAAGAAAAGCACAAACATTCTACTTTTCCAATGCTTGTCTTCCTTGCCCTCTTCTAATTTCCTCTGGGGAGAGATGGGTTTCGATCTTGGTCATTGCAAGTGCCCATTTACTTCAAGATATTTGCTTTTCAGTCTTGGCTTTCTTCCTGTCTCCTAAAACAAAATTTATTTCATTTTAGCCACCTCAGAGCAGACTTGTGTGTATATATTTTCAAGGAAATTGGATTGTCCATATGGATTTTTAAATCAGTTTTCAGCTCAAGTTCAGAAATATGTAAACTGTTGTGTTGTTGCATCAGGCAGGAGTGGAGCGCATAGCTTAGATGTAGCTCATTGGTCCTATAAAGTGATCTTTAAATGAGACAACTAGTATGTAAGTTGATTAAAGCGGCCAATAATGGGAAAACAAGTGCCCATTTCAAGACATTTAAACCCAGAGAAGTTGCATTATATGTTTTTATTAAATTGGAGATCTATTCACACTTATTGTGGCTGGAAATTTGAACCAATATTTTCTATCTTTGGTTTCCTTGCTTGAGGATTTCTTAATGTGCTGAAGATATAATTCATAATATCAAATGACTGTTTTAAGTTTGCAAGTTGCTGTTTCTTAACTTGTAATTTAATTTCCATTGATAAATGGGCTTTCATATAAAAGAATATCTAGTCTAAGATTAATGTAACAAGACCTTCAAGTTCCTAAAACATCCTGATTCTTTGTCATTTTAACTTTATTTACAGCATAAATCACCCAACTTTAAAGAGCGCTATCATTGAGCACAACATCAACTTCGAGCTTTCAGAGATGCATTCAAATCCTATTAGAGCTTAAACCTGCGGGGGTTTCCTCAGTAGTCTTTGTAAGAAAGGAAAGAAAAAATTAAGGTGCTATTGAGAGATTATATCTAGAGAGATATAATGTCTAAATCCACAAATACATATATATACATATCTTATAGCAAGTAACGGCCTGCCTAAGCAATAACTCTAGGAATGAAAATTTTTAAAAGAATTCCTAGCAAAGATTTAGGGGATCTGGAAAAGCAGACATATTAAAGCTAAAGTGTGTGATAGGATTCATAGAAAGGAGTTGCTATGAATTTTTGGTGTTAAGGATCTTTCATATTAGAAGTAATGCCAGCATTCTACACTGACAGGATAAATTAGAGACAAGGAGTGATCTAACAACTGACTAGATAACTGGATTGGAATCACACAAAAAGATTCAACTGCATGATAATGACTGGAAAGCTGAAATGCATCTGTAACTGGATTTCCTAATGTCTGATTATAGTCTAGTTTTGCCCTGGGTCAAAGTAACACTGTCTGATTTCCTTTCAAACTATCAGTTTCATTCCTCTTGGCAGGTAATCCCCCATGAATGAAAAGATTTACAAGGGTGCAAAAGTGTTAGGCAAAAACATTGGTTAGGCAAAGGAGGCAGTATCACCATTGTGTATGCCATATAATTCTCCAATTCCACACCTCCCTGTGTGACTAATACTCTAATGTGGCTACATGGGAATTAGCCAAACCCCACCACCACCACTTTTATGTATACTTCAAAGTCAGCACCACTGTGATACTTCTGTGCACACTTACTAATTATTACACAATCTGAGAACACAGTTGGGAGAGTCAGATAGACACAGGGCATCTTTTAAAGAGCAATAGGAACAGTTGGTTATTTTTAGGAGGGTTTGATTTCATTTTTCCAAAATTTAGAAATAATGCCCATTCTCTCATCCCTTGGGTCTGCCTGATATTACTATGCTTAAACATTGTTTTAAAGAAAAGCAATTATAGGTAACCATATGTAGCGCATTACTCATTACAGTATTGCAAGTGGTAGCAAAGATCTAGAAACAAAGTAGATGTCCACTGAATAGAGAATGGCTGGACAAATTGTGGCTCACCAAAGTAAGAGAATAGAATGGAGCTAAAAAAGAAGAATTCAGAGAAGCATGGGGAGATCTACATGAAATGATAAAGTATAAAACAAGCAGAAGGAAAACAATATAAACATTAAGTACAACAATGGATGGAAAAAAAAAACAAAAAATGAAACAGTACTTTGTAATTATGATAACTTAGGAGAAGAGCAAATGAAATTTAGTACTTTCCTGGAAGAGGAAGAAGGCAAGAGGTATGGAATATTGCATGCATGACCAGATTCAATAGTGTGTTGATTAGTGTGGCTAAATTTTTTACTTTTTGTTACAAAGGTTTTTACTCCAGCTTTTTGTTACAAGGGTTGGGCTCACTGGGTAGGTGAGGATGAGGAGTATGTTCAGAAAAGAATGTTATATAAAAACATAAGATAATCAATATTCTTAATAAAAATTAAAAATAGTTAACATGGCAACGCAGCTGATGAGATGCGTTTGGACTCATGAAGGCCTGAATTCAAATCCTACCTTTGCTTCATACCAGATATGTCACCATAGGTATGCCTCAACTCCTAAGTGCCCCTACACAATTCTGCAGTATTTTAAGTAACAGAATAGTTACCAATCAACACTAGAAGAAGATTCCCCCCCTGAGAGCTTCCTGTACCAATGAAATAACAGGTTTAAACATTACCTGCCCAACCTTTACAGGCACAGGAGGGGAAATACTTCGAAGTTCATTTTAATAGCTGAATACCATAAATATATTCATATATTTACATGCCACCAAAATGGTTGATTTAAAAAACCCAATGGAGCCATAAGTAAAGGAACACAAATTTTCACTAGAGTACTATGTATAAAGAAGGCTTATACTAAAGAGAAAAGAAGTCTGAGGATTGTGGAAGATAGATAGTAGCTTTCTGTTTTTAGTTACACTACTGCCTATAAGGTATTGATATCAATTTACTCGAATCCATTTCCATAGCTGAACCGAGGGCTACATCAACAAGTAACCTAACAGGAAAGAACTAGATGGAATAAGTAGACTTTTTAAAAGCTTCAGCACCCCAATGAGATCTGAAGAGGAACAGAGTAAGTACATGAATTATCTGCTTTCCAGGAAGACCTCTCCCCGCCCCCAAAAAAAAATTTGAAAAAAGCTGACTTAGTATCATAGCACCATGGTCTTGTAAACTAGGGGTCATGAGTTCAAACTGGATTGGGTCTTGACCATCTAGAAGTTTAGACATGTAGCATGCTGTATAGATGGACAACATTCAGGACCTAGAATTAGGATGATATGGTTTGAATCATGACTCAGGAACTTGCTAGCTGTCTGAGCCTCCATAAGGCCTCTCCTAGCTTAGGTATCTTTATCTGCAAATTAGCATCAATAATGATAACGTCAGTCAACCAAAGAGCATTTGCTCTGTCTCAGGTACTGCTCTAGGGTCGATGGATAGAAAGACAAAATGAACTGATTCCTGCCCTCAAGGACTTTATATTCTATTGTGCTGTCATAAGAATTAAAAAGGATAATTTTGGTAAAGAACTTCATAAAGCTTAAAATATTCTATAAATTCCACCTACGTTAGTAGTACTATATAGTTATATTACTATAACTATCATATTGCCTTTAAAGGGAAGTCCTTTTTAATTTGCTTCATAGGATCTTAGATTTCAATTTGAAAAGATCTTAGAAGTAACCAAATCTAGACCTCGGCTTTAGCGACATCACTTTGACAACTAAGAGGATGGATTGGACTGGGGAGCTACTTGAGGCAGGAAGCCCAAATAGACAGTGATCACAGTAGTCCAGGAATATAATGATAAAACTCTACATCAGGGTGGGGCCTATATGAATGGAGAATAAAGAATGTATGCATTGTGAAAACTCAGAAAAAGGGGGCAGAGTCAAGATGGCAGCTGGAAAGCAGGGACTAGCGTGAGCTCCCTGCCAAGTCCCTCCAAAAACCTATAAAAAATGGCTCTGAACCAATTCTAGAACTGCAGAACCCACAAAATAGCATAAAGAAGCAGGACTCTAGCCCAGGACAGCCTGGATGGTCTCTAGGTAAGGTCTATCCCACATTGAGCTGGGAGCAGAGGGGAGTGAAGCTGAGCGCAGCGGAGCCCAGCGTGGGTGGCATGGACCAACCAAACCGGGAGCCGGGCGGAGCATACCCTAGCACCCTGAATCAGTGAGCTGCAGCAGTTACCAGACTTCTCACCCACAAACACCAAAGACAACAGAGAAAGTTAGTGGGAAAAACTTCTGGCGACTGGGATAGAGTTTGCGGTTCGGCCACCTCAAGAGAGGAGAAGGCAGGTGAGGGGGAATGAGTGAATCTTGCCCTCATCAGATTTGACCTGAAGAGGGAATACTATACATACTCATCTGGGTATCTTACCCCACAGGAAAAAAGGAGGAAGAAGATAAAAAAGAGGGGGATGATAGAAGGCAGGGCAGATGGGGGTGGAGGTAATCAAAAACAAACATTTTTGAAAAGGGACAGGGTCAAGGGAGAAAATTCAATAAAGGGGGATAGGTTAGGAAGAAGCAAAATATAGTTAGTCTTTCACAATATGAGTGTTGTGGAAGGGTTATACATAATGATATGCATGTGGCCCATGTTGAATTGCTTGACTTCTTAGGGAGGGTGGGTGG
>CM053624.1:187646861-187678756 GCA_028646595.1 Phalanger gymnotis | reverse complement strand
ATCTTGGAGTGGGGGGGGAGGGTAGAAATGGGGAGAAAATTTGTAATTCAAACTCCTGTGAAAATCAATGCTGAAAACTAAATATATTAAATTAAAAAAAAGAAAACTCAGAAAAAGATTGCATGTGTGGGGTGTGTATGAGTAAGGTGTTGATGATGGCACTGAGATGGCTGGTTTGGGTAACTGGGAGGAAGGTGGTGCTACCCTCAATAATAACAGGAAAATTCGGTGTTCAAATAATTTTCCTAAAGCACAGGCCTAACCATGTCGCCTGCCCTGCTCAATGAACACCAGTCGCTCCCTGTTAGCTCCAGAATAAAATGTTAAGTCTTTTGTTTGCCATTTAAAACATTTCACAAACTGCCCCTTCTTATATTTCCAGTCTTCTTACATTTTAGTCCTGTCCATATACTTTCTGATACAGCTACAATGGTCTCCTTACTGTACCTCAAGATATCCCAGCGCCTAACTCTCTGCCTTTGCTCTGACTGTCTCTCTTGCCAGGAAAGCTTTCCCTCTTCATCTCCACTTCCTGGTTTCTCAAGCTTCTTTAAAGACTCAGAATTCTTACTGTTGCAGGAGGTCTTTCCCATCTTGCCCCAACCCTGCCTGGTGATTTCCTTCTGCAATCGTCTTTCGTATAGTTTGTATATATCTTGTATGAATTCAGTTATTTAGACCTATCTCCCTTTTTAGAAAGTGAGCTCCTTGAGGGCAGAGACAGTGGTTTTGCCTCTCTGTGTTTCCCTAGCACTTAGCACAGCGCCTGGGACATAAAAAGCATTTAGTTTGTTGACCAACTAACCAAACCTCTGGCAATCCTGGTTTTGTTTTCATATGTAAAATAGATCTAATAATACATTAATAATAATGATACTACTTATCTCAAGTATTTGTTGCAGGGTAAACAATTTGTATGCTGTAAATCAATATATATGTATGTGTATTACATATGTGTATACACATATGTCATTTTATGTAACAATTTTACACAGTATATGAACTTGTATGATTATTGTTATATGCATATATACATATATGTGTGTATATGTATTCATATACATATGTATACATACCCCTATATACATACATAAAGATACAGCACTTAAATGATATTTGTGCGAGCTACCCACAGGATTATTGTAAGGAATACCCTTTATAAATGATGAAGTATAATGTTAACATGAGCTGTTATATACTGTACTAAAAATTCAAATAGAGAAGGAAATGACAAACTACTCCAGATGGGGCTGCGAAGAGTCGGACATGATAGAAATGACTAAACAACAATAACAAAAATGCCAAGTGTGTATGTACGCACACACACACATACACACACACATATGTATTATAAATGGATGTATGCATGTATTATATATGTAATTTTAAAGATGTTCATTATAGCCCTAGAAGAATAAATGCCATTCTCTCCATTTCCCAGATTCAGACAATTCTTTCTAGAAGCCTTCATAAGAAGGATAGTTGCTACTGCATTTAAATACCGGTTTTATTGATTTAAAAAATGGAATTCTCCCATTTATGGAGGCAGATAAGCTTCAAGAACATTTTCAACCAATAGAATTTTAATTTTCCTAGTGAGTCTTTTGGTTTCAGTCCTAAATTCACAAAGTTTTTTCCAAATCTAGTTGATCCTAAACACTGAAAACTTCCTCTATCTCAGCTAAAGCTTGTCAATCCTAGGTTAAAAAAGAAAAAAAAAAGCCTTCTTTCAGAAATAACAAAAGCCTTCAGTTGGATTGCTAGAAACTTCAAAATATGAAGCTCACCTCACTTTCATAATATCAGAACAGGTCATAGGCAGAGCCGATGGGGCTAAATGAGAATAAAAATGGCAGACATCATGTTTCAAAAGTTCAGATTAGCAGTTCCTCATCCTTCCATAAAGGTCCATCACCTAGTCCAATGCCCTCTACAGAAAAGGAAATGGAGCCCCAGAGACTAAGTGAATTGCCAACATCCCACAATTGGCAGAGCTACAAGTGGAAACCAGGTCTTCTGACTCAAAATCCTGTGGTCTTTTCACTGAGTGACAAAACTTTCTATAAATGGACATATCTATTCAACTGTGGCACAATATTTTAAATTTATAAATGACTACCTTTTTCATGGTTAAGGTGTTCGATTCAATTTAACATATACATTATATATGCATACACACGATATATACATGTATATGTGTGTATTATATATATATATGTTTATATATGTGTGTGTGTCTGTGTGTGTGTATATATGTGATTTCTACTTTGTCCAAGGCATTTTTACCAAGGGATCCTTTTGGACTGTGACAAGACATACCCAAGGAGTTCCTGTGTGATTATGTGGTCTGTGTGATGTCTTCCATGGTAACCAGCATAAGTATGAATTGGTGAGTCTGATGGCTCTCAATTAAATTTCTCTTCAGTAAATTAAAATAATTTTACGATCATTCTGGCCAAAAGTAAAACAGTGTGGAAATGCAAAACCTGAGGGAAAGACTATAAATGAGAATTTAAAAAAAAGAGAAAGGATAACAGTTACTTCACTAGTGTATAATTATGTCTTTGGCTTGTGTGATATTGTGTGCCTACATGGATGCCCTTGAAGGTACAAGTTATGCTTCATGACTTACACCTTCAGGTGCCTCCATCCAAGTTGTTTTACCCTGTGTGACTCTTGTCCAGGTCCTCCCATAAATCCCACCCAACATGGGGACCACCCAACATGCTAATGGTATTTCCCTAGATTTCTTGAGTTATGTGAATACCAATGGAGCACATGGATTATCCCTTACTCTATCCATATTATGTGCAAATAATTGTGAGCATAGGGCCTAGCTACAGTTCCCTTTAGCAGCAGAAATAAATTTTCCATATAGGGTATCAAACATCTTGTGGTTGTTCAGTCATTTCAGTTATGTCTGACTCTTCATGACCCCATTTGGGGTTTTCTTGGCAAAGATACTGAAGTGTTTGTTATTTCTTTCTCCAGATCATTTTACAGATAAAGAACTCAGGCAAACAGGGTTAAGTGACTTACCCAGGGTGACACAGCTAGTAAGTGTCTGAGGCAAGATTTGAACTCAGGAGTTTGAGTCTTCCTGATTCCAAGCACAGTGCTCTATCCACTGCACCATTAGCTGCCCTGCCAAACATCTAGATAAACCTTTAAAAATGTACTCTATCACCTGATTGTTTCCTCAAAGTGGAGTATATGAATGTATCAAGAAGGTCTATGAGAGAGAGAAGCAAGAGTGACAGTCATCTTTCTCACATACACAGGCAACAGACGACGTGGTTTGAATCCCAGTTCTGTCATTTGCTAGCAGCTGTACTTAGAGCAAGTACTCATTTTCCTCATCTTCAAAATGTAAAGGGAGAAGTTCTTGGCTAGATCATCACCCCCTGAGGCCCCTTCCAGCTCCATGAGTCCTATGAATGGAGTAGACTTAATAAATGTTTATTGAATGAAAAAAATGAATGAATGAATGAATGAATGAATGAATACATAAAAGCATGAGCGAGTGAGTGAGGTCAGATGCTTGTAACCATTTGGCCCATCTTCTATGTCTCCCAAGGGCCAGTTTCACTGACAACTGATTAATTAGTTGAGGGAACTACTTTTATACTTAGATATGTACTTGCAAATAGCTATAGATGCAAATACTGTGGAACCAAAAACTGCAAACTGAAGACAAAAAGCCTGGCAAAGCCACCTATTAAAATGCAGACCCCAATATTTTATCCTTATGATGGCTCATATGGTTTGAAACATATGCACTTCTAAATATAGGCTAATTTCATACTCTATTAAAGAGACATTGTAGGAAACAGATCTCTTGGTTAACTTCAGATTGGCTAATTAATAGCCTGCTTGTCAAAATGCATTAAAGAAGAAAATTGAATCCATTTTCCCCCTTCTATGACAGATCCATATACACAAAGACATATAGGGACCTGCTATTATTTATGAGCTCATAAATGTATTTTTGCATGCATGATTTTTAAAATACCTATATTTTATATTAGATGACTTTTTGTCTACTCAATATTGAATGATTATTGAGAAAACCAAACTGAATTGGCTCTTCTGACCTCAGCAATCTTACACGTAGTTAAATATTTATGGTAGACTAGAACATGAGAGTGGCTATAGAGGCTTCTCATTTTTAGCAATTAATTTTATTGACAGAGCAATATTGAATGTGTCTTTATCAGAAGGGCAACATAATTTACATTCTATTTGTAAAAAAAAAAGTGGTTACAACCTGTTCCAATTCCCTATATCTGAACAGACATGCTCCCCTCACTCCCTCTAGCCATCAAACTATTTTTTTCCTGATCACATTAAAAGCAATCAATAGATTCTGTAATGCCTGATAAGAATCTTCCCTAAAATCAATGAAGAAACTTTTCTATGCCTTTTAATTTACATAACTTAACCCTCTACTTATTCTTGAGCAGTGTTTTGTTTTTATTCAGTAGATTGAATGCTGTGTTATATTTTCAACAGATGTGACTTTGAGTGCCCTGAAGAATAGTTTTTGCAATAGACTCAGAATTTGCAATGAGCATGCCCTCTAATGATTTCCTCATCCTCAGCAGACACTTAAGAAGTGACATAGAAACCAAGAAAAAAATTACTTAAAGGATCAGTTACATCTAAAATGATGAAATCAATAACAATATTTTCTCTGGAATTCTTTCTCTCTGATAGGCAAAATCTTTACTTAAAAGCCCCATTAAAATTTAATCACAATCTGTGTGCTTTAGCAATTGATAATTTCTGGACAGCTGTCTTCGGCTTTGTTTAAGTCTTGTGTTCCTTCTGCTTAAGTCCCGTCTTTTTATAGCTCCATTAGGTATATTGGCTTCTCAACTTTCATTTGTTAATATTTGATCATCTGAAGTGGAAGTGAAATTTATGGATTTACTTTCTCTCAGATATATACACACATACATATATGTACATATACACACATGCATGTGTGTGTACCTATACATGCACAGATGTCTATATGTATATATTTACTTTCTCCCAGGCATTCACATGTGTATGTGTTCATTTTCTTATGTGTTTAAAGTATGTGCCTGGGAGAAAGTGTGTGTGTATGTGTATCTCAGAAAAGCACTCTTGTTTAAAACCTATCAAGTCACAGGGCAATAAGAGTTATGTTCAGAATATAATGGGAAAAAGTCCATTTTTTTCATATTATATGTAGAAAACTCAATAGACAGGACAGTGATTGGATTGGAAATTCACTGATATCTTAATTTATTCTTCATAATTTGCCCTGTAAAGTGGTTCTCTGCTATGACTAATGATTTCAAACAAGTGAACTAAAATACAGCACAAGTATGTTAGTGAATGTATGTGGATGCCTACAACCTCTGTGTGTGAAAGGGACAAATATCAAAGGGCTCAGCTTGGTTATTACTTCCTCACTGAAGGACAGACTTAGCAGCTACTCCAGTCCCTTGGTTCCTCTTTTTTCTCATGCCTCAAGGGACCTGACTAAGGAAAGATTGTCTTTCACAGAACTTCCTCTGATTACTGCCTAACTCTGACCACCTGACATGAGTGGCCAGACTTACAGAGATAATGTAGTGTTTATTATAGGAGAAGTATTTAAGGAAATCAATATATCAGGCTAGCATTTGTGTTTCAAAGGCTGGGAGAGCTGACGGAGTGGTCATATTATCGTGTCTTGTGGTAAAACATTTTTCATTCTGCTATTTTAATGTACTTAACTAGATCAATAAGGTTAACTGCATTTGTTAGGATTCGGACCAATAAAATGTATACCTGTTCAATAGCATAAATGAAATGCCGGTATTTACTTTCATCTGGTTGTGTATCAGATGCTAATTAATTAAATACTTCTGCTGATATTAATAAATAAGTAATAATTAGATACACACATTAAAAAACATAATTCAAAATGAAGCAGATTGGAGTGGTTTGGGAATATAAGTAGCCATATAGTATGTCAATTAAGAGAAAAACTGAAATATTCCAAATATGTCCACAATATGTCCAAATATGTCTGCAATATGTCCAAATATATGCACAATGTTGCAAAATTCAGAATTATGCATATTTTAACATATAGAGTAGATGTAACATGGACCTTTAGGCTGGATACCCAGAAGGAAAAAGAAATACTGGTATTGTAAATTCAAAACATTTTTCACCCAAACACTTAGAGATTATGTATAATAAATTTTATAGCCATGTAAAATATGTAAATTGTTTAAGCCAGACAAATTAGAGCAACAATAGGCTGTTACCTGATTGCCATGAAAGCTTTGTTTCTGAATACCAAGATTTGACTTCAAAACCAACAGCTAAGCCACATTCACACTAAAATTGTGTTTAATTATTGGAGATAAAATATGTCAAAAAAACAACTTTTAATATGAGTTTGAATATGTATACCTTGAGTAGGGTCTTCTCTCCTGACAGCATGATCTTTCTAAGTTATTAAATGTCTTTAGCTGGTGGTTTTTATCTTTATTTTTCCCACCATTAGATTTTTTTTTCTTTTCAGCTTTGTATATTCCAGTTTGTTAGCTTTTAATGTTCAGAAACTCAGAAGATGAGAAAGGAAAAAAAACCACATTTTTCCAGTGAGTGAATTTTAAGTAAAATCGCTTTAACACTTTTAAAATTATTTTCAGAAGCATTTTTCCTAAGATCAGAATTTGACACTATTTTTTTTTTCTTTCCAGAATGGAATGTGGCTCTTCATAATTAAATTTCAGTGTTCTTCATGAGCATTTGAAAAAAAAAATCATTTAAAAAAATTTTGGATCTAAGTTATTGGCTCACTTTGTTAAGAAATGATAAACATATTAATATCAAATAAAATAATAAAGTGACAAAGAGTTAAACTAAGAATTTCAGCTGAATACACTAGCAGTTTGCCTTCCTGACAGCAAAAGCCAAGCTAGTGGTTTAAAAAAAATTGTAAGTTTGAAAAATGCAAATGGTGTTATCCAAATATGCAGCCATATGTCCACAATACACACATTTTTTTGGAAAAATTTGTAAAGATTTCTACCACAGAAGTATATCTCAAAGTGCTGGGGCCTTGTTTTATATGGTGGGAAGATACTCAAATTATGTTTCAGTATCAGCTATATATAGTATGCAATGGAAAATACATATTTTTCTCATGTTTTAACAAAAAGTTACATCTATGTTTTAACACTTCATTGTGAGTAGGTGCTAAACTTCATCTATAACACAGAGAGGGAGTGCAATCTTCCAAAATACCCCCCACTTTTTTTTAATAGTATAGCTTTCCTGTGGGAAAGCTTTGTTTAAACGATAGTCATGTGGAAGAGTGAGTAACATTCTTTGGAACTAGAATCTGGGCACAAGCATAAATTAGGCCCAGTGATTTTATGCTGCGAAGTTTGTGTAACCTTTAAGCAACTTTGCTCTGATGATCACAGCGTCAATAACAATAGGAGAAAAGAGGCCAAATACGAGTGGTTAAAACACCAACAGGAAAATATCAATTAATCTTTTTCAATAGACTTGAAGTATGGGTAATCCTCTCATTAAAGAGTTTGAACTTTTCTCCCAGTAAACAAAAGAAGGGTAATGAGTGATGTGGTCCGACTTGTTTACATGGAGGATCTTCAAGAGGCTTAGACATAACCTCTCAGCACAGAGGCCTTCTTAGCTACTGGTCACTAATTACTTTCTTTTTAAAGCCGTTTGTTTCAGCAGAGAGACTGTGTTTGTAGGCTTAGCATGAGAAGATCATTTAAGTAGCAACATTTTATATTTAAAATGAAGGCATTAAATAGTCTCAAAATGTCTAAAGCTTATGAGGAAAGGGCCAGGCATATAAATTTGGGGTAAGTACACGGGTGGCTTATAACTTTGGAAAAGAGTCTTGTGAGGGAAAATTCGACTGACGTGTGTGTGTGTGTGTGTGTGTGTGTGTGTGTTTAGTGAGAGCTGATTCCTAGATTGTGCTCTCCCAGCACCCTTGGAATTGTCATCACTGTCACTTGGGATTCAGTGCTGGGTGGGAGAAAGGACTGAAATCAGCATCTGCCATAACGTCTGCCAACCAACGTTTACCCTTGATATTCAAGCAACTTGAAAGTAAATATGTTCATAGTCCACTCACCATCATCCAAGTTTCATTTTAAAAATCACTTGATGATTTCAGATGGCTCTATGGCACAAATACCAAGAGTCCTTAAGTATAGCTACAAACATTTAAATATATATTCAGTGTGTTTCAATGGCGGGCATGAAATGGCGACTGAACAACACAACTACAGCTGCTTCATATTTCTTTGAATAATAAACACAATTGAGTTTCTCTCACATGTTCTCTGAGAGGCTCAAGATGCTTCTTAAGAATTAAATTGGGTTGCATAAAGGTAGTGTGAGATAGTGACTGTGAGTTGTCTCCTGTTTTTTTACTCCTTCTCTTGTTCAGGACACATGATTTCATCAGTGCAGGGAATCCAGATGTGGAAACCACCGTCCATGGACACAAATCAGCCAGTCTTCTGTAACTTAGACTCTTACATGATTGTCTGGGCCTCTTAGAATTTAGTGGGTGGGTGTAAAAGGAAATACGTGAAACTTTGTCTTCCTGACTCCAAGACTGCACTATGCCAGAATCAATTAATTTGGGAACAGGAAAGGAAAAGCAAAAAATCAGTAGATTTCAACTCTAGTGAGCTACATTTTTGGCAAATTAGGTTTGCTATATGATTTCATTTACTACATTATAAATAAATAAATTGGAAATAAAAGCTTAGATTAGCAACAATTTTTCTAAGCATCTTGATTTTTCATGGTCATAATAGATGTGACAGTTTCAAAATGATCATTCATTACACAAAAGGCAACTTTTATTGTTGTTTAGAAAGAGAGGAGGCAGTGTGGTACCAAAGTAAGAGAATCAGATTTGGTGAAAGAACTTGGTTCAAATACTAGCTTTCCCATTTACTTCCTGTGTTATCTTGGAAGGTCATAATACATCTCTGGGCCTTAATCAGTAACATGAGAGGATTGGACAAGGTCCCATGCAGCTCCAAATCTGTAATAGTATATTTTCATAAAATCTTTCAGATCAGTGATCGCCTTCTGCTTTGTAGGTCATCTCATAGTGCAATCAGTTGTGTTGAGTTTTAATTTCATCACATGAATGTACAAAAACATCTGTGATAAGTGAACTCTAAGGATATCCCTATGATGATATGTTGATACTCAACCACTCAGCCTAAAGTAGGTATCAATATTTCAACTCCATGATCTTGTCAATCTAGCTATTCCTTCCATTGATTCAGATCCATAGACCTTTGATGCCTTCACTTCTTTTGCAACTATTGTAGGTATTCTTTCACTGGGTCCACCTAAGGTACTAGAGACCTTTCTCAATGTACACTTGCACTTCATAGGCATCGGTGGAGAATTATTAATATTCATCCGTTAGTCCTTGCCTTTGCCATTTTAGTAGGCCACCTGGGTTTTATTTTGTTGGGGTTTTTTTCCAATCATGGGACATTAGTGGGAACTAGAAATAAGTCTGTTTCAATGAGTGTTAACTGTTTTAATAATATCTGATTCAAGAGACGTTATTAAATCTGATCATGGGTGTGAGTCCTCCATTACCATGATAAATCAGTGTCCAAATCTACCTGGATTTTTTTATGAGTCCTATTAAAATAAATATAAGCTAAGGATGGGGAATGGGGTATGACTCTTATGAGAATGTATTTTTGTGAATTTTGCAAGATCAAGTTGGGATGACTCAATTATTATTAAGATGAATGAATAAAAAATGAATAAGTATTTTGAAGCAAGCACTATGCTATGGGTACTGTGATAAGTACTAAGGATAGAAATACAAAAAGCAAAATGAGTTCTTTCCTCAAAAAGCTCATAATCCAAAAGTAGCAAGGCAACACAGAGGGGAGTGGTGGCCAGGGAGGGATACTTTGGTTCTGGGCAATCACCCGGGGCAATTGATTGAAAAGCTTTTTTTTTTTTTTCAGGAATGGTAGTTGTTATCAGATTACGGTTCCCAGAGCTAGTAGAGAGGGGATAGGATGGTATCATAGGGCCCCAGGGCAGGACCTAGAATATTCAATAGTAGGCAGAAAGTGGAGCACTATAGCACAACAGGAAAATGGCCAGAATATCATCTTTCGCCTTAAAATAATCCAGGAACAATTTGCAATTTTTCTTAGGGGGAAGTATCATATCATTCAAGGTAATTTGGCTGACCATTTGGCTTTAGTATGTGCACAGGACTTGGAGCTGGAAGGGACCTAAGGGATCGTTTACTTCTTTTACACTTGAAGAAACAGATTCAGAGAGGTTCAGCACTTTGTCCAGTGTCACACATACAGTAAGGGCCAGGGACAAGGGCAGGGACAGGGACAGGATTCAAACATGGGTCTTCCCATAGTCTAATATTCTGGAAACTGATCTTTGAGTCAGAAAGACTTGTATCTCACAGTTACTATCTAGGTGACTATGGGCAAATCACTTACTCACTCCAAACCTTAGTTCATTCACCTGTAAAAATGGAACAGAGAATATGTGTAGTACATACCCGACAGGGTTATTAAGGAAGATAGGATTAGATCTTTTATGTAAAACGCATTAAAACCTCAACACCGCATAAAAATGTCACTTAATTGCTTTTACTACATGTGGAATACTTCCTCATGCTTAAAAAGAATGGTATCTGTGATTTCATGAAAATTGTCTCCATTTGGTGACATCATAGCTGAGACAGAATTTTCTGTTTCCTAGCTGGTAGAGACAAAAGTGAGAAGTGGTTGTTGTTGTTAATTTGTTTCAGTCACTTCTGATTCTTCATGACCCCATTTGGGGTTTTCTTGGCAAAGATACTGGAGTGGTTTACCCTTTCCTTCTCCAGCTCATTTTACAGATGAGGAAAATGAGGCAAACAGGGTTAAGTGACTCAGGAAGATGAGTCTTCCTGATTTCAGGCCCAGCACTCCATCTACTGTGCCACCGAGCTGCCCAAGTAACATGATTAAATTTGTTCAAAAAAGAGCCCTCTTACAAAGGTGCCATAGTCTATTAACCATATGTGTCTGATTGGGGAAGTTGAATAAAGGGTTCATTTTAAGAGAAACATCTTATTTTCAAGCAATCTAATTTTGGCAACATTAAATGAGCTGTTAAACGACAAATGTCAATGGTTTCTCCGGAATGACTGTAAATAGATCACCACCAAAGTTTCCCTCCCCATATCTGTCCTGCTCTTCATCCCCATCCACAAGTGAGTCATCATTTGGCATCTTTTAGGGCCATTAGAACTCCACAGAGGGAAGCTCTCCACAATTCAATAATCAAGGGGACTGGAGACTAAACCTGGGTTCCATTGGCATTGGGACCTCTGATTAGGAAGCCCCCTTCCCAGTGCAGGTTGACACTTTCTCTGCAACTTATAGCCTTGGAGTTGGCTGTGTGACTTGCCCATGTCACAAGGCCAGTATGTGTTAGAGGCAGGACTTGAACCCAAGTGTTCCTGGCTCTAAGGCCAGCCCTCTGGGCCCTATGATGAGATGCCTCTCAGTCAATAGGAGAATGAGTTATTTGTATCATCCTCAAAAGAGCTCTGCATGAGCTTTAGTCAAAGTTTACTTTTGTTATGCTTTGTGTGGTTGGTGAAATTACACAAGCTCCAAACAAGAAAAACATTGTATTTATTAAAATCACATACAAAATATCCCTCTGCCCTTCTGCTTGTTTATTTTTCCAAGTTTCTGTTTGTTAAAGCTTTTCTATTATTGGAAAATAATTTTAGAGATGCCTTTACACCTACACAGTCACACAGTCCCTGTTTGATTCCCAGACACTTGTGAAACAACCCACTGTTGGTGAAATGAGAGGTAACTACGCCAATTAGCTTATAGACATTTTTTGTCAATTTTCATATTTCCTTTCTACTGGTAGACTGCTTCTATACTACTAAATGTTTTCCTATTTGGCTTATGGTCTTGGGAAGATTTTGTATTCATGATGCTTATATAATATTTGAAAATTGCCATCAAATGATTTACAGAGAACTCATTATTTTCACTATATATTCTGTTATCAGTACTCCATTAAAGATGCTTTACATTGTGGAGAACATCATTAGCTTTATATATTATATTTAAGTATATACTATAAACATATGTATCTTTGCCTTTAGGCAAGGCATAGTGGCCAAAGAACTGGCCTTGGAGTCAGGAAGACCTAAGCTGAATTTTGCCCCTGAAAGTTACTACCTGTATGATTATAAGACAGTTACTTAGCCTCTTAGTTCCCCCATGGCAACTCTCTAAATTACAGACATTTTAAGTTACAGAGAAGCAGCAATCTGCCTCAAGTAGAGGGAATATCTATTTTTATTTTTTTTTATTTACAGAGATGTTAAGCTACATGGAAAGAACTATCTTCTTCAAATGGAGGGTATAGCTATTTGTAATTATTTTTTCCAATTAACTCGCATTTATTTTCTCTCCTCCCCCACTCCACCACTGAAAAAAGAAAAAATGAAACCCTTGTAACAAAGTCCTACATTGTACCCTAGTGCAAATTCCCACATTGGTCTTGTCCAAAAAGGTTTCATTTCGTTGTGCATATTTAGTCTATCACCTCTGTCAGGAGGTTACCAGAAGGAAAATCTGGAAATGTAGATTAGTATCTACATAGATAGGGTCAAGTCCTGAAATAAATCAAAGTCATGAGTTGAGGAATAAAGCATCTGTAATTGAGGTAACAGTATATTTCATCAACTGAATGGAGGTAACTGTGCTTCATCATAGGTCCTCTGGAATTGTGACGGGTCATTATATTGATTTGAATTCTCCAGTCTTTCAAAGTTACTGATTTCTATAAGGTTGTTGCTAAAGGATTAATTTTTTTTCTGGTTCTACTAACTTCAGTCTGCATCAGTTGATACAAGTCTTTCCAGAGGACCATTATCCTTTTGCATCTGTGATACCACTACTAGGCCTGTACCCAAATGAGACTAAAGAAAGAGGAAAAGGACCAATATTTACTATAGAGATAGAGAAAGAGATAGGTATCTATATATCTTTATTTACATATATACATGTGTATATCTCTATATATACATCTATAGCTCTCTCTCTATACACATATGTATGTATATATGCATATAAAACTATGTATACGTATGTTTGTGTGTGTGTGTGTATATATATATATCTTTTAGTGATGTCAAGGTGGATATGCATCAGTTGGGGATGGCTGAACAAATAATTGTATTTTAATATAATGGGATTATGTTGTTCCATCAGACATGATAAAATGGAGGTGGTGGGGGTAGCACCACTTTCCCCACTGAACTAATTATAGGTCCAGACAAAAACAAAAGAAAACCCTAAAAAATAAGACTTAGAAGAATACATCTAAATTGCCCATTCTATAACCTCACACAGCTCCCAGGAGAGGCAGTGTGAGCACATTAGATAGTAAGGAACCAGGAGAAGCTGAGTTTGAATCTTGCCGCAGACTCTTGCTACCAGTGTGAACTTGACCAAGTTATTTAACTGCTCTGAGTCTCATTTTCCTCACCTGTGAAATAGGAATGATAGTAATAGCACAGACCCCCAAAGAATAGTTGTAAGGATTAAGTAAGGAAATAAATGTGCGATACTTTGCAAACCTAACATTTTATATATAATGCCTGAACCATTAAAGACAAAATCAAGACTTTTAACCTAACATCTTAGTAATCTTTTACAAAAAAGGAATATCTTATAACCAAAGAAGATTTGATGGCTGCTTCTGAATTAATTTTTAACTCCTAATTACCTAAAATATAAGAAAGTCTTTTTTAAATTATTCTTCTTTCACTCTTATGATTTTATATTATGAAATAAAACCACCAAAATGGCATGGCAAGTTGGTCCTTGGCAACATCCAAATTTCTTTTAATGACAAGCATGTTTTATATAGCTCACTTGTAATGGGACAGATCTGATTGGGAAAGTTGAGTAAAGAGCTTACTTTAGAGGAAACTTTTTGTTTTGTTTTGTTCTTTAGAGACATTTTTCAAGCAATGTGATTTTGGCACCATCAGATGAGCTGTTGAAACAAAAATTTCACTGGTTTCACTGGAATTGCTATGAATAGTTCACCACCAAAGTCACCTTCCCTATATCTGTCCTGTTCTGCCCCACCTATAGCACCCACATAGTATCTAATATGATTCATCATTTAGCATCTTTTAGGGCTATTGTAACTCCGCAGAGGGAAGCTAGCCATCAATTTATATCGAAGGTGGTGAGAGGCAAATTTATTTCATAGGAGCGTATGGGCTAAATCCCCTCTCCCCATCACTTAGGGATTTTCCTGGGAGTTGACTACTAAGTCTGATACGTCCCTTTTCCAAACACCTTTTGAGACTGCGAGTTATGAATATGATGATTTTAACAAGGGATTCTCTCTTAGCTCCAGAGCAGAATTGGAAGAGAACATGGGAAAATTTTCCTTCCCCTATAAAAAGGGGGATCCAATACAAATTAAACCCTAGCTACAGAAACTAAGTTCTTTTGTTTTAAGACATTTCATTTCATTACATATCTAGACAATCATCTCCTCACTAATTGGAAGCATGCTAAGGTAAGGAACGTGCGTAGTAATTTAAATTTTTCTAAATATCTCAGAATTCATTACAGTGGTAAATTGTTCAATATGCCTCCTCTGAGGCAGTTAGCTAGCATTTTGTAGTAGTCTTTAGGTTTATTAAACACTTTACATATATTATCTCATTTAAATTTCACAATAATACCTATAGATAGTGCTATCGCTCCCATATTCCAAATGAGGAAAGTTAGTCTGAGAGAGGTTAAGTAATTTGCCCAGGGTCACAGAGCTAGGAAGTCTCTGAGATAGGATTTGAACCTTCCTTACTCCAAAGTCCAACTTTCAGTTATTTGCCTGAAGTTCCAAGTAATATGCCCATATTTATACATCCAGTAAATGTCAGAGGTGGGTCACAATATCACAGATTCATTATTTTAAAGCTAGAAGGGACCTTAGATAATAAGAAAATTGAGATGGGGGTATTCAATAACTGACACAAGATCACAAAAATCATATGTGACAAAGGTAGGATTTGAACCCAGGTTTTCTGACTCTAAACACCACATTTTTCCCCATTGTATGAATTAAACCCAGGTCTTACTAATGATTCCAGGTATAGAACTGTATACCACATTATCTCTCTTACAGTGTTATATGATATCCAGTGGTAGATTTAGCTAAAATTAAAATTGTCATTAATCAACTTTTTTCAGTATTTAAGGAGATCAATCTCTATATTTCCATCCTTACCTACCTACCCTCAATAATTAGGCTTCCTAAATTACTTCTGTTTTTTTGAAATAAGTTGATCAGAAATGAAACAAAGTGAAGCATTTTCTCTCACTCATTCCCTTACTACCATACTAATGAATAGATCCTCTCTCATCTTTTATACTGATAATAAAATGGAGATGCTGACATGAGCAGGCAGGTATAATAATAGAAATATATAATGACCTTCTTTGGATGGAACTTTTTCAGATTAAATCTTCACTGACTTCCTCTCAATAAACTCCAGTTCTCACCATTATATCATCTGTGCATAAGTGACCTCATATTGCTTCTTAGTTGAGATGTCACACTCAAACAATTCTAAGGTCTTTGGCCATATTAAATTTTCCTTACTGTCTATTAGTTATTTAGGAAATGCCTCCATCTGCTTTAAAAGTATAACTTTCCATAGAAAAGGTTCATGGAATAATCTTTTTGGAATTGAATTAGGAGTCAGGGAGATAGATTGCAGGTATAAGGATAGAAGAATTTTCTATAGAATAGATTTCATCTAACTCAAACTTAAGATTTAATAGATACTCTGAACCACCATTTAAACAAAGCGATGGAAAACTCATCTTCCTAACCCACTCAGTTAAGACCCTGTTCAAAAACTAGTTAATCTCCTATCTTTTCTAGAGAGAGAAGAAAAGATATACACATTAGTTCAGCTCTTGCTTCTGGTGAGGGGGAATGAAAAACTTCCAGTATGGAAAAGAGAGAAAGTCACAAATGAGTCACTTAGTAGAATAAATCTGTGCTTTTATCAAAACTTTCTGTGACTCATCTTTTTTTTTTTTCTCCTCCACAGTATACCATGCTAAAGTCATTGCTTTAGTCATCCACGTCTGGGGAAAATGCATTTCAGTGAATCTCTAAAAATGTACATGAAATGATGTTACTAAATCACAATTTCCCTAAGTGAAAAAAATGACAAAAATATTAACTCTGTACACATTCCAAGTGAGGGTGGCTCTCCCTAAGTTGGAAAGTTTTGAGCCAATGGAATTATTTTTAAAGTGAAAAATCATTGTTTCTTCCTCCCCCCACTGGAATAAGAGAAAGATTTTTTTAAAAGGCTTACAGAAAAACTTATAATGTCTTATAGAAAAGACTGTCTATATTTATAGACTTTTCTATCATTCTGTTGGTTTCCAAACTTTCTAAAATTTCTTGCACATACACAGTAGATAGTATTTAGAATCTGAGCCAATAAAATATTGTGAGAAAAATAGTAAAGGAACCTTGTAATCAAAATGTGTGAACCATGACAAAAACCAAATATCTCCTTTGTCTGGTTACCTACAAGACAAAACCATATGGAGCCTTATCACATTTCCAAATAATTCCCATTAATATTTTTTCAGGAATATGGTGGTCTAGAAATGTAAAAGGCCAATGTTATAAAACCTACTTTAATTAGGTGACAAATAAGATGATGACTGTGGCTCTAACTTTAACCGTTGGCTAACAAGGAAAGAATTTCATAGACAGTCTTGTGGCAACCACCCAAATATGCATATATCTATGGTCAAGTCCTTAAGAAAGAGCTAAGACAATAATTCCTTGGTTACAAAGAGCTCTTTTTTATGCCTAAAGCAGTTGGATATCAAAGTGGATACAATGTTGGGCCTGGAGTCAGGATGGCCTAATTTCAAATCCAGCCTCAGATTCCTACTAGCTTTGTAACCTTGGACAGGTCCGTTAACCTCTCTTTGTCTCAGTTGGTCTCAAAAATAAAGTGAGGATAAAAATAGCACCTACCTCATAGGATTGTTATGTTATCTCATCAAAGGAGTTACACTTTGTAGAGTGCTTACTTAACACAGTAACTGGCACATAATAGGTGCTACAGAAACCTGTCTTTTCCCTAAGGCAGCTAGGTGGTATAGTGAAAAACGTGCTGGCCTCTGAAGCAGAAAGAGCCAAATTTGAATCCTGCCTAAGACACTTACTAGCTATATAACTAGCAAGTCAGCCTCAGTTTCCTTATATTCCTTCTCTATAAAATGGGGATAATAATATTATTGTTGACTATGACCTCATTTGTAGTTTTCTTGGCAAAGATGCTGGAGTGCTTTGCCATTTCATTCTACGAATAATTTTATAGATAAGGAAACTAAGGCAAACAGGGTTAAGTGTCTTGCCCACGCAGCTAGTCAGTGTCTGAGGCCAGATTTGAACTGAGGAAGAGAAGACTTCCTTATTCCAGGTCCTGCACTCTCTACGGTGCCACCTAACTGCCCTGGGATAATAATAGGGCTGACTTTATCGAGCTTTTGAAGTGTTATGTAAATGTGTAATATTATTACTCAAGTACCTCCAAATACTAAATAAATGCAAGCTCATTTACGAATAGCTTAACAGGGATTAATTATTGGTAGGACAGAGTTAGGGTTTTTTTTTTTAATGTAGGCTGTATGATACAGTGGGCAGGAGGACAGCTTGGAGTCAAGTTCTTCTGAGAAATACTAGAGCTGTGTGACCTGGAGCAAGTTACTTAAACTCTAAGTGCCCTCAGGCAACTCAATGGGACTATATTACAAATTAGTTGCAGAATTGTTTTGGTGGGGAGCGTTCCTACACCCCAATTTCCCACACAGATGAAATAATAGGTCCAACTCTTATGAAAAAAAAAACGTAGGCAATGGTACAATTGTGGGTAAAAGAGATCTTCACCAGAAAGAAATTCATGGAGAAAAAAAAATTGGCTTTTATATGTTTTCTGTTATTTTTTTCAGGGGAGAAAGGGAAGGAAACAACCATTTATTAACCACCTACTATGTGCCAGGCCCTGTGCTAAGCGCTTTGGAGAAGTTCCTAGTCTAAAGGCTTAATAACAATAGTAATATAAGCTACTATTTATGTGGTATTTTAAGGTTTACAAAGTGTTTAACAAATATTATCTCATTTAATTTTCAGTAACAGCCTTGCGAGTTAAGTGTACATTGTACAGATGAGAAAGCTGAAGCTGTGTATAAACTGACTCCTTCTTGATAACAAATCCAATACTTTCTCCACCTTTCCAACTGACTGCCTTTATGATTTCCTTTTGATTAGATCATGCCAAATGAAATGGTTCGGTCTGAGTGGGTTATACAGAATAACTATCCATTGCTCAATTTAGATAATAGTCTGGGTGTCTCTGGACTAGTTTCCTAAGTAGTATTCTCAGCCTAATAAATATAAGAAGGATGGCACTAGTTTTCTTATTGCTGTGTTTGTATACCAGAATCTTACTCTGTGTCTAGCTCATGGCTACCTAATAAATGCTTGTGGATTAATTGATAGGCACATTAGGAAATTTTCTTTTTATAAGCACTGCATGTGTCTTACCCTCTAGAAGTTTGTAAACTAGGATGGCATTCCTTCTAAAATCCACATTACTACAGTTAGGGTAATTAGAAATTCACCTTGGAGAATGTAATCACAATAAAGGAAGATCACTTCTTGAAAGTTCAGAGAGTACCACCATTTTGACCTTTGGTGCCTAGCAGGAAATAGAGAGAGGAGCTTCAGGTCTGCGCTCATTCAGTCTTCCGTCTGCAGGCTTCTTGATGGTTGACCCTTTCATTTTCTTCTAAAGGGCAGACCTGACCTTATCTCATCTCTCTAATCCACAAGTAAAGTCACTGAACCCAATATCTGGGGTTAATTATCTGGTCCTCTCTAGTCATCTTCTTACTCTAGCCTATTATCCTCTTAGAAATTCCTCCTTCATGTTAGGGGCTCACTTATTTCCCAGGAATCTAGCTAAATGGGAAATTTATAAGCAAATGGTATAATTACATAGCCCAAGAATTTTAGAATTGGAAAGACTGGAGGCCATAGTCCAACTGGTATCCAAAGAGAAACACTCTCTCTAACATTCCAGAAATTGATCATTCAGTTTTGGATTAGATACTATTATTGAGAGATTGTTACTGTTATTTTTTTAATAAACATAGAGATAACCCTCTTTCCTATCTCCACTGATGACAAATTTTCCTGACAATCACTGAAGCTGGAATGAAGAACTACCATGTTGGTTGATTCCCTATCCCTATGAAATTATCACCAATTGAACCCTAGCTTTCCAAGTTATCTCTTTTTAATACCATGACCACCGTCAATGAAAATTAAAATGTCTTGAAGCTAAAAACAATTGTTTAAAGTACCGGATAAAGAATCCCATGAGATTCTACCAGCGGAAGGTTGCCTAATGAAGCTTTCCAGTGAGAATTTGCACCACATGAAATTCTCAACCTAATAAACATCATACTTTCCAAACCAGATTTGTTCATTACATTATTCATGCAACATATTTAAACTCAGATGGTTTACCCTGAACCCTCTATTTTTACAAGAAACACACATCTTCTCTATTATTAGCTACAACAAATAGAAGCAATTTTACTTTTTGTTGCTAAAAAACATGCAGAATTAAAAATGAACATGCACACATACAGCTGATACTACAAGGGTGCTAACACCCAACATATCAAGTAACTTCAGTGGCATCAGGGGCCAAGGGATACAGCTCTCCTTCAACCCCCTTTTCTTTTTCCTTTTTTTCAAGAAAAATGATTAAAATAAAATTAATTTGTCAGTTCAAGCTCAGCTTTCTCACTTGTAAAATGTACATAATGCTAGCACCTACCTCCCAAGGTTGTTATTGAATATTAAATGAGATAAGAGTTGTTGAGTTGTTTTTCAGTCATGTTTGACTCTTCATGACCCCATTTGGGGTTTTCTTGGAAAAGATACCGGAGTAGTTTACCTTTTGCTTGTCCAGCTCATTTTACAGATGAGGAAACTGAGGCAAACAGGGTTAAGTGACTTGCTCAGGGTCACATAGCTAGTTAGGGTCTGAGACCAGGTTTAAACTTGCAGAAGATATGTCTTCCTGCCTTCAGACCCAGCATCCTATGCACTGTGCCACCTAGCTGCCCTGATAACTCAGTAAACACCAGATTTTTATCCCTCTGGAGACCTGGTTTCATATTAAATTAAACTTCTAAGTAAAAAAAAAAAAAATGTGTTTGGATCTTTTTTTTAATCCCTGGGGAACAAAGTCCTGTCTCATAAAACCGCCACATCATCTGCCATATTTCAATAACAATGAATAGT
Source organism: Phalanger gymnotis (assembly GCA_028646595.1). Classification (NCBI taxonomy): domain Eukaryota; kingdom Metazoa; phylum Chordata; class Mammalia; order Diprotodontia; family Phalangeridae; genus Phalanger; species Phalanger gymnotis. The sequence continues at coordinate 187,658,257 of CM053624.1, read as the reverse complement.
TTTCACTCCAGAAAACATGAAGCTTATAAGTAAATGTATCCTCTGTGAATATTTAAATATATTTCACATGGGCATGTTCCTATTGTCACTGTGGAGGTCTTAACCAGTTATGGTTGCCATTCTTTATTCCCCAATCTAAGAAACATTATCGCTTCTGCAGACAGGGAAAAAGTCAGACAGTTATGTTGGGCGTAGGCTAGTTTCAGAGAAACCCATAGGCTAATGTTTTCTGGTTCATATGAAGGCCTAAAAGGCTTCTTTTGGGGGGGAAATGTGAGTCGTAAATATAAGTTTGTTTCTGGTTTGGGTTTCCTGTGACCACTCTAATCTCCAGCATTTATGAAATAAATACTGGCAAGTTTAGGATTTTGAACAAGTCATTAAAACAGGCAGTTACCTAGAAGCCTACAACTAAGTGAAAGCAGGGTAGGCTTAAAGCAAAACATGTAGGGCTAGTAATGATCAGACTGAGGTGTAAAATGAGTCCATCTTTTTGCCCTTTAGGCTTGGTTTTTACTGGAACTTAGGAAATTCTGAATATATCCACTGCAGGAAGATTTTCATGCTTTCTTTGTCTAGGAACTAAGAACAATAGAGTTAGAAATAATTAGGGAAAGAGCAATATCACCAAGGAGCATGGCTGAGGTAATATTATTTTAGTGACCAAAGAATTTCTGCAATCCATTACGCTTTGAAGTAGCGTACCATGCTGGTTTAAACTAAGAAGTTGTCTTTTAGATCTCTCTCTCTCTCTCTCTCTCTCTCTCTCTCTCTCTCTCTCTCTCTCTCTCTCTCTCTTTCTCTCTCTCTTTCTCTGTGTGTGTTTTAATGGTAGTCTACAAAATATTAAAAGAAAGGAACACATGAAGACAATAGTCATATCTAATTAATTGCTTCTTAGCAAAAGACATGCAAGCAAAGCATACACATAATAATAAAGAGTTCCCCTAGTTAAAATTGCTAGTTATTTGCATAATGCCAACAGCCGTCTGTTAAACCAATATGTACCCACATTTTTTTATTTCTAGATGGAATAGTAGACAGAGTAGCCATGGAGGGAAAATATGGGGAGCAACAAAAGTATATATGATAGAATCTTGTTCTTCTGGGTAAATGCCAAATTTACTTTTCCTTAACTATAGACGTCTCCGAAATTCATTGCAACTTTTGGACGAGTAGGTCTTGAGAGTCATTGCCTGATACCAAACAAGCATAGTAACGGTAATCACATTCTGACCCATCTATCGTATTTTTCACCTTGAGGAAATCTAGGACAATTCACCCAAAAGTCATTTCTATGCAAGCAGGATTTGCAGCCACTAGTGGGATTCTCTTTGCTTCACCAACTGAAAAGGCCAGACAGAGTTTCAGCGGGGTGCACAAGGCTATTTAATTCCATCTTTCACTGTAGTTTTCCCCAAAATGCTTCTAAGGTTGAATGGATTTATGCCCTGCCCCCGTTTAGCAGGACTTCAGATTGATCAGAAAAGTCTCATGCCATTTTGTCTCAGTTTGATGGGCTTATAGCTATACTGCGAATGTCTCCTGTGTGCTGGGGTACCGCACAGCCAGTAAGACGTGGTCCACCACATATGGCAAAGTGAGAGGCTAAGATGGGTTACACTTGAAGTAGGTTACCTATGCAAACATAGGCCTATGTTAATGATGACCTTTAAGCTAAGTAAACTCATAGAATCTTGGGGGTGGTAGAAGTATGTTAGGTCATCTAGTCCAACCTTATGTCGAATGTAGGAATCCCTTCTGCACTGTCCCTTCGCAGGGATTATACAGTTTCTACTTAAGCAAGTTGAGGGGCAAGTGAATAACATGCTGTCCCATTGTTAGACATCTGCATATAGATTAAGCTAAATTTGTCTCCATGAAGCTTCTGTTCTCTGAGAGAACACAGGGCAAAACTAGTCCCTCTTCCATGTGACATTCAAATATTTGAAGATCAATAACGTGACTTCCTTTGATCTTTGTTTCTCTAGACTAGACATTCCTTGTTTCTTTAGCTGCTATTCATGGATGATGGTTTTCCAACCCCTCACCACTCTGATGGCACTCACCCTAGCTGGAAAGTATACTTTAAGCATGGCACTCTTCCCAGAATGCAACACTCCATGTGTTGTCTGACTAGACTGGAAAGGAGCTGTCCACCCAGTACCTATGATAAGAATCAGTTTAAAAAAGAGAGAGAGAAAGGTGCAGGAGGCTAAAGGGCCTACTCCCAGTGGCACAGATGACAGTACCATTTCTCCTGCAGCTAGAGTAGAAGAGAACTATACCACAGTGGGTCTGAAACAACATTACATGGGCAGTGAAAGAATTAACTGCATTAACACTTTCCTTATGCCAATAACTTTCAAAGACTTTTCTAAGTTGTCCTAAAAAAAAAAAAAAGAAAAGAAAAAAGCCTCCTGCAGCTGGTTCCTCTATTTTTGGCTTCTCCTGTCCCTATTTTCATGGCAGCTGAAAAATATTAATGTGAGAAAAAGTATCTTTTATTTTAGTCTTTAGAGACAAATTCAACAGAAAACCTTTTGACTTCAACACCATGGCTGAAAGTTTCAGGTTCATTACAGAAAAGTGTACAATTGGGACAACCTGCAGGAAACAGAATGTTATGTAAAATAATACTGTTCAATGTACAGATGACTTTCCCAAAGCGTATGCTGTTTACATATAGTGCTTAATAAACATATTTCACCAAAAGTTAATGCATCCCCTAGGAATAATTAAACAAAATAAGTGTGTAATCAATCTTGTACATGAAAAAGGTAAAATGAGAGGGGAAAAAAGATTTTTTCTGTTGAACCATTTGATAGGAAAAAATACACATAGTTGATCTATTTTAAAATAGGAAAGACATTTAGCTTTGTGAGTTTTCTTCCTGGTTTGTTATTAATAGTCTATATGTTCTAAATGAAATACTTTAAAACATTAAATGAACTGGAAGAAAGGATTCATCATGTCTGATTTTGTGATTATCTAAAATGTACCAAATGTAGTCATCTCTCCTACCACTTTGGTAAGAATAATGACAAGTTGCTCCAGTATTATTGACTCCATCAGATCATATAGTGAGGTATTTCCAGACATATTGATAAATCCATTGATTCCTCTCCTTCTTGTAGTCACTGGACTATAGAAAAAGGGATCAGTAGCCATTTGACCTTCATTGTGTATTAAATAAACACCAGATGGCAAGGATTCATTCACTAAATCTATTCTTTCTTCTTCATAGTCATGTTCACACTGTTGCTTCCCACTGAGTCTTTATCTTTGTTTGTCACGGTGCCAAAGCTGCCTGCATAGCACCTTTCATGCATCACAGCTCTCAAATCTCGTCCCATTAGTTTCATTTTGTTTCCATCATAAATAATCTACTACTTTCTCATACACTCTTTCATTATCTAATCATGGGCTGGGACCTTAGACAAAAGAGTAAAGTATTAAAAGGTGAGTGAGTACAGTTTGTCCACTTGGTTTCTGGCCAGTATGCAAACTATTGATTAAACAAATTTATGCAGATTTTTAAGAGCCAGAAACCTAAAGGAATCAAAATGTATTTTCTATCATCACATTTTTTTAACCCTTGGAGAGTCAAGTTAAAAATAGGAGAATATTTTAATTCCAAATCTGACACATTAATGAGACCATCCTGGTAGCAAAAGGTTGATTCAAGCTAATCATTTAAAGAAACACAGAAAAAACAGTGCCCTTTCCTTGGGAGAATTCTATCACTTTTTTTCCCTTCTGTACCATTCTCTGGACTCCCCTGGATGTCATCCAGTATCCTTGAAATGCTAGTAAGGGTTAACAACTTAACTGAACTCATTCTAAGGGCATTTCCTAAGTGAGTAAACTTCAAAGGCCAAAGAGTGGGCAAGCCTTTTATGAGAATGATGTGCCCAGCCAAAATAGGGGAGCTGGTAACCTGCTGGGAATTTGAGTTATGTAAGATTTATTGCCAACTTTGAGAAGTTTAGCACAAATGGGGAGTGTTCACTGGGTCTCAGCAGTGTGGTTCTTCTGGTTTTCACAAGAACTTAAATGTTGAGCAAATAAAACACTCTAGCAGCTGGATACAGATGCTGCCATTATTTAAAGAAAAGTTAAGAAGTTTAAAATGCAGTGTGTAGGTTGCTGTGAATATGTCACCACTGAGTTAAGTCATCACAGCCTATTATTCACCAGGGAAGGCCAATTATCAGGGGATAATCAGACTTCTAATGAGCATTCTGACTGGTCAAGAGGGCCCTCTCACAGTACAGTATCCCCCATCTATAAGGCTGATCCTATGTGCCAGGAATTTCACATGTTATAAATAGGTAGGTGCCTTTATAAAAAGATGTATAATACATTTGGAGGCATTCAGCCTATATTGGCCAGAATTTGGGCATGGTATCCTGAAGATACTTCTTATAAAGAACCAAGCACTTAGTTTACTTGGTGAAATAAAGAATTAATAAACTCAACCCTTGAAATAAATTTTCTTAACAAAGCCAGAAAAACTTATTACAAGCTCAGCTCTTGAAATTCTTTCTTAAGCAAAGCCAGCTATAAGCACTTGTTTGAACAATTATGCTTTTATTATTTGAATGATACATGCTGATACTGAATTCAGATTAAACCCTATCTAGACCAGCATATTAAATTAAATATTCCGAGGTGTTCAATCTAGGCACAATTTGAAAAAAAAAGTGTTCAGGTTTTTCTTCACATCAACCTTTCTCTTTCAATTTAAGCTTGGACTGAATGTAACACAGAGCCTGATAGATTTACTTCCTCTTATCAGGGCCAGCATTATATGGTTTGTCATTCTATTTCTTGTGTGTCCGACCATTAGCATAGGAACTTCCAGAAAGAACCAAGTTTGCCTTTGTGGAATCAGGATGGTAGGTTGTTTTATTTTCTTGTGCTTCCAAAGAGCTTAACATTACTGAAAATGACTGTGGTGGACCAGGAACTGTTTATCTGAGAATAATGGAGAAATATCTTCTCAGAGGAAACTATACTGCCTCTCAACAGAACAACCAAAATACCTGCCAAACTTGTAGTATTTATTCCTAGAATATACAATCACAGCTTGGTCACTATACCCTACTAATTATATCCTTGTCAATCTCCTAACTTTGTACCTCCTTCTCTCAGTTGCACTACAGTACAACTTTGTCTTTCAACTTTGAAACTGCAAGTTTCTATGTCTTTCTATGTCTATGTCTAATTCTATGTCTTCTCTATTAAAATGTAAGACTATGAATTGGTCCATCATACTTTGTTGAAGAAACATGGCTACCAGGCCTGTCCAGTCATCCAGTTACCCCTTTTGGCCATAAGTAATAAAATTTGATTTGGCTAAGCCAGGAAAACACAATATAGTGTCAGTTTGTCAACCATTCTTTTTCTAAATCTCCCCAAAATGGCCAAACTAGACCTTCACATATAGAGAGTCATTACTCTCAACTTTTGTTCTAAAACTTTCCTATTTTTCTTATGTTCACACATGCTAAAAGTGTCCTTCCTGTTCTTCTGCTCCAATCTGCAACTGAATTTGGGGATGTATCATCATTTCTTCTGAACCTTGACCAAACTCCTTCCTTGTGAATAGAGAAAAATAAAGCAACATAGTCCCAGAATCACCTGTTTTCTTGCTCAAAATTCTGTGACAGTTTCTCAGGCATAATCTAGAAGTGGAAGTTCATGGCAGACTAGTTCTTCAGTAAAAGAGACGTACCTCTCCTTTATGGTCAGCCATACATGATTGGTGATTTGGGGACTCTGGGGAGAATTTTTCAGTAGGCAGAAATGGGAAGAATGTTCCTAGTCACCTAAAGTTTAAATTTAGGTTTGACTTCAGTTCCAGGAGGTGGGGGTGTGGGGCGGGGGGGCGGCGTTGAGGGACAATATGGCTCCCAACAGAGCCATCTAACAGTTGAGTGACTAGTTAGTGGGATGTCGTGAGCTTCCCCTCATTAAAAGTCTTCAAGCAGAGGCTGTATAAACATTTGTTGACTATGTTATAGTATGGCTTTTTTTTAGGCAGTTGACTAGATGGTCACTGAGGTCCTTTCTAATTCTAAGATTCAGTGATTCAGTAAAAACTCAAGGAGTCTAGTGAAGATATTCTAGGACAAACTAATTATAGATAAATTCAAATGAAATAATCATCTTGAACAAAGTGTTTGACGCAGTGACATCTTCAACACATTTCCACTCTTCCCTTTCTTTTCATATTTCTCCCCTTTTCCTTCTCTTCCTTATCTCTTTTTCATCTTGGCAGTTACTAGTACTTAATATCCATCAACTACATGGGCACAACTACCAAGAAACTCCAGAAAAGTCTGAAGACAAAGGAAAAGAAGAGACATTTCTCATGTGTTAGACTGTGTCATGGGGTTTTGGGCTCTTCCTCTGGGAAGTAAAAATTATGTGGGAGCCAGTAAATTAAACTTCTACCATGGACAACAGAGACAGAATACTGGAGTATTAGCAGTGTAATGCTGTGAATTAAGAGACCTTGTTCTAATTTTTCCCACACTAGTTCCGTACCTCTTTAGGCCCCAATTGCCTGATGTATAAAAGAAGGATAGTAGCACTTTACCTAAATAACAGGATGGGGCTGGATTACATAATCTTTTTTAAAATTCTATTTAATTTTTTATTATACTTTAAGTTCTGAACTGTCTCCCTCTCTCCTCACCCTGTATTAAAGAATGTGCCCATTTGAGAGAAACAGATAGACACATGATAGATGGATAGATACATACATACATACATAGATTCATGTTATGCATACTTCTGTTAATCAGTTCTTTCTCCAGATGTGGATAGCATCTTCCTTCATAGGTCTTTTGTAGTTGATTTGAATATTTATAATACTCAGAATAACCTAGTCATTCACTGTCATTCTTCAAACAATATTGCTATTACTATATACAACATTCTCTTGGTTCTTCATTATTTCACGCAAGTCTTTCCATGTGCTTCAACTTGTTTAGCCATTCCCCAAGTGATGAGCATCCTCTCAATTTCTAGTTCTTTGAACAACTGGTTCTCTAGGGAATGGCGAGGCACCGCCCCTGCCACTGATGTGGCAGTTGCAGGCCCCGCCCCCATTAACAACCAGTTCACCAAACTCAACCTAAAGTTAGGTGCCAGTTCTACCGAACCGGTGCAAACTGGCTGAATCCCACCACTGGTTATTTGCCACCACAAAGAGAGATGCTATAAATATTTTAGAAAATATACTTTCTTTTTTCCTCTGATCACCTTGGGAAACAGACTTAACAGCGGTACTGCTGGGTCAAAGGATATACACAGTTTTATAATTCTGGGAAAAATTCCAAATTGCTCTCCAAAATGATTAGAGCAGTTCACAGTTCCACCAACAGTGTATTAGTGTCCCAATTTTCCCTTTTCCTCCCCAACATTTGTCATTTTCCCCTCCTATCATTTTAGCGAACCTGACAGGTATGAGGTTATTACATAATCTTTTCAGTTGTCTTCAACTCTCAAATCATTAATTCTATGGAAACAATATTTCTAAACATTGATTTTTCTCATGTAAAATGTGATGATTTTTTTTCTTAGCTGATAGGTTAGAGAGGCAGTGTAAAGGAATAGAGAGACAGCTGGCCTCACAGCCAGGAAGACCTGGGTTCAAGTCTTGTCCCTGATACATGCTTATATGTGACCCTGAGAAAATCAGTCACTCTCAGTATGCCAGGAAACTCTTTAAGTTTCTGATTTTCATTAGTAGAGGAAGTCCGCACTTTAAGAGGTTTTTAACCATGAAGTAATAATTCTGGTACAAAAACAAACAAACAAAAGGTGCAAGATTGGCCGTCAGACTTATCTTCATCATGAGATAGCACCTCAAAGTCATTTGTTTCTATTGAGTTACAAGAAGGTTCTTCCTACCTGTCCCTGCTATCTGTATAGGGCTGGGGACCTCCAAGGGAATGTGGCCTTTTAGTGGAAACAATTATGTCAGCCCTGTGCCTGCTCACAGGGTTCAAAAATAACACATAAAGGAATAATATAATTTGTATTAATAGTAAGACCACCTATTCCTTCCTCCATAGTGAGGAGTAGAACCTTTAATTATGACATTTAAATCTCCAGATGACAACTCCAGGGACAGTGGTTCCCTGAGGAGAATCTGTCCAACCAAGCTCCTTCTCCTTCATTTATTATCACCAACCTCTCTTAATTTCTATGTTGCATCAGCTAAATAGGGTAGAGAAGAGTTACCACCTCATCTCATTCAGGAAAGAAGAAAATAAGTTTATTCTGACTATTGGAATTGAGTAATCAATTAAGCTTTCTGATGTCGTCTGCCCACCAGCCTCTGCCTACGTAGAGAAAATGAGAGTTGCTGCTGGTGGCAGAAATAGTTCACTGAGCAAAGGAAGAGATACTGATATTATGTGTTAAGAGTCACAATCAAAAGCATTCTATAAACAATGTGAGATGAATGCACTTCTTTAATTTTCAGACTGACTGGATTTCACATATACTTCGTAACTCCTTAGAGGAAAGAGCTTTTTAAAAAATCTCTTAAAATAACTTTAAAGATAAATTTTAAAAATAAGCAAGCTAGATTTGCTTGGCTCAAAGGGGTTTTTGGTATGAACTTCAGGATAGAAAATGATCAAACTGTTTCAATTTCCAACCTGAACTATAAATCACCAAACTTGCTTTAAGTTTCAGCTCAGGTTTCCTTTAAACTCAGCATAATTTCTTGGAAATAGTTAAAGACCTTGTCTTGAATTTCAGATTTGTCCCAAGCTGTAAAACCATCTGCAGGTTACTTGGGTTGTAAGTTTTGAAAATTCCATACTTTTTTTTTAACTAACTCTTATTTAGAGTCATGTCTGCTAAATATGATAACTTCATATATCATACAACTTGAATTATTCTTCCTTCAGATTCCATATTTTAATAGATTTTTTGGTATGTAAAAATGATAAATTTTCGTTATGCTTTAGCTTATTCATCAGGTCATTCCAAAGATCAATTACAACATAAACATAAAGTTCCATTCCTTTTCATTGTGGTTAGATCATATATTTGGAGCTGGGTGGAACGAATCCAGGTCATCCAATCCAAACCCTTCATGGTCCAGATAAGGAAACTGAAGCCCAGAGGCCCGAGGCCACCCAGGTAGTAAATGACAACGGCTACTGCTAGGACTGCACAGACTGGGAAAGCTAAAGCCACTGGATCTGATAATCTGGCTTAGGTCACATGGCAAATTTAAGAGACATAACAATAAATTTAGTGTCTTAATGCTTGGTATAGTCACTTGCCCATTAGACTATGCACTAAATGAAATTGAAAATAAACTATTAAACAGTTACAAGTAATGGAATATGAGACAGGAAATGAAAAGTGTGGACTTCGGTTTTAACCAGATTTACCTATTGTTTGACTGAACTAATTGGTTGGTCAAAAACATCTCCAGACGAGCTGAGTCCTTTGTTCCTCCTTAGCTAAGGATAAGCTACATGCTTCTCCCTACTTTTCACCAAGGCCAGGAAGGATCTTGAGATGAAAAGAAATGATTCTGAATGCTCCAGAAGAAATTTAGTATATCAACTTGAAGTAATACTACAGATAAATGGTACTTTCTCTGAAGTCAGAGGAGCTGGGTTCAATCAGCCTCTGACACCAATTGTCTATGTAACCTTTGAACAAATCACTCTATTTCCCTCAGCTTTAGTTACTTCTGTTACAAAATGAAAACACCAAACTAGATGGCTTCTAAGATCCATTCCAGCTCTATATCTATGGTCCCATGAATTTATCTAGGAAGAGAATTGACCTAAGGTGGTCCCAACTCTGGATGAAAGGTGATAAGAGTAGATAAGGAAGAATCCTCACCCCATACAATCAAATGCACTTGCTTTAATGTGTTCCTTCCAATTTTTAAGTAGACAAGTCCTTACTTCAGGATTATTTTAAAGGCCTTCTCCCTCTCTTCAAGCCACCCCGTGTTCTAAAAGGGAAAATTTTAAATAACACAATAAAAATTAATGGCAGAGAGGTTAGATAGCACAGTCTATTCTCTCACCCACTGTAGCACACAGGCAGAAATGTAGCAGTTTGGTCTGTTTATTGTAACCTCTGTGATGATTACTAGTTCTAAAACTGTTTACTCCTCAGGGGGAGTGATTTTAGTCATTCTGGTTTCGTTTTATTTTTAAATCACTAACAATGATACTGTGTACTTAAAACAGCCCATTTGTCCTAGAGACAGTCATGGCAAGACAATATTTTGCCTGCAAAGTCTCTACACTTCTCAGATTAAATAGCCATGTAAGCTACATTTTTGCTTTTGTCTTTGCTAGTTTAATAAATACAAATAGGGAAATCCATAGTTGGGCTAAGGCTTTATCTCTGCTAGCTATTTGGGCTCAGATTTCAGGCAAAAACATCTTCCAGGAAGAAAAATGACATTTTAAAACATTTTAGTCATACATTTCTTTTCCAGTTTCTGGAAACCCCCACACCTGTAAAAAAAAAAAATATGGATATCATCATCTTATAAGTTTTTGTTTCACTACTTTTAAAAGTAGTGAAATATATGCCACAATATGTCTCATTCTCAAGGCTGAAAAATTATGCTATGACTATAGTGACATCATTCTGCCTCCCACAGAATGCTTTTGCTTGGAGAATTCAGGAAGAAAATGAAATTAACAGGAAACGTCACATTCACACACACAGATGGAAAAATGTTAACATCTCTGTATTCTATGACAATCTCCTTGAAGGAAACGTATATGTCAGCGTAACACAGCCAACGATGTGCAAACATATCTTACGAACAGGTGCTAAACTGAGGTTATTACTGTAAGATGGAAGTTTGGGTAGCAAAAGGTTCTCCTGAAATATGCTTTAAAGCTAGGAAATAGAGATCCTGGAATATTTCAGGCAGAATACAACTTCTGGGAAAAGGAAGACATCTTCTGGGGAAAAAAGTGGTAATGGTATTTACATACACACATACATATGTGTATATATGTATACACATGTGTATGTATATTTACATATATATATATAGTTATTTTTTTGTTATTCAGACATTTTTCAGTTGTGTCCAACTCTTTGTGACCCCATTTGGGATTTTTTTTGGCAAAGATATTGGAGTGGTTTGCCATTTCTTTTTCCAGCCAATTTTACAGATGAGGAGTTGAGGCAAACAAGGTTAAGTGACTGCCCAGGGTCAAAAAGCTAGTAAAAGGGGGGGGGCGGAGCCAAGATGGCGGCTGGGAAGCAGTGACTGGCGTGAGCTCCCCACCAAGTTCCTCCAAAAACCTATAAAACAATGGCTCTGAATCAATTTTAGAGCTGCAGAACCCACAAAGTGGCAGAGGGAAGCAGGG
>CM053624.1:187623834-187646361 GCA_028646595.1 Phalanger gymnotis | reverse complement strand
ACTTAGCAAGGCTCAAGGAAATACACTGAATTACTCAAAGAAAACAAAGACCGTTTTGCTTGTCAACACACCAACTCGATTATTTTAGGTGTCATGCCAAAGAAGAAAGTCCAAGTGACCTAGATGTGGTATGGGGTGAATTTTTGTCCCAAATCATCCTTTTATACTATACCTGAGACTGACATGTTTAGGCTTTCTGAGCTTATTGAATGCAGCTAAAGGTGCTATAGTGGATAGAGCACTGACTTGTAGTCAGGAAGCCCTGAGTTCAAATATAGCCTTAGACATTTACTGGCCATGTGACCTTGGGCAAGTCACCTAACTTGTGATTGCCAGTTTCCTCATCTGTAAAATGGGTGTGATAACAGCACCTGCCTCCTAGTGTTGTTGTGAAGATTATATGAGCATAGTTTTAAAGTACTTCGCACACAGTAAGTGCCATACAAATGTTAGCTATTGGCCGTTATCTTTCACTCTATATTTTAGTCCAACTGGCCAGCTTGCTATCTCTTGTATACACCATTCCATTGCCCACATCTCTGCACTTGTACGAGCTGCCCACAATAACTAGAATGCACTATCTCTTCATGTCCCATTTTAGCATACCTAGCTTTTATGTACAATCATTTTTATCCTATTCTACTATGTTGTAGAGATGCTTGTTCTATTTCTTAAGTTCAGAATAAAATAAGGTTAAAAAGAAATCTAGCTTTCTTCAAGGTTTATTTCAAGTGCTACCTCCTACACAATATAATAATTGCTATCATTAATATAGCTTATTAGGGTTCGCAAAGCATTTTACACATCTTATCTCATTTGACCCTCACAATAACCCTGTGAAGTAGGTGCTATTATTACCCTAATTTTTTTTTTTGACAGAAGGAAGCTAAGATATCTTAAATACCTTGGCAGGGTCACAAAACTAGGAAGGATTTCAGCTGGCTTCCTGCAGACTCCAAGTCTAGGTTCCATTCACTGCCTCACCTAGATCTTTCCATGAGGCCTAATTTAATGCCCCCAGTGGCTAAGGCCTTCATCTCCAGTTTACTCTATATACACCCTGGATGACTGGTGGTGTTTGCTGTCATCTCCACCTTTTGGCTCTGAGCTCTTGGATAGAAGAACCTATTTTAGCTCCTTTGTTTTGCCTTTCTTTGTATCTTCCATGCTTAGCACAGTGCCTGGCATACAGTCACTTAATAGATGCTTGTTGACTAGACTGATTTCACTTCTTTAAATTAAAGTGTATTTCCTTTGTAAATGCTTTCCATTTCCTTGTATGTATGTCTGTTGTTTTCCCTCAGTAGAATATAAGCTTTTAAAAGCCAGGGATTTCTTCATTACTGTCTTTCTATCTCTAGGCTATAGCACAGTTCCTGACCCAAGCAGAAGTTTAATAAATGCTTTTTTTGATGAATGAATGAATAGCCTTGAAGAGATAATAGTGTTGTTTATGAGGAAATTCATTCTCCCAAGTTTCACAATTCTTTAATATGATCTTTAAAATAGCATTTATGCTTTCCTTTATGAAATTTGAGACTTAAATTGCAATAGAAGAGTACTTTATGCCACAAGACCCTAATGAGATCTTTTTAGAAATTCTTAGGACTTAGTTAAACCAACGCTGGGAACGGTGTCATGCCAGCACCATCACTGTTACTACACTAAGTGGCCAAATAGGGAAAAAAAAAAAGATTTTTTTCTCTTTTGTTTTTAAACTCTCTAGGGCCATAAAACTTTTTTTTTTTTGCCCAGTACATTTTTTTACATTTATTTTTGAGACTGAATTAAATAATGAAAACTTTGCTGGGAAGATTTCCTGTTAGAGATGAATACTTTTCACGTGGGCAAGCTAGAAACACTTTTTGTGCCAAAAGAACAAAACAAAATAAAAATCTGGACAGTCTGCAAAATCACAAGCTTGAATTTTCAGTGCCCAAACAAAATGTCTTAGTAAAGGGCCCCCTTCCCTTATTAGTTGCAAAATAAACAGATCCCCAACAGAAAAGAATCTCTTCCAAGACTCTTTCCACACCTGAGATATATACTACACAGAAGCGTTCAGATGCCTACTTGAAGATCAGCCTGTTTGAGAAAAAAGAAGTACACCCGACACAGAGAGGATATTTTGATAGGAGGTGTTAACACTGTTATTTTGGACTTCTATCCCATTCAGCATACATCTATTAAGGGCCTGTTATGCATAACAACAACAACAAAACGAAAACAAAAAACTGTGCTAGGCTAGGCGGTGGATCACAAAGACCAACCCACCACAATGCTTTCAAACCCAATTGTTACCAAGCTCTCAGGTTTACTTATCCTTCCCACATGGAGCCTGTAGGGAATACAAACTGTGCCAATCAGATATGTATATTTGTCAGTGCTTGGCGGCTCCCAAAAGGTGGATATCACACTGTAAAGATAAGAATTAAGGACCCAGCGTCCATTGAATTTTCACCAGTTGGAGGCAGATTGGCAGCGCATACCTCTGAACATTAGCTTAGCTCTTTTTCTTTTGATTACTCTTAACATAAACTTCATAATCGCAGGATCGTAGAATTAGAGCTGGAAGGAATGTCACAGACCATGTAGTGGAATCCTTTCATTTTACAGATTAGGTAGCAGCTTCATGGAGGTTAAATGATTTGCCCAATGTCCATCAGTATCAAAAGTAAGCTTTGAACTTGGGTTCTCTGACACTGTAGCCAATGTTCTTTCTATGATACTGCCTCACAAACATAAATATCGTGATATACAAAGAACAAAAAGGACAATAGTTTATAAAACTATGGATCTGGTGGTTGTTATGTGTCTGTTGGTTGTACCACATAAGCCCAGGCTCACTCTTCCAAACCTGATTCACACTGGCAACTCAAGTCCAACAGAGTTCAGCTAGCTGCTTCTTACCTCAGGGAGTAGGGAGTAATCAGGAGAAGCTGGGGATTTTCTTTGGATTACTGTCCCTGAAAAGCTACCATCTAAGTCCGTTCCCCCTAAGATTAATTGTCGGCTAATATTTCCCAATATCAATTGACCAGTTAATGTCTCTTCCATATTAAGTAACTAGTTAACATCAATTAAATTTAACAGATGGATATTTCAAAAGAATGGACATCAACATTTCAAACCACTAGCCTACTCTCTTTTACCATCTTTATTCCTGAGAAGACTCAAATTAACATTCCCCCTACTAATTTCACTTCTTGGTGGGTCAGTGGTCAAGTTATTCCCTGACTTGCAAGTGACAGTGTTTCAGATGTTGAGTCAATTCATTGCTAAACTGAATCAATTGGGTCACTTTTCAGGGCTGTCGTGTCACCAGGTTCAGTTAGCACTGAAGTTAGTACTAGCAGACACTCCTGTGGTCTTTAGTTGCTGGACCTCTGGTGGCTTATAATCTGATCTGTTCTGCCTCCTAAACTCACCTAAGACCAGAAAGGAATAAAGGCTTCAAAGCCATTCTTTCACCCAGCGTGCCCACAGTCGATCTTTTTCTTCCAGTGGAGAGAGAGTGAGATTTCATCCATCTGAGCATTTTGTAATCCAAAATCCAAACTTTGTTCTCTCTAGTTGAAGTTTTGTTCTGGTTTTTTGTCGTTGTTGTTGTCGTTGTTGTTCTTTGGTGATAGTGTCCTTCCCTGGTTCTGCTCCTTTCTCTCTTGACCATCTTGCAGTTTCCTTTGCTGGATCCTCATCTAAATCATGCTTACTATCGTGAGTGTGCCACAGGGCTGTGTTCCTCTTCTCTGGACTGATTTGTTTGGTGATCTCATAAGCTCCCATGGATTCAATTATCATTTCTATGCAGATGTTCCTGAGATCTGTTTATCCAGCCATAACCCTTTCTCCTAACCTCAAGTCTCACATCTCTATGTATTGGACATCTTGAACTGGGTACCCTAGAGACACATCTTAAACTCAACATGTCCAAAACTAAGCTTGATATCTTTCCTCTGAAATGCTCCCCGTTCCAACATTCCTATAACTGTCGAGGGCACCATCATTTTCCTAGTCACCCTGACTCACAGCCTAGGTGTCCTCCTCAACTCCCTACTCACTCTCATCTCCCAAATCCGATCAGTTGCCAATCCTATATTGATTTTAATCTTTGCACCATCTCTAATATATGACCCTTCTCTCCTCTAATGCTGCCACCATATTTGTGCAGGCCCTTATCACCTCATATCCGAACAACTGAAATATCCTTCTGGTTGGTCTTCCTGCCTTGTATCTCTCCACTCCAGTCCATCTTCCAGCCAACTAAGAAAGAGATCTTTCTAAAACACAGGTCTGATGTCACTCTTCTCCTTCATCCAGTAAACTCTGTTGGCTTCCTAGTCCCTCCATTCCCTCTTTTCTTCAGTACTCTAGCTGAATGCTGTTGCATGCTACTATGCTAGGCAGAGCAAGCTTCTGGATTTGGGCTTTTGGAGGGAGAGTAGAGTTAAAGGGGGCATAGTTGTCTTGATTTGACGTTCTTTCTTGGTAATGTCATCTCTGGATAGTTGACTCTCAAATCTACAAATGCAGCTCACAGCTCATTCCTAAACTTTTGTCAGTTGGTCGCCAACTGTCTGTTTAACATTTCTATCTAGAGGTCCTATAAACATCTCAAAATCAGAATGAATCAGAATTCAGTATTTTCACCCAGTCCTAAGCCTTCTTCAGCCTTCACTGTTGCTGCCAAGAATACCTCCATCCTTCCAATCACTCAGGTTCTCAATCTCACATTCGTCCTCAACTCTTCATTCGCCCTCACTCCACATATCCAATGGGTTCCCAAGTCTTATCGATTCTATTTCCACAACATCTCTTGCACCCATCACCTTTTCTGCCCCTACACAGTCACGGCTCTGATTCAGGCTCTTATCGCCTTTCAATGAGACTATCGTATCAGCCGCCTAATTGGTCTCCCTGTCTCCAATCTCTCCCCTCTTTCATCAATCCTCCATGAAGCTGATATTCCTAAAGTATAGTCACTCTCCCAATCAAGAAGCTTCAATGGCTGCCTACTGCTTTTGGTACAAAATGTAAACTTCTTTGCCTGGTTTTTAAGACCTTTCACTGTTTGGCTCTGACCTACCTTTCTAGTCTGACTTCATTATTTCATGCTCATGCATTGTATTTCAGCTAAACTGGCCTGCTTACTATATGCAATATTCCATCTCCTACCTCTATCTCCGTCTTTGCACAAACTGGCCCCCATATCTGCGTTGCCCTTTCTCTTACTTCTGCTTCATAGAATCCCTAGCTTCTTTACAAATCATAGTGCACATACTGTCACATCCAACAGGAAGATTCTTTCGCTCTCTCAACATACTTGTGCTCTTTTCCGTCCCCCCAAAATTACTATATATTCACCCTGTATAAGACCTGGGCCTGTGATTTCATTGGCAAAAGAAACTTCTCAGTGCAGTAATGGCTTCTCCTGATGAAGACCAGTACATTTTGACTTACGGTCTTAGAAAGTTGTGTATAATGTAATAATAAGAAGAATTAACAATTTGCCTAGGTCACAAAGCCAGAGTATATCAGAAATGGGATGTGAACCCAGGCCTTTCTGACTGACTAGCTCTTTAGCTATTTCTACCATATGGACTCTCATTTACTCTGTTTCTATTTAATCAGTGAGTCAGTAAATATTATGTGCTTACTGTATGTGTCAGTCACAATGATAAACCCTGGGGATACAAAGAAAAGCAAAAACCAATCCCTGCCCCCCAGAAGCTCCCATTCTGATGGGGGACACATGTAAATAATTATGTATGTACAAGACATATACAAAGTTGATGACACTAATCTGAAATGGAAGAGTATTAGCAGGTAAGGGGAAAAGGCTCCTGCAAAACATCAAATTTGAAATATCTTAAAGGAAAACAGGAAAACGAAGGTGGAAATGTGGGGGCAGGGCATTCTAGGCATGAGGATCATACTGTGTACTTGTTGTGGTGGACAGAGTGATGGGGTGAACTAATTGAGGTTGAATCCTAACAATTATTACTTTCATGGCTTCGCAACTCATTTTACCTCTATAAGCCTCAGTTTTCTCAACTACAAGTTAGGGGTTGGACTAGATAATATCAAATATCAAAAGTCTTTTCTATCTCTTAATCTATAATGCTATAACAAGATAGCCTTACAGCTCCAAGCCTATTGTCTTATGTTGTTTTCTCCCAGGAGAATGTAAATTCCTTGAGAGTAGAGATGGTTTTGCTTTTGTCTTTGCATCATTTAATAAATGCTTGTTGAATTGTTGACAAAAAGTATTAACATTAGATACCCTAGTCAGAATGCTGATGTTAATTGGTAAATAGAAGTTACATTTAATCTGGCAACAAGGTTGAAGTGGATGCTACCCGTATGGACTAACCTAGACAAAATATTGAAGTAGGCAAAATTTGTCTTTATTTTTTAGGGAGTTTGGGGGAATGATATCCCCTTTCTGAGACCTAATTATTTTAAACGGATCTTCATTTTTCTCTGTGGAGCTTTTTGACTTCATTCTCTCTACCTCTTCTCTCCTACAAAGAATCTAATAAAGTCAGTCATAACAAAGAAGGCTTCCAGGGTTACCTCTCCTATTAAATTTTTTTAAAGAGTCAGAAATCTGAAGCCCAAGAAATGGATATTGAACTGCACAATCTTGAGTAAGACACAGCACAGTAGTGGGGTGAAGTAAGTAAGACCTTCCCAGAGTACCAGAAACCAGACTGACTCTGCTTTAGGTAATTCCAACCCTCCTACTCTTTGTTGACAGCTTTTGCAGGCATCATTGACTGATGAATTTCCTCACCCCCCAAAAAAATTCCTTTAACTCAAGGTCAGGCTAAGTTTCCCTTGAAATCTGGGGAATCGTTCTTTTCTTACTTCTTCGTAAGTGTTTTCATTAAAGAGTAGCAACGGTACAGTCAGATCTCATATAGGCATTTGTACCACGTTAGCCTTTGACGTTGTCTCAAACCCACGGCTGTTGTTCAATTAGAAGCATATGAGAAACGTTTCAGGGAAAATGGTTGAAACTTATAAATTAAAGGTTCTTCAATATTGCATCTGGCTGTAACATCTAATTAACATTTTCAAGGCTACAGTTTCATTTAAATGAATGGCAAGCCTTTGACTGGCAGCTACAAGACAGCTCATGATCATGATTACAACAAAGTAATTTGCCTTTGTCAGTTTCAGACTTTCAGTAATAGTGTTCTCTTGGCTTAATAAAGTTAAGCACCACTTACAATTGGTACTTCATTTTGCTTCTTTCTATTCCGTAGCGTGGTGGTTGTTCTGTTCTCATAGCAGCCATCTGTGTGGGTGTTCATTTGTACTCTCCCACTGTGTGGGTACTCTAATTCCCAAGCTCCTCACTTTAGAATAGTTGTTCAAAGTGCAGTTTGAAATTTTATAAGCCAGTTTTCATCATCATTAGCTTAATGTACTAAAGCTATATGCTGCCCAATATGATTCTATTTTGACTCATGTTTGTAGGCATTGATAAAACCTTTTATGGTTTAATACTAGTGTTAAAATAACCAGTGGAAAATATGTCACAATGAGTTAAAAAAAAAAGCCACATACACACAACAACTAACTTGAGGCTTAAAAAACCCATACAATTATTATAAAACCCTAAGGCTGGGTATCAATTTTTGAATAATAAAATGTTTTTCTACTACTTAATTGGATTCAACAGCAGATAAACATGGGAAAGTTGAATTGGTTGAAGGTTTGTTATTGTTAATTTTATTCAGCAAATGGTCTCAATTTGCAATTCTTGCTTTGAATTTTGTTAACTTAAGGTAGATGGAAAAAAAAACTTACCCTCTTCCTTTTAAAGCAGATTCTTAACCTTTTTTGTATAATGGACACCTTTAGAAATCCAGCAAAATTTGTAAATCCCTTCTCAGAATAATGTTTTTAAATGCATTAAGTAAAATATATAAAATTAAAGAGGAAAATAGTTATATCAAAATGAAGTTATCAAAATAGTTTTCTCATCCAAGTTCATGGACTCTGAAATCTAACTACCCCAGATTAAGAACCCCTGCTTCCTAGCCATCTATTTTTTCTTCATTTTCAAAGGGGCTAACCAATTGTTCTTTTTAAAGCTTTATTGGTCTCTGTCGTTTTTACAACATAGTCATTTTCCTGATTAATGCCACCCTCATCGATTTCTTCCCTCTAACAAGGAAAAGCAGCTAAGCAAAACCCACACAGTATCCACTTGAGTGAAGTAAGTACCCATGGTTCCCCAACTCTGTTAAAACCAAAGAGCTATTTCACTATCCATTCTCCAGCATGAAGATTGATCAATATATTTAATTAGAATTCTACATCGATATTCTCATGTTTCATATCAATCATTTTTATATATAGGGAGATCCCTGGGTCGAAGGATAAAGATAGTTTGGTTAATTTTGAGGCTTAATTCCAGATTGTTTTCCAGAGAGTGGGATCAAGTCACAGCTCAGATAGCAAAGTATTAGTTCACTGCTTTTCCTAAAGAAACTTCAGTGTTGGTTACTTCTGTCTTTTATCATCTTTGCCAATTAGAATGATGTGACTTGCAGAACTACCTAATATTCCTTCAATTTATTCACTAGAAACAACTCATCAGTGTATTTTTTTTTTTACTCTGCTTTCCATCATACTTCATTCAATGCTCGTTAAATTCTGGAAAATATTTTAAGATCCTAGACCAGGGGTGGGGAACCTGCAGCTGCAAAGCCACATGTGGCCCTCTAGGTCCTCAAGTCCTCAAATCTAAACTTCACAGAACAAATCTTAATAAAAGGATTTGGTCTGTAAAACTTAGACTCAGTCAAAAGGCCGCACCCAAGGACCTAGAAGGCCACATTGTCCCTGCAAGGCCACAGGTTGCCCACCCCTGTCCTAGACCAAAGACCTACTTAAGTAAAAATGCAATGGTCACTAAGTTAAAAAATAACATACTATATGTATATACATGTATATACGTATATATATGTGTGTATATATATGCTAAATTACAGTGTGCAGAGCCCTTTTACATATTGTCATGTTATATATACATATATATACATAAATACACATTAGCTTATATAAGAGGCAGTGTAGCATCATAGATAGAAAATTGTCCACTAACCAACAGGATGAGGATTCCGATCTGGCCTTTGACTCACATTGGCTATATGACCCTAGAATATTTACTTCATCTTTTAGTGCTTTAGGTGACTCTCTAACACAGTGAGCTGCAGAGAAAGTGCTGACCTGCACTGACAAAGAGAGTTTTCTCACCTGGGAGTTCCCTATTACAAAGGAAATCATAGACCCATTTGCTACCTTTTTCTTATTTGCATGTCACTACAATCCTAGGTAGGTACTACTGGAATTATTTCCATTTTACAGATGAAGAAGCTAAGACTCCAAGAGGTGAAAGGAGTTGGCCTTGGGCAGCTAGACAGGTGCTAAATTCAGGTCTTTCTGAATTCAATTCTGGCCTTCTTTCTACTACACCATACTGCCTCTAGGTAAAGGACCAGAAGTGCTACGCTGACATTATCCATCATATTTGAAAAGGTTCAGTGAATCCCAGGGAACATCAGTTGAAGTTATATTGCTTTATGTCAATATTTAGTCTACTTAGCATCCTAGGCAGAGAAAATGTTGGGGCACCATCATGATAATATCCTAACAATTAAAGCTGACAGGATTTGGTATGATGATGGACCTCTAACAAAAATAAGAAGGTGATATTGGTGGTGCTACTTTGGCTTCAACAAAAACATAAACAGAGCCCGTAGCAACATGTCCATTTCAGTATCACCTCGTAGATTGCAAAACACTTTTATTTTGGAAGTCCAGTGAATATTTGGGGGTGAGGGTAGAGGTCATATCTGAACTGGCGAATTCATTGGTATAGGTAGCTCCCATTTAGGAACTGCTTTTTGCCAATGCAACTGTTCTCTAATTTACAGTCTTAGAAAGTTAACAAGGGCTGTGAGAGTTTGTAACTCACCAGGGGTCACTCAGAACCTGTGTGTCAGAGGTTGGCCTTGACCCTAGATCTTCCTGATTCCAAGGCTTGTCCTCTCTCCGCTATGACATGCTAACAAAAACAATGAAACAACACATTTATTTACATAGCACCTGATATTTACAAAATGCTTTTTCTTTGGAGGAGCATATTTATAATTTTTGGTAATAACATTCACTGCCAAGAATCTTTTAATGACAAACCAAACCATTTTCATTTTCCCTATATTCAGCGTATTGTTATGGGTTGTAACATTTAAGTACCTCATGGCATAGAAGTTCAAATGTTGCTTGTGTATATAATCTACATTTCAGATTCCACATGTCAAACTAGTTTCTAAATGCCAACATGCAAAGTGCCTGGTTTTTTAACTGTTACTATTATGTGTATGTTATTGATTTAGTGTTACAGAAAAATTCATCTGACCTCCATTTTTACTCACCCAGGGCCGATTAGATCGAGCCTGGTTTAAATGCATTGTTATGATTTGGAGGATTACTGATTAGGTCCAGTTTCCAAACAAATGACACTTCGATGGTACTTTACATACATTAACTCACAGCCTTATGAGGTGAGTTCTACAGTTACCATTGCTCCCATTTTATAGATGAGGAAGGTAAGGTTCGCAGAGGTGAGGTGATTTGCTTATGCTCACGCAAATAGTATTTGCTAGGGGTTAGTTTTGAACCCAAATATTCCTGATGTTTAGTCTAGCATACTCTCTTCTATGTTATGATGCCAAGTAGAGTGACTTGCTCTATTAACTTTATATCATTAGATTGTAAATTCCTTGAGAGCAGGGACTGTCTTTTACCTCATTTTATAATCCCAATGCTTGGCACAGTTCCTGGAACGTTGTGCTCATTGACTGAATGGCCAATGGCTCTCTAGTCTTTTTAAAAGCAATTATTGTGATCAATTTTGTGAAACAGGTCAATATAGTGCAATCAGTGTAAATAAACTACCTTATCACCCCTCTATTTCTACTAGTACCTAGAACTGATTACAAAGAGTGATGGTAGCAGTATACTATCCTAGTATCCTGAAGTCAGGTAAGGATAGTTAGAATACTTCCTTAGAAGGCATTGGAACTCTATTTGAGATTCAGTGTTGAGCTTATAAAAACACTAAGACTCAGGACATTGATCTAATACTATGAGTACTACTACTACGACTACTGCTACTGCTACTACTGGCAAGAAAGTAGGGGCCAGAGTGCTCCCCTCAGAGCTTGGAAGGCACACTAGTAGCATGACTAACAGTGGGACAGGAACACCGTGCTTACCTGAATCAACTATTTCTTCATTGAATAATCCTGACCTGCTCTGATTGTCCTTCCTTTATGGTGACTAAATAAACCTCCTTTTTATTAATTGTTCTATGGATTTCATGTCTTGTTTTGTTCCGTCTTGGACCTGATTCACCAGGATGGCTTGATCACCTCTGATCTATCACCCCTGTGTACCTCGCTGCCACTTATCCATACTCTGTTTGCCATTTTAAGCCTTGTTCTAACCCCCTAGCAAAAGGTAGCAGATAGCCAAAGCCATGACATAGCTTTGTCTTTACTACTTGGTTTTTACCCAAAGGATCTCTTTCCCTGTGGCTAAGTTTGTACTCACCATTCTAATACTGAAGCAAAGAGGGTTCAAATGAATCGCACCCCCTCCAAATGACAGAGCAAGGTATAAATAGAACTCACTGTTTAGTCAAATGCTTAGCCCACAGCCCCCAAGATTGTAAATTACTGAATATACATAGATTAGGAGGAATTGTAAAATCTGCCTGCAACAGTTTGGAGACAAATACACTTGTTAACTAGGCATATTAATAATAAGGCTACATGGTTGTTAATCATATTTATGCAGCTTCAGTTATGTGTGTGCTATTTAGTGCTAAGAACCATATAGTTTGCCTGAAACAATGGTTAAAAAATAGAAATAGTATCCATCAATGGATATATTTTATCTTTGAATTTACTGACAAAAAAGTGCAGATGGCACCCAAAATAAGTGACTGGCATGGACCAGGATCTTCTCTGGGAAAATGACTAATGCATCTCTACCCTCCTGCCAGAACTGCACAGAGAGGCTGCCAAGAATGATTGTATTATTATCAGCTGGTGTTCCCAATTGTTCACTGTTTGTGACACATATGGATCCTCTGAAATACAGAACTCCTACCTAAAGAAACATTCGCATCATTATGAAATGTGAACTTTTGCATGTTTTTAGAATGTTTTAAGGAAACCGCATTTGGTCTACAGTAAACAGACATATTTTTCCCCCGTGTCATTCAGCAAATAGCAATGCATGAAGCAATAAATGAGATGAGAGTGTCAAAGCTTAAACATTCTGCAAAGCCAAATTAGAACTCCTACAAAAATATGGCTAGGTGGTAATCTAGAGGCATGGTTTGTGCCCTGCCTAAGTGGGTTAGCTAATGGGGATCATAAAAATAAATTCCGGGATTGTGCTTGTAGCTGACTCATTCGAACCTAGTTCCGACATTCGGTGACGTGGCATGTGATGGGATTGATGGCCTAGAGATAACATTTCTGTTCTGGATCCTCCAAACACATAAATTTTTATTAATCTTTGTGAACTGAGGAATGTATAAGATTCCTGAACATAGGACAAACAGAAAGAATACCAAATGGGAAGTCAGTCTGACATGATAGATTTCACACAGTAAGCAAATGTGCTACTGAATACTAAGCCACCCTTCACAACGCTTCTACAAAACCCCATACAAAATGATTGGCATCCAGGGATCTTAGTGGTGGATGAGTTTTGTTGGAATTTTAATAATTTTTTAAAAATAAAATCCTGGCAGCCTTCTTTGGTCCTGTAAGTTATAGCCAGAGACATTTCTTGAACAGAAGTATAATATAATATACTTCTGATAAATATGTCAATTATTCTTCAAGCTTTTTAGTGACTTTTGCAGTTGTCCTGAAAAATGGCTTCTTCTGATACATGTGAAATAGACTATCAATGTGGGGGACAGTGTAGTACAGCAAGGAAAACATTAGCTTCTAAAAGCAGAGAACCTAAGTTCATGATCCCTCCTTGGACACTTTCTGCCTGTGTGACCTTGACTACGTAGACTTCAATTTCTTCATCTGTAAAATGAGGATGGAGATTGAATGATTCCTGGGGTTTCTTCCAGATCTAGATCTAAGCAGAACCTTACCTGATTTAAAAGAGAACAGGGAAAGTAGAGCCTTCTCCCTGACCAGTTACCAGGCTTTTCCTGAGCTTTTTGTCTCAAATGATCAAAAAAATCCAAGGTTTCAGATCCTATTAGGATCTGCCTTTACCTTTTTTTCTTTAATTTTAAGCAAACTATTTACATATGCTCTAATCAAGTATCCCCACTACCTGCTTTCATTTAGACTTGGTAATTGATTCTTGAAGTATAAAAAGATTATACGGTTCACGCAGAGGGTTGACTCAGTTGTCAGTCTTTAGGTGAGATGTCTTGCATCTGCTCTCTATCTCTTTTGCCCCACCCTCACATTTCCTTTGAATTATTGTTTATATTGTCAAATGTTTCCCTTCTCCTTTAGACCATGCAGATTTCTTGGTTCCCAATCCTCTACACAGATTTTTGATACTTCATTTTGACTTTCCTTTGGTACCTTACTCCTGGTTTCAGTGTACCTCCCTAGTTTATCATTCATTCCCTGCTTGTCTTCTCTGCAGTGTTCATATATGCCCTGACTTTGTTCCCCATCCCACATACACAGTGATAGTCCAAGTCGGATGATACGAGATTCCTGTGAAATTGAAGTAATTGCCATAATACTCCTGAAATTCTTCTCCAAGGGCTGAAAAGGAAAAGGGGAGCTCATCCTCTCTGAAGGGCTATCTGTAGCCACTGATAACTCAACTCCTCTTACAATGGTCATCTCTACATACAAAATACCCAGACTACCGAATAAGGGTAGAGCATTGCCGGAGATATTATAAAATTTGAAAAGCAACACTATGGAATGGTTGAATGGTATATGTATTTAAATGTAAGATGCAAACACTGAAGGATTTGTGGTTTCAAGCTCGCACCACCAAATCAGACTTTGAACTTTCTATGTTTGAGAAGATAAGTTCCAGAGAGTTGCCTGGTTTACATATAGATTAATTGACTTTCCCAGGGTCATATAGATAGTGTCAAAAACATACTTTAAACCAAATATTTCCTAATTATCGTCTAGCACTCTATCCACTAGGCCATGTTGAATGTAAATGTGAGATTATTAAAAGTAAAAATGATTGAAGGTGGTGATGTCACAGACCAGGACTCAGTAAAGATGGTGCCACATTTCATTATAACATAGGCTTGTAACCCATGTATGCCAGGCATGTAAGTGAGGGTTCTATTAACATATGAGCTGTCACAATGCCATAAAGGCAGATGGGCATGAGCACACACAGCTAGGAGACCCCATACCCAGATGAATTGAGGAGAGATGATAAAATACCCAGTGCAGGATGTCTAAATTGTTTATGATTCTTTGTTTATGTAGACTGTGTGCCCAGAAGGAGCCTAGTTAACTCCTTGTTAACCAGGTTAACAAGGTGAAAGGATGAGGCCTCTTTTTTTGGCATTAAAGATGTCCCCTCTAATAAATGCTTGTTGAATTGAATTGAATTATTCATGAGTTTTAGTATAAGTCCTTTCTGCTCCGCATTTTCTTGCAGCTTAGGCAACTAGGTGGCACAGTAGGCAGTGCAGTAGATAAAGCGCCAGGCCTGGAATCTGAGTTCCAATCCAGCTTCAGACACTAATTGTGTGACCTTGGGAAAGTCATTTAACATCTGTTTGCCTTAGTTTCCTCAACTATAAAATGGAGATAGCAACAGCAACGACCTCCCCGAGTTGTTGTAGGGATCAAATGAGAGGATGTTTCTAAAGTGCCTAGTATACTGTAGGTGCCACTTAAATGCTGGCTGTTATTATTTTTGTTGTTATCATTATTTCGGGGTAAATGAGTTTAATTATCCTTATTGAATATATTGTTAGCCTGAGTACTTGAAGGGAAACTAAAGGCCCTTTTATGGACATTGCTATAGATATCTGAATGATTTTTGATCTTATGTTTGAGGAGGAAATCTTGGGTTAGAGCATGAGGGGAAAAAAGGGGTGATTTGTGAAGACAGAAAGCAGTTAATGTAGGACAAAAGTTTCATTTCAGTGCCATTGGTTTATATGTAACTACTTGTTACTTAAAGTTAATTCACTAAGTTCATTTTAAAAGAAGTTGTAGGGAACCATAATGGTGAGCAAAGTAGGGCTTTTTGCTGTCCTTTGTTTTGGAGTGCTTCTTAGCATTAAGGCAATCAAGTGCCTTTGATTGAGTCTTGCCTTTGTTTGTAGGAAGGCCCACACCCCTTTGCTAATTAGGTTATGAGCGGTATGAAACCTTCAAGAGGTGTGAAGAGCTCTGACCTTGAAAAAAGGTTTATATACTCTGAGGTTAGTGTTTTATTTGGGGCTCACTCATTGGAAGAGTGTTGGTGTGGAGACTCTGGGTAGCCATTAAGGAGCTCCCTGGCTTTGGAAACCCAGATGTTGGTGCTTTTCTCTCTGGTAACTATGTATATATAGCTTTGGTCAGACAGCTAGAAGCCTGTCTGTTGATTTGTGTTATTTACTCTGTTTATATTTTCTCTGTTTGGAATTTGTTTGTATTTGCTCTGAAGTTCAGGGTGCTGACTTTTTCCCCTGGACTAAGTGAATGATATATGCATGTCTGATTATAATGAGATTGTAAACCCCTTAAGTTGCTTTCCTTAGAAAAGCAGATCAAAGAACCTATGCTAGCAGCCCTCCTATGTGCTGGTGTTATTGGCCTTACACAGCCACAGTAGTGGCAAGTAGCACTATTGTTACAGGAACAAAACCTAAATAATAGTGATTAGAACAATTGAAAACATTATAGTCTGCCATGTAACATGAATTCATTTCTTTATTTAAATGGGAAAGTTCCTGGTTCAGGTGTTCTTTGTCCATTTTTCAATGTCAGAATGAATATGTCATTCCAAAAGACCATATTAGGAAGTAGTCTGCCTCAGAACTAGAAGACATTGGGAACAAAAAGCCCAGAAGGGCCTAGAAAATGTTTTAAGTTTCAGCACTGCTAAGAAGAGAGAAGAGAAAGGAAGAACAAAAAAAAATCTGTCCAAAAATCTGTCCACATTAGACCTTCTCAGAGGTAATGACTAGTGCCTGGTTCTGTTTATGTTCCTCCCTTTGGCAAAAATCTATCAATCTCATTTCAAAGCAACTGAGCAGGGACATGAGCCGTCTCATATTGTGAGAAAAAGCAGACAGTTTGATAAGGTTTAAATGAAACCCTCACTCAGGAACCCCCTGAAACTAGGCATAGCAAATTGCTTGGATGATGTGGCAGTTAGCTATAAGAACTAGTAGCAAGAGAGAGAACTGAGGATCTCCATTGCAGCAGAAATAAAGAAAAAGGGGAACTTTAAAGCGACCTGCAAAGACTGTGCTAAGTTTGTGTTTCTATCATAGTTAAGTAATAACTAGTTCATGTAATGGATAGAGCAGTTGGAGTCAGGAAGCCTAGGAAATTTTCTAGATATATGACACTGGACAGGTCATTTAACCTCTCTCTGCCTCAGTGGCCTCATCTGGAAAAGGGGATGATAAGAAAATCTCCCTCAAAGGTTGTTGTGAGGATCATATGAGATAATGCCTGTAAAATACCTTGCTAACATCAAAGTGCTATGTAAAGGCTAGTAATCCTTACTATGAGACTGTGAAAGGAATAGAAAAATGTCTCCCTAAATCTTAAGAGAGAATGAAGTATTGGAAACAATGGAAGAAGGGATTAAAAAGAAAAGAAAAAAACAAAAATGTGAGGAACTATATGAAGAAAATGTAACCTGAAGGAATCGCAGTGAGTGTCAGGAGATTAAGGAGTAGACAACAGGACTCAAGGAAAATGAGGAAAGCCATGTGGCAGGAAACGTTCTGGATCTGCAGCCATTGCGCTTGGATCTGCATCTTGGGTCAGCCGCTCCCTACTTGTCAGTTTAGGGTAAGTAACTTGATATTTGTGGTCTTCGATTTCTTCATATTTGAAGTAAGGAGCTTAGACTAGATAACTTCTGAGGTCCTTTCAAGCTCTAAATTTATGTTTTTATGATGCCGAGGACTAAGGAACATACAGATTTTTATATAATAAAGTAGGAAGCTCTTTTCATAAAGAGTAGTCTTAGGAGGAAGTAACTCCTCAGAATCCAGTAATAAGGACAGATTTCCAATGGATAAATGGTTAAAATAAGGATTTTTCTCCTCTTTCTTATTACTTGTCATAGTTCTAAATATTCTAGTAATAACAATAAGATGAGAAAAATCAACGATTTCATTATTAGTCAACAAGCATTTATTAAGAACATTTATTAATAACTATGAAAACTATTAAGAACTTACATGATAGGTACTTTACAGAAAACACTAAGGCTTTCCCAGGAAACCCCAGGTAATTAGAAAAAATACATGAGACAATAACTCGAATGAAGTAGTGGAATATAAAAATACATCCACAAAATAACCAGTATTTCTAACTATCCTTACTATGAGACTGTGAATGAAATAGAAAAATCTCTCTATTCTCTAAATTTTAAGAGAAAATGGAGTATTGGAAAAAATGGAAGAAGTGATTAAAAAGAAAAGAGAAAAAACAAAATGTGAAGAACTATATATAATATGAAGAAAATGTAATCTGAGAGAACTAGTCAGGAGATTAAAGGATAGACAATGGGACTCAAGGAAAATGAAGAAATGTGATGTGGTAGGAAAAGTTCTAGTTTGGGGAAAAAACAAAAATTTGGAGGAAATTATGAAACTAAAGCAAACTTTTTTTTAATGTATAATATGTATATAATGACTTGAAACCAACCTACTAAGACATAATCAATACCTATGTAGACATGAAATACCTCTAAAGAAATGAAGATTTAAAATAAAGTCCCATATACATAAAAAAATTTGTAGCAGCACTTTTAGTTAACAAACATTTATGTAGTCACAAAGAATTGAAAATAAAGTGAGTGACTGGGAAATGACTAAATAAATTGTGATGTAACAATGCAATCGAATATTATTATACCATAAGAAACTGATATAAGAAATCTAGAGAACCATGAGAATATTTTATGAACTGATGCTAAATGAAGTAAGCAGAACCAATAAGATAATATTCATAATTACTGGAGCAAAATAATTGAAAAAAAACACAATAAAACAACCAAATGTAGTATAAATATAATGACCAACCTTGGCTTTAGGAAACACCAGAATAAAAGGACCTTCAACCATTCTTTTGAGAGGTAGGGAAGAGTTGGGTATTTGAGAGGAGGGGATAAAATGTTTCCTTTGCTGGTTGATTTTGCTTTGCTTTTTTTTTTTTATTTTCTTACAAGGGAAGGTTCATGTCTGGGTGGGAGCAAGGGGAAGAGATGGTGATAGATCAAGAAATTACTTTGTTGTAATAGAAAAAGAAAAATAGAAAAAAAATCAATATAATTTCATCATTATTAATTTTATTTTAATTAATTAACAACAATAGCAGCAACAAACAAGGAACCATCAGTGTTGCCAGGAAAGAGATAATATATTACTGGTCAGAAGACTAGGACAAAAATCATGATGGTTATCCGAAGGATACTAGGAAGGTCTCAAATTCACAGTCCACACATCTTCCAAATTTATATCCCTAAAACATAAATCCTAAATAGAGATTCCCCTCCCCTGTTCAAAGGGCTCTAGTGGTCCCCTATTAACTCTAAGATAAAATGTAAATTTTTTTGCATTTAAAGCAATTCACAATCTTCTTTCAGCTCATCTTTCCAAGCTGATTACACTTACTCCCCCTCATGCACTTGATAGTCCAACTACTAATTTTCGGTTTCCTATGTATAAATTCCATCACATACCTCTCTAAATATATCCAGCCTTTGTATGTGCGGTCCCCCATGCTTTCTTTCCATCTTCTGCTCTTGGAATGACTACATTCCCTGTCTTTGCCTCTACTTCATGAAAACTTCAGTTCCCTTCAAGGTTCAGCTCAAGGACCACCTCCTACAGGAACTCTTTCCTGATTTTCCCAATCCCCACCCCCTCCAAAATTATATTGTACCTAGTTTATATTTACTTATCTATGTATACATTGAATAGAAGAGCCTTGAGGGCAGAGTCTATTCATTTTTTTTCTTTGTATTCTTTAGGACCTAGTACTAGGAACATAGAAGGCATTTAATTTTTTTTAATTGTACTGCGTTGGATTAAATTGTAATGAAAGCAAAACATAAGAAGTGAATAATAGGTTTAAAAAGTGGCACTTGGGAACAGAATTTAGGTGTCTAAATCATGTCTCAGATATAGAAATAAGGTGTTCTTAATATCTTGAGTAATAATAAGACTTTATTAGAGAAAGCTCATGCATAGAACATGCTCATGAAAGGGTAAACCTTATTTAAATAAAATAAAAGATAAAAGGAAAGGAAATAATAATAGAAAAGGCTTATATAGCACTTTAAGGTGTGAAACGTGTTTACATGCATGATCTCGTCTGATCCTCATAATCACATGGTGAGACAAATATTTTTATCTCCATTTTATAGATGAGGAAGTGATGACTGAGATTGAGTGATTTGCCTAGTAAGTTAGTGAGGCAGGATTCAAACTCAGGTTTTCCTGGCCCTAACTTCAGCGTTTTGTAAATTATGTCATTTAGCTAACATTGTATATTAAGCATGTGTTTGTATATGAAGATATGCATTAAGTAAGGGATAAAGCATAATAAAGGGCACTTATGTGAGGATCAAGCTAACACAGTCATGGAAACAAATTAAGGATGTTTCCTGAGAATGGGTCCAGCTGAGTACAAAGAGGTTCATAACCAATAGGCTGGTCACTTAGTGATGAATTTTTTGGCCATGGCAGATTAAGAAAGAAGGAATACTGTTTCAAAAAATGTCCCCATGTTCTATATAACCCCCTTGGGCTTCTGTACCAGACAATAGCATAAAAGAAAGACAAGGTTATGAAGAAGCAACATGTCTTTAGATAATCTACAAATTCTGACTTGGCTGTTGTTACTCTAAATGTGACATCTTTGTCCAGTCATCTACAAATGTCAATGGTGTTTGCCAGGGGAGCTGAATAAAATATCAATCTTGACATTCTAGCCATAAATAAAATTAGAAGAAAGAAGGAACATGCAGCTAAATGGAAGGATAATAGCAATTGCTAGCATTTGTAAAGTTTGCAAATCGCTTAACAAATATATCATTTGGGCCTCACAACTACCCTAGTAAGGAAGTGCTGTTATTATCCCAATTTACACATGAAGAAAATAAGGCAGACTGAGGATAAATGGTTTGCTCGGGAGAACAGAGTTAGTAAGTATCTGAGGCCAGGTTTGAACTCAGGTCTTCATGACTCCAAGTCCAGCCCTCTATCAACTGTGTCACCTTCTGGATGGCTCCCAGGCTCTTCTAGAAGAGAAAAATAAAGAAATTGGTGGAGTTAGTTTGATCGTGCATCCAAAATAAAACAAGCAACATCATTTCATTATACATTTGGTCACTTCCTTTTGTAATGCTCATGAGAAATATTTGCAAAATGTCCACTGTGAAAATAGTTGCAATTTATGCACAAACATACTTTGTAAAGGATGAGATAGAACCCACCAAGTTTTTAAGTTCTCAACCACTGGCTGTTATATGTGGTGAAATGATAAGAAGAAATATGTAATATGAAATGATAGGAACAAATATAGGCTTGTGTTCAAGAATCAACTCCATGTGCAAATGCACGAGGGAGCAGTGACTGGACACCTATTCATGTGAAAAAGACCTAAGGGTCTTACTCAATTGCAAATTCAATAGAAGTTTGGTATCACTGGTTTTTTAGTAGCCAAAAAGCTTAGCATCATCTTAGGCTTCATTAAACTTGGATGTAGTGTCCAGGATGATGAGTATGATCATTCTGCTGCAGTCTGCCTGGACTGGGTCACACCTGGAACAGTGTGTTCAGACCTGGGTTTTGTAGTTTAGGAAGGATGTGGATAAACTCGAACATGGTCAGAAGAAGGCGACTAAGTCATCAATAGCATCAAAACCTGCATCGTTTGCAGATTCTTTGAAGATATCGACCATGTTTACATTAAAAAGAATTAGAGGGGAAATGAAACCTATTATCCAGTATTGGAAGGGATATTCTGTGGGAATGGGGATTGTTATTTGTTTTTCTTGTCTCTAGAGGACTGAACTAAGACCATTCCTCTTTATACTACATTTCTGACTCTCTCAGACTTTCTCTATAATGCTGCCCTGATGAGTACCTTCATCTTGCCTCCCTTCCCTCCGCCTCTTCAACCTCCTTTTATATCTTGTCTTTCTCCATTAGAATGTAAGCTTCTTGAGAACAGAGATAATCTTGCTTTTGGCTTGAATTTGTTTTTGTAGGGTTTAGCATAATACCTGGAACATAGTAAACATTTAAATGTTTGTTGCCTTGGCTTGATGATAAGTAAAACTTATATTGAGATAGATTTCAACTTCATATCAAGGAAATCTTCTTAGTGATTAGAATTTTCCCAGAGTAGAATGAGTTGCTTTGGGTACTAGTAGTTTCCCCATCACTGGAGATTGGGAATGTGATAGGAGATGTTCTTTCTCAGGTGTGAATTAAACTAGGTAACTTTTAAGATCTCTTCAAACTCTTAAAGTCTGTGATACTTCATACTGATTCTAAGTGTGATATTGTTGATTTCAATCAAGCTTATATGTT
Organism: Phalanger gymnotis; assembly: GCA_028646595.1. Lineage (NCBI taxonomy): Eukaryota > Metazoa > Chordata > Mammalia > Diprotodontia > Phalangeridae > Phalanger > Phalanger gymnotis. The sequence goes on along the minus strand of CM053624.1, from coordinate 187,624,523 downwards.
TGCCTTGACTTGTGAGTTTATTGTGATTGAAATTAGACTTTTGGATTTATGTCTGTTTTCTTGTCCATTAATTTGTCTTCAGCCATTCATTTCTTAGAGACATGAAATTATGCCAAATATAACCCAATTGCATAATCACCTTAACTTGTACTTAATGAATATGTCTTACTCTCCCCTCATGTTTTAGGTCAATGTTTATAGATAACATCATGAATGCTTCAACATCCCTCCCCTCATGCAACCCATAATCCCTGGAAAGAGTTCAGCCCAAGTAGCGAGTACAAAGAGACACGTGGCTATAAGTGGCTACAAGCATGTCTGTTATCCAGACTATATGACACGCAACTGGGGACATGGACCATCAATGCATATGTCTTTGACAGACACTGAAAATGGACAGTGATCTTGGTCCACAACTGAACAGGAATAGAAAACTGAATTTACTTTCAGAAATTGTGAAATTCTTTTAACCACCCAAAGCTTCTTAACAAAATAAAGGCATGTCTTTTAATGTCAACAATATTCTTCCAATGATATTTGAATACATCTACTTCTCTAACTTGCTTTTCCAAATCTTTTTTGAGCTCTTCCATGGCCTGAGACCAGTTCATGTTTTTCTTGGAGGTTTTTGTTATAGGCTCTATGACTTTGTTGACTTCTTCTAACTGTATGTTTTGGTCTTCTTTGTC